>CM032644.1:399664-785845 GCA_019097785.1 Fraxinus excelsior
TGCAACATTAGCTCGGCCTACTTCATGAGTAGGGCTTGATGGAGATTTCGCCTACTGCATGAGTAGGGCTTACTGGAGATTCTGCCTACTGCATGAGTAGGGCTTAGGAATCACCCGGCGCGGACGCCGCACTTCTTGCAGAGTCATTCTGATAACCATGCTTTTATTCATAGAGATAGCGTATTACAGCGACCTATTGATAATATTTTTTGAGGTGTTCTGCGTTCCATGGGTGCGGTAGAGTCCTGCCGTCCATATCTTCCAGTTCGTAGGCCCCTTTAAGCAGTATCCTGCTTACCCGGTAAGGGCCCTCCCAGTTTGGTCCTAAAGATCCAGCATTTAGTTCTCTCGTTGCCAGGAAGACCTTCCTTAGGACAAGGTTGCCAACCTCGAATTCTCGTTTCTTCACCTTCTGGTTGTAGTACCTCGCGTTGCGCTGTTTGTATACCGCATTCCTCGCTTCGGCATCATTCCTTTTTTCTTCTATTAAATCCAACTCCTCTCGTAGCGTTTGCTCGTTTCTGTCTTCTTGATACGTCAGAGTTCTGATAGATGGGATTTCAATCTCAAGAGGAATTACGGCCTCTACCCCGAAGGCTAGGGAGAAGGGGGTTTCTCCGGTGCTGCTTCTAGCAGTAGTGCGATAAGACCATAGCACGCTGGGGAGTTCTTCCGCCCATCCTCCCTTAAGAGTGTCGAGCTTCGTTTTCAACGTATGCTTGATAATCTTATTGATGGCCTCAACTTGTCCGTTAGCCTGGGGGTGATTTGGCGTGGAGAAATGTTTCTGTATTCCCAATTCCTCGCAGAAACTAGCGAAGCGGGTGTTGTCAAACTGTTTTCCGTTATCCGTCACTATGGAGTGAGGTATTCCAAACCTGCATATGATTGACTTCCATATGAACTCAGTAGTCTTGTGCTCGGTGATTTTCGCCATAGGTTCGGCTTCGGCCCACTTGGTGAAGTAGTCAACAGCCACAATTGCAAACTTTGTCCCCCCTTTTCCCGTTGGCATGGGGCCAATAAGATCGACCCCCCATTTTGCGAAAGGCCAAGGTGCCATTACATAGTGCAGCTCCCCAGGGGGAAGTTTGATGTTAGGTGCGAACCGTTGGCATCTGTCGCACTTCACGGTGAATTCCAGAGTATCCTTTTTCATGGTCGGCCAAAAGTATCCTTGGCGCATGATTTTGTGTGCTAATGACCGTCCTCCTGCGTGATTTCCGCATATTCCTTCGTGTATTTCTTTCATAGCGTGAAGGGCTTCTTCTTTATCCAGGCACCTCAATAGTGGCGCAGCATATCCTCGCTTATACAAGACGCCGTCGATCAATGTGTATCTTGCTGACCTTACTCTCAGCTTCCTTGCTGAGGTGGGATCCTCCGGGCATGTACCCGTTTGGAGGTACGTGACGAGTTCTTCCATCCAAGTGTGTCTGGGTTCCGTTATCATGTGGATCTTCTCAGCTTCTTCAATCGCAGGGCGGCGTATTCTTCCAACAGGTATGCTATCAAACCTTTCAATTCCTTCACTGGTTGCTAGCCGAGCTAGTGCATCAGCGTGCCCGTTCTGAGTTCGGGGGACCTGTCTGACGCGGATATCTTTAAACTTCTGGAGTTCCTTTCTGACGAGCTGAAGATATTTGCCCATCCTTTCCTCTTTGGCTTGATAGGTTTCGTTGACTTGGTTCACTATCAGTTGGGAGTCACTGTACGCCATCAGCCAATCAATTTTCATTTCGCTTGCCATCCGGAGGCCGGCTATCAAGGCCTCGTACTCAGCTTCGTTGTTGGAAGCGCTGAAGTCAAAAGGTAACGCTTCACAGAACAGTTGTTGGTTAGGGCTTATTAGAACTATCCCAACCCCTGCTTTCTCATCCGTGGAAGATCCGTCAACGAACAGTTTCCAAGGGGCATGGGGAGGTGATTGTTCCATAGGGTCCGAACTGAACTCAAGAATAAAATCGGCTAGCGCTTGAGATTTGATTGAGGTGCGTGGTTTATACTTTACATCGAACTGGCCGAGCTCAATTGACCATTTTACCAACCTCCCTGAAGTGTCTGGTTTCTGTAGTACCTGCCTCAAAGGTTGATTCGTCAGGATCTCGATGGAGTGCTCCAAGAAGTATGGCCTCAGTTTCCTAGCAGCAATTATCACGGCGTAGGCCAGCTTCTCCAGTGGGGAGTAGCGAACTTCGGCATCGTGCAGGGCCTTGGAAACATAGTAAACTGGATGCTGCACTCCGTCCTCCTCCCTGGCCAACACCGCGCTGACGGCGTGTTCAGAGACTGCCAAGTATAGCATAAGTGTTTCTCCTTCTCTAGGTTTGGACAGCACGGGTGGTTGTGATAGGTGTGATTTCAATTGTTTGAAAGCAACCTGACATTCTGGCGTCCATTCAAACTTCTTTCCTCCTCTTAGCACGTCAAAGAAGGGCTTACACTTGTCTGTCAATTTCGACATAAACCTGCTGAGGGCGGCTATCCGTCCTGTTAAGCTTTGAACTTCTTTAGGTCTGGATGGAGGACGCATCTCAATGATGGCCCTTATCTTCTCTGGGTTAGCTTCAATTCCTCTGCGGTTTACCAGGTATCCAAGAAATTTCCCTGAGCTCACTCCAAATGCGCACTTACGGGGGTTTAGCTTCATCCCGTATGTTCTTAGGATTTCAAACATTTCGGCGAGATGTTGTTGATGTTCCCAAGCCTCTGCACTCTTAACCAACATGTCATCCACGTAAACCTCCATGGTTTTTCCAATCTGTTTGGCAAACATGGAGTTGACCAGACGTTGGTAGGTCGCTCCTGCGTTCTTGAGCCCAAACGGCATAACTTTATAGCAGTACAGACCTCTGTCGGTGACGAATGCCGTGTGTTCTTGGTCCGGTTCATGCATGGGAATCTGATTGTAGCCTGAATATGCGTCCATGAAGCTAAGCAGGTCGTGCCCAGCAGTGGCGTCCACCATTTGATCGATTCTTGGCAAAGGGAACCCGTCTTTAGGGCATGCTTTGTTCAGGTCGGTGAAATCTATGCATACCCTCCAATCTCCGTTGCTCTTTTTCACCAAGACTGGGTTGGCGATCCATTTTGGATATCTTGCCTCACGAATGAATCCGTTCTCGAGCAATTTTTGTACTTCCTTGTTGAGGGCTTCATATCGTTCTGGGTTTAAGGGTCTCCTTCTTTGCTGTTTGGGCCGTGCTGAGGGATCTACTCCTAACTTGTGGCACATGATTTTAGGGCTGATTCCCTTCATGTCCGCATGTTCCCAAGCAAACACGTCGAGGTTTTCCCGGAGGAAACAGATAATTTGATCCCTCACTGGTGGCTGGAGGTCGTGACCTATTTTCAGCTCCTTGGGCGGGACGCCTAGTCCAACTTTGATGATGTCCAGCTCTTCCATAGGTTCTCCACCTCGTATTTTTACTCTTGGGTCCAACGTGTCTAGGGGGGATTCTTTTGTACTTGTCATGCCGACCTCGTTTAGTTCGGTAACCATTGGATCTATGTGTTGGTTATCCAGCATTCCGACCAGGGGCTTGGGTAGGTCTACATTGCAGGCTCTTGCTTCAATTTGATTTCCACGTATTACCCCTGGTCCATTCGGAGTGGGGAACTTGAGACAATAGTGGTACATTGATGTGGCCGCCTGAAGTTCATGCAATAGGGGTCTTCCCAGTATAGCATTGTAGTTTGAAGGGATATCAACCACAACAAAATCCGCCAAAATTTTTCTGTAACATGGGGGTTCGCCGAACTCGACGCTGAGTACTATCTGCCCCCGAGCTTCGACCGGATCGCCGGAAAATCCTTGAAGTTTCCGGGGGTACGGTTGAAGGTATTGATCCTGTATGGCCATTTGTCTCAAAGTTTGGTAATAAAGCACATTTACCGAGCTCCCATTGTCCACTAGAGTTCGGTGTATGCGGACTCCTGTCACATCCATGGCGATGACCAGTGCAGCACTTTGGTCTTGCAGAACTCCTTGTGCATCTCTCTCCGAAAACCCGAACCACTCAGAGCCCGGGACAGCAGCAGGTTCCGATGCGGGGTACCTTACACTAAAGTTTTGATGTACGTGGGCATCGCGCGCCAACTTGCGCCTAATTCTCCTTGAGCCCTCTAAATATTGGTTTCCACCTACCAACATTCGGATTTCAGCGCGGGGTTGTGGGTCGCGAGCTGGGAGTTCAGGTCGTGCCGGCTGTTTTTCTCCCCGCTGGTTAGGCTGTTGAAGTCCGGATGGACCTGCTATTTGTGGCTTTGCTACAAACTCCTGTGGATGGCCTCTTTGAATGAGTGCTTCCACCTCTTCCTTTAGGTTTCGGCAGTTGTCAGTGTCATGTCCCATCATTCTATGGTACCGGCAATACTTTCCTAGATTCTTCCCAGCCATTTCTTTGCTTCCCAGCGGGGGTCGGCGAAAAGACTTCTTTGCTTCAGATTGAAGAAAGACCTCCTTCAGACTGGCATTTAAAGGGTGATAGCCACGGAATTTATCGGGGTACGGTCTAGTGCGGCCTTGATCCCTTCTATCTTTCCTTTTCTCCTGACCTCCGTCTCTCTCCGTTTGTTTCCCCTTTGCTCGCCGTGGGGACCGGGAGATTTGTTTAGCATCCTCGTGATCCGAAGTGGCTTCTTCTGCACTGATGTACTTTTCAGCTCGGCCTAGGAGTCCATGGTACGTTTGCGGGCCATCTTCATGGACTGACCACCAGAATCGTGTCTTGGGCCTCAGTCCAGACAAAACTGCCATGAGCGCAGCGTCATCGGAAACTTTCTCGACTTCCATAGATTGCTTGTTAAATCTGTCCAGGTAGCTTTTAAGGGATTCCGTTTTCCCCTGCTTTATGCTCACCAGGCTTTCTTTAGGAGTGGTCCTTGCCTTTGAGCCCATGAACTGGGCGAGGAACGCTGTGGCGAGATCGTCCCAGCACTTTATAGATCTTTGATGCAATCTTCTAAACCATCTTTGAGCCTTGTCTCCCAATGTCAAGGGGAAAGCACGGCACATGATGGCTTCTCCTGCTCCTTGGAGCTCCATCCAAGAAGAATATTTGTCAAGATGACTGAGGGGGTCTCCTTCCCCGTCATATCCGGCTAGCTGGGGCATTTTCATCTTTTCGGGTAGTGGTTCTGCAAGGATATCCTCAGTAAATGGTGAATGGCGTTTGGTGAAGTACTCATCTGTGCTCCCCTTACTTTTGGCCTCCAGGTCTGCAATGCGCTTCTTCAGGGCGCTTACTTCGTTTTCTGGTCGCTCTCCAGGGTGGTCCCTTTGGTGTTCAGCTTGCTTTCTGGTGGGAGTTAAGGAACGCTGGGAGCCCGGCTTGTCCAATGCACCGTTCGTCCTTCTGGTTTTTGATTTAGTCGCCACAGGAGAGCTTCTAACTTCCTCAGTTTGATCCTTGGAAGATCCTTCGTCTGAAAAATGCAGGGTCCGCCTTGTGGGGAGCCGTTCGGTCCTTTCCTGGCGAGGGGATTCCCCTCTGTTTCCCTGTGGCAGGTATTGGGCTTGGTTTTGTTCCAACCTACCGACAATATTCGTTAGTTTCTCGATGGCTTCCTTCATTGTCGCCATTTGTGGGTCAGCGATTTCATCTCGACCCCCTTTTTCAGAGTTTCTGGGATTATTGCTTCGCCCGGGGTGGGTATGGCCCGCGTGGGACTGGTTCCCTGATGTTGACAATTCGTCCATAGGATTATTCTGATGAATTGTATGTGGAGATGGGGCCGCTATCAAGTAGGGGCCCTCCTTCTAGCGCCAAACTGTTGACGTTCAAAATTGTATTGACAAGGTTAAAGCCAACTTAGAATGCAGACAGTAGTCTAAAAGTTACAATAAGGAAGAATACAAGATCGTTCCTCAAACATTCGCTCCTTTTTACAACTATATGGGATCTTCAAGGGGATTTTTAGGGATTCTCTCCTTAGTATATTCCTTTAGATTTTCTGTCTGCCTCTCCTTTATTCTTTGTATTCTGGGCCTTTTATAGTAGGAAGACAATAACGTCTAATCCTCCTGTCTTGTCAACTCAGAGGCCGAGCTGAGCTAAATTGTGTGTTGTCCTAACGGGATTGGTGCCCGAGCTCAATGTTGTACTGTTGACTGAGGATGATGGGACTTGCTGACCCTGGTAGTAAATGTGTTGCTTATTAAAACAAGCTAAGACTTCTGATTGGAGGAATAAGTAGGCGCTGACACAAGACCTTTCCACGTGTATGTCTCTGGTTTGGTACTCAGAGATCTTGTCAGTGATTCATAATCATTAGCCACTGTAGCGTCTTGAAAGACTACAATGGCTTGTCGAAGAAGCTACGCTCCTGCCGACCTGACCTCACATGGCCGAACTCCCAAGTCCTTACCCTCATTGGGATACGACAGTCCGAGCTCAACGACCTCGGAGGTCGGTGTCAACAATAATAATATTAAATAATTATCAATAATTATCTCATTATTATACAACAAAGCGTTTATTTTGTTTCACAATTAAAATTATTAACGCAGGAGAAGACGACTTGCCTAATCTAAAAGGTTAAAAATATTTGGGGTGGTTTATATTTGGAAATAAAAAAATAAAAAAGGGGAAATATTTGGGGAAGAAGATGCTACCTAATTGGCTTTCATTCTACACAAATCAAGCAAAATTTTATTTTCATGGATAACCTTTTTGTATACATTTCTCTCTTGTTTGCCTCGTACATTTTCACCAAATACTTTTACCACAAACTCAAAAATCATCCACCTAGTCCAATTCTCAATCTTCCGATTCTTGGCCATCTATATCTATTGAAGAAACCCATTTACAGATCTTTATCAAATGTTTCTGAAAGATATGGCCCAGTCCTTCTGCTCCAATTCGGTTGCCGCAATGTCCTCCTGGTGTCCTCGCCGTCCGCCGCCGAGGAGTGCCTCAACAAAAACGATATCGTTTTCGCGAATCGCCCTCGTGTAATGGCCGGAAAACATCTGGGCAATGCTTATACATCTTTGGTTTGGAGTTCTTATGGAGATCATTGGAGAAATCTTCGTAGAATATCATCTCTTGAAATACTATCCTCTCATAGACTCCAAATGCTTCGGAATATTCGAGTTGACGAAGTTAAGGGTATGATCAAAAGGGTGTGTCGCGATTCGGAAGAAAAGCAGGCGGTGGATATGAAAACTGTGTTTTTTGAAATTACTATGAATGTGATGATGAGGATGATAGCCGGGAAAAGGTATTTTGTTAAGAATGTCGAGGAAATCGAGGAAGCAAATAGGTTTAGGGAGATCGTAATTGAGACTTTCCGTCATGGTTCAACAAATACTGCGGATTTTTTATCAGTGCTGCGGTGGCTGGGAGTGGGTGGGGAGAAGAGATTGGTGGTGTTGCAGAAGAAGAGAGAACAGTTTATGCAGGAATTGGTGGAACAATGTAAAAGAAGATTGGGTGGCGCCACCAGCAGCGATGGTGGCGTTGAATTGGAGGTAGAAGGGAAGAAGAAAACGATGATTGAAGTTCTGTTGACGCTACAGGAGAAAGAACCAGAGTATTACAACGATGGGATTATCAGAAACCTCATGCTGGTGAGTTCCATAATTCCACTTATTTTTTCTGTTAATTCGAATTATTTTGCAATTAATGAAGTAAGATCATAAAAGGGCTTTAACTAATATCGGCTTAGCCGGGTGACAAATTTACACAACTAGCTTCATTATCTACTGTTTGGATGTCATTAGAGGTGGCAAGACAAACGGACCAGCCAGATCCGTGAAAATCGGCACCGCGGGCCGACTCGTGACTCGAGCGGGCGGTTCACGGGTCAAGGAGGTATGATCCACGGGCTTCGCGGGTTGTACCTTCACGGGCCACGTGAAGAAATAATTAAATATTATAGTTAAGTAGGTGTCAACCTAGTTAGGATGTACATAAACTATAAATTATAGTAAAAGTAGGTACCAACCTAGTTGAGACGTACTTATACTATAAATATTTGATAATAGTAATTAGAAATGCATTTAGTTGTTATTTGTTTAAGTTAAATTTAATTTTGTAAAGTTATAAATAACTCATGTAACATTAAATTTGAATTCTATATAAACATTTATTGATATAAATATGAATTTTTCATTTTGTTTAATTCTTAGTTTATATTTAACAAAAAAAAAATATTTTTTTATTATAAATATGAAAAATTCTATATTTTTATAATTTTATTATACAATCATACAAGCCAAATCGGAACAAATCGCGACCCGTGACTTGCATGGGCTCGACCCGAATGGGTCAGTGGACGGGCCTGAGTTGTAGTCCAAAATTGTGGGCCGACCCGAAACAGGCCCGGAACTCATAGCGAGCAAACTTTTTTTCACGCCAGCTGTTACCGGGCTCATATGTTGGAGGGCCCAATCCGGTCCGAACAACCCGGATTGACACCTCTAAATGCCATTAGGCATTTTTTGGAGTCACTGAACCTATGTTGAAGTATAATATGTCGAGTATTCGCCACTAAATTTATCAAAATGTTACGTTACTCACTACTTTAACATCCGTTCCAAATCTTTAGCGAAATTAGTGACTTAGCTAACGGAATGCACATTTGGTGTCCTTTCAAGCCGTTAAAAAATTGTCACTTTTTCTATTGTTCACTAAACTAGATGAAAATTAAGGGAAGAAAGAAGATTCTGGTTATGGCATTTTTATTTTATATTTTTTACTTAGGCATTCTTCATTTTTTTCAAAAAATAAAATAAAATGGCCCATTATTCATTAATGAATTCAATTGGGAACCCAATGCCCATAGTCATTTACGACATTTTTCAATTCACCACCGAGTGAGAAAGCTAAACGCCCAATTCCAAACCCTATATTCTACTGCCGTTCCCGGTGTTGTCAAAAGCCTCGAGGTAATAATCTACTTTCAAATTGTTTGTGACTTCAAAGGATTTTGCACAATTTGGGTTGATTTCATTATCTGGTTACTTCTGTGAAGATAGAAAAGTTACTTGAATTGATTATAGCAATTATGAATGCGAAGAATGGTGTTATATATGAGATCCAAACTGAAGTTGATAGATGATATGTTCAAATATGTAAAGCAAAAATATGCGAAGAAACTAATTTCGAATGGATTGTTTTTAGTTGATGTTGTTAAGATTTAGGGTTCTATCTTAAAAGGTCAACCTTATTAGGAGGAGTAGCCTAAGATCTTTATTAATTGGTCTGTGTCAACATCATTTATCGATGTGGGATATATATCCTTTAACACGCCCCCACAAGATGGTGGCTCATTTGAGCAGACCAATCTTGAAATCCATGTGCTCATTTTAGAGTTTTAACAGGATCGAATCGCTCGTTGGAGCATAATGGACTCTGATATCATGTTAAGATTTGGGATTCCATCTTAAAATATCAATCTTATTAAGAGGAGTAGCCCAAGATCTTTATTAATTGGTCTGTGTTAACATCATTTATCGATGTGTGATATATATTCCTTAATAGATGTAGACGCCTTGATAGTTAATTGTCATGTGAATTAGATTCTGTTGGTTGGAACTTGGCTGTTACTGAAATTTGTGACTTGATGGAATAATCATAAATGATCATAACCAAAAATAGAAGCCTTTGACATGACTTGTTACACAAAATTTATGTTATATTCTCTTTCTTGTCTCCTTGACAATGTGAAGGCATAAATTTTCTACCTTGCATTGGCTGAAAATACCTCGATCGCAAGGGTAACGTAAAATCAATAAAGTGGACAAACAAGTCATGATTGTCGATTCGATTAGTTAATTACATACAATAAATTTGAATTTTTCAAATGATGAAAATACCTTTAAAGTTAAATTTAACTAGTGTGTAATTGAGTAATCATTTCTCGTGGGATCGACAAACTGGACTTGTTTGTTCACTTTATTACTTTTATGTGATTCATGTGTTTGCCGTACACATTTTTTAAAGAACAAGTCTGTCATTTTTATAAATTTAGTGGTCAAAATTCGATTACTTCAAAGTTTAGTGAGCAATTGAAGACGTGACAATTTATTAACGGCTTGACGGGACGCCACATGTACCATCCCGTTAGCCACGTTACTAATTCCGTTAATGATTTGGAATGGATGTTAAGGCAGTGAGCAACGTCTAACGTTTCGATACGTTTAGTGACCAAATTTTGACATCTTAAACTTCAGTAAACAATTGAAAATATAAGTTCAATGATCATTGAAATAATTAACTCCATTTTTTGATTGATTGCATTTCAATCATTTTTTTGCAGGGATTTATTTTAGTCAGGAGCTTAGTTTGGATGTCAAATGGAAATATGTAATTTTTAGTTTGTTGAAAAATTGATAAACATTGTAATTTCATTAAATTGTGTGATTGCAAAATGAATTTGAAAAAGAAAAAAAATGAATTTAAAAAATGGGTGTCAAACAGAGCAAAATTTTAGTCGATATTAAACTTTTGGAAATTCAAGTGTGCCTCTTTAGTTCGCATATGCAACAAAAGTAGTTTGAGCCTAATTTGTAACATCTTGATTATGAGAAATAGATAGAGGTATAGTGAATAGCCAAATTTTCGTGTCTATACCCAGGAGTAAGCATGGGTTGAGCCACATGGTCCGTCTAAAATTCAGCCCACTTGGATTTCTTTTTTAGTTTATTGACAAAAAAAAAAACAACGACGAAAAGGATTAGAAACATGCAATCTCACTCTGTCACGGAGAAAAAGGCATGAGAATATTGAATTATTATTTTTATAAGTAACGCACAGACGCCAGGCACAGGCTGTAGTACTAGGTCTCAGCTTTTAATGGCAATTACAAAAAGTTGTGTTGGGGAGCATCTTAGTCCTCTACACTATTGTGAGGTGAGGGGGCTGTCAAATGAAGTGTACATTTTTCTAGTTTGATCTATGCATACAATAATTCTTTGTTATTTGTTGAGCTTGAATGTATTAATTCCTTGATAAAACCTTTGTACTTGTAGGGTTTGTTGGTAGCAGGGACGGATACATCATCTGGAACAATGGAGTGGGCATTGTCCCTTTTATTGAACAATCCCCAAGTCTTGAAGAAGGCACAAATGGAAATCGATAGTCACGTTGGACATGAACGTTTAATTGATGAATCAGACATCGCTAATCTCCCATACTTGCGCTGCATTATAAATGAAACATTGCGAATGTATCCTCCGGGCCCTCTACTAATACCTCATGAGTCCTCAGAAGATAGTGTTATTGGAGGATATCGCATACCAGGAGGCACTATGCTGCTAGTGAATGTGTGGGCAATACACAACGATCCCAAGATTTGGGAGGATTCAAGAAAATTCAAGCCTGAAAGATTCGAAGGCCTCGAAGCAACAAGAGATGGATTCAAATTAATGCCATTTGGTTCTGGGAGGAGAGGGTGTCCTGGGGAGGGCTTGGCCATGCGTATGGTCGGGCTGGGTTTGGGATCAGTTATCCAATGCTTTGATTGGGAAAGAGTTGGTGAGGAACTGGTTGACATGGCCGAAGGCACGGGATTAACCATGCCTAAAGCTCAACCTTTAATGGCCAAGTGCACCCCTCGCCCCTTAGTAGCTAAGCTTTTCTCTTCTTGAAATGGACTGTCGTTTCTCTTGAAACAAATATTATAGTCTCAGGTATAACAATGAAAGGGAATATCGTTTCCCCATATGTTATAACGTATTGTTCTGGATTTGTTTCAATTATGTGATAAATGTTCCTTTCAAAATTTGTTGCTTATTATTTTTTGAGAAAAATAGTTTAATATCCAGATGTTTAATCAAGATCTCGTGGCAAAGCAAATTTGAAACCCAGTAACGATGCACAATTACTAAAAAGCAAATATTTTAGGATTTTTTATGAGCCATGGGTACCTCGGATTCCATCTTTTCGTCCTATTTCCACTCCTCGCGTTGAATGAGTGGCGCGGTTGGGAAGAACTATTGATCGCTCATCACTATTGACCGTGAATCCACGGAGTCCATCCTGCTTAGTGAACATTGTAGAGCTGGCAACCTATATTCAGTTCATTCAGAATATTTGCTTTTACTCAGTGTGTCTGTTTGCAACGAGGGGCCTGAGTACAAGCAGTTTCGTGGGGGTATGGAAAGTACTTTGGCTGCTGAAAAATCCAGGCTTTCTTATGGCGAATCTTCTGTCTATATCAATCAAGCAAGGAGATATGGGGCGCTTTGGGGTTGTGGGAAATAGTTAGGTAAACCATCGATGAAACAGTGGACAAAAGTATTTTCTAAACAGAACAGAAGACCGCCAGCAACGGATAAGCCTTAGGTCCAATCAACTTTGGACATAAACACTTTTAATATATATAATCGATACATAATTATGGCAAGATTTATTATTTGATTGAGTTAATATTCTAATAAATTAAATAATAGAATCTGTAGATTCAAGTCCTTGTGATTTGTTAATCATAAGAAGTTGTGATTGTGAGATACAAATTATATATGACTGAATCTTAAATCGTCTGTGGTCGTATGTAATAATGAGATACGGATATCGTTATTATGGATAGACCATCACGTGTGGCGTTTCTTACTTGTGAAGTAAGTAGTTGATCTCACAAGTTGAAGTGTGGTAACATCTGAATGAACACGTGAATGTTTTGTTATAGAACAAAACATTGAAAACTCGTTGGGAGATTCCACATAGATAACTATCTGAGTGTCAGTGGTTAATCTTTAATGTTCGGTAGTGGAATTGATCCTTTGACTTGATGTCATCATAGTGCCTTATATGAGGACAATCATACTTTGGTGATGTTGGATGTTAATCTACCAAGGGTCGCTAATACGACATCATTCGGGTATGTCAAGAATCATATGAAGGTTGTGAATGATCAATAGAGAATTCATCACTCTTAGATATTAAGAGATTATGATCTACATTTTATCCAATTAAGTTGACAATGAAATCATTGGCCAAAGTGAACTCATAAGTCGAAAATGAGTTTTCAACTTACATTGACTTAACAGTAGGACGAAAGATATGATCGATAGTTGAGATTGACACATATCCATATTTCATTATTTATTAAATCATATTGATGAAATGATTATACTTTCACGATAAACTAACAGTTTGGTTTTGTCACACCACGTGACATTTCTCGTCACATGTATTACCCGGACACATTGCTAGATCTCAATTTGGGACGATGGATGTGAATTGATGATAAATTAAAAAAGGGTATTTTATTTATCAATTTTGATTATATCAAAATAATAATTCACGTCATTAGGTATCGTGATCGGGAACCTAATGGGTCACATATAAAAGAGAACCAAAAGAATGAGATTTACAAATTAATTAATTGATAAGTGTTGGATAATTAATTAATTGAGTTACTTAATTAATTAATTTATGGACCAGATTTAATTAATTTGATTAATTAAATATTGGACCGGGTTAAGTTTAAGAGACAGGCCAGCCCACTTGGACTTATATAAATAAGCTGCTAAGGTTTGAAAAACAAGAGAGAAATTATTATTCTTGCTAACACAAGAAAAGTAAACCCTAGCCACCATTCTTGTTCTCTATGTGGATCACCATTGGAGGTCGGACAATTAGACAGATTGGATTGCAGATCGTGATCATTCAAGTTTAAGAATCAGCAAAGGAGTTTGCAAAATTTATCAAATGTAT
The DNA here is from genome assembly GCA_019097785.1 of Fraxinus excelsior. Lineage (NCBI taxonomy): Eukaryota > Viridiplantae > Streptophyta > Magnoliopsida > Lamiales > Oleaceae > Fraxinus > Fraxinus excelsior. The sequence continues at coordinate 413,332 of CM032644.1, forward strand.
TATTCTAAACATAGTTTATATTTAAACATTAAGCAGATCAATGTATGAGAATCGAAAATTGCTTTATTTTCGCTGTGCATGATTAAGTAGATTCCCAATAGTGATATGAGAGCCTACTTTGTGTTTGTTATAAATTGTTTTGCATCATGAAAAAATCAAAAGTTGATTGTTTATGTTATTCTTGAATCTAGGTGTAATGAAAAATTGTTTTTATTTTCAAAAATCTGGTTTAGAAAAGAAAAACAAATTTTGAATCTGAAATAAAAAAGATCGATTCGATGGGGTTGGCAGCCCTGCAGCGTCGCACGCTGCAGGGAAGGTTGATGAGCGCCGCTGCAGTCAACAGCAACACGAACGCTGTTGTAAGCGGCGGATGCCGCCGTTGTATGAAAGTGGCGACGATCCGCCGCAGTGGGTAATTGAGGCACCATCATCGGCGCCGTTAATTAAAAAAACATTTGGGTGAATTTAGGGTTTTCTGGAACGGGTGGAAGCGAGGGCCTCTCCTGCAATTATGAAAGTAAGGGGCTGGTTGCAATTTCTAATTAAAGGACCTGTCATGCAATTAAGTTAATTGAAGGGCTTGCCCTTTAATTTTAAAATTGGGGTGAAATTGCAATTTTTAAAAGGGTTTTGAGTTTAAATATTAAAATGATTTTAAATTTTGATTTTCAAATGGTTTGACTTATAAATCTCAATCTTGACCCATTTAAAATTGACGATTTTTTATATTTTCGTTAAAATTGGTTTTAACTTAAATATTAAATTTTGGTCCTAAATTGAATTTTATTTTATTTAGGAGTTTTATCCTAACTTAAAATATTAATTCAATTAAATTAGAGTTGTACTCTAATATAATATTTAATTAAAATTTGATTTTAATTAAATTATATCATCCTAATATATTCTTGAAATTAGAGTTGGACTCTAATTTGACATTTAATTGAAATTTGATTCTAATTAAATTGTCTTGCCCTAACGTTTTTTCTTGAAATTAGAGTTGGACTCTAATTTGGTATTTAATTTTAATTAAATTAGTTCGCCATTAATATATTGGAATTAGAATTTGACTCTAATTTTTGTATTTAATTAAAATTTGATTTTAATTAAAATTCAACCGCCTTAAGTCTTGAAATTAGAGTTGGACTCTAATTTTATATTTAATTAGAATTTGATTTAATTAAATTGTTTCGTCTGAAACTTTGAAATTAGAGTTGGACTCTAATTGATATTTAATTAAAATTTGATTTTAATTAAATAGTTACGTCCTATAATTGTAAAATTAGAGTTGGACTCTAATTTGATATTTGATTGATATTTGATTTTAATTAAGTAAGCTCGCTAATTAAATTAATTGATTAATTAATTATTTAATTGTTCTGATCAATTTGTCTAAATTAACTTAGATGACCTTAATTGTTAGAAACTTGAAACATGTTTATATATAATATTAGATATTATATAGGAATTCATTTATTTGATGAATGTTTAATCAGCGGATGATTATGAACTCGATCATGTGGATGTGTTGATTGGTTATTTTCATTTTTGTTATTTTATGGGCCTACGGGCTCTTCATTTATTTTGAACATGTGAGTCCGTTATTATTGTTATTGTCATGGGCATGTGCGTCCAATGTTATTCAGGCATGCGTGCTAGCTAGTATAGGATACAGATTGTGGATGGACTGATTGAAGATACAAGAAGATGGGGAAACTATGAAGATTGTGCATTGATACTGATTCAATGCAATACCCCATAGGATTGACCAACTAGTCTTCCTTGTGGCTCGGGAAGATTAGATAGAATTAGTCCATAATCATCCACTCTTGTATGTATATTTATTTGCATGTTTGATGAAATATGTACATATATACATGATTGAATCGATGCGACCTTTGCATGCAAAACCCCTCATAAAAATATTAAGTCAATTTGTTATTCGTCTTCTATCATTATAGTGAAAAATGATAGTCTTATATCAATCTCAACTTGTTGAATACACTCAAGACTGGTCTATTAGGATATGTTTGACACTATGAAATATTAGATATTTCTAAATGATGGGTCCGACTTAACTAAAATTTATCTTTTGTTGAGTACACTCAATGAGATAGATTTTAGAGGTATGTTAAAATATTAAGTCATATTTATATTCGCCTTCCATCATTATAGTGAAAAATGAGAGTTCTAAATCGATCTCAACTTGTTGAGTACACTTAAGGCTGGTCTATTGGGGATATGTTTGACACTATGAAATATTAGATATTTCTGAATGATGGGTTTAACTTAACTAATATTTATCTTTTGTTGAGTTCATTTAAGGAAATAAATTTTAGAGGCATGTTAAGCTAACACATAAGATGTATGAAGACAAAGAGTTGTCGCTTAATGATTTGGGGTTGTACGGAGATACAATTGATAATAGTATCTACTCAAAGGTTTTAGTAAGGCTTGTTGAGTACACTCGATGTTTTAATATAACAAATGGGATCCCATCCCACCAGGAATCAAGTATGAATTCCATAAATTTGAGTTAAACAGTGGGAGCGAAATTAATTTAATAAAAGACCATGTTAAATTAATTGATGCATTATATATATTATTCTTTTACTTTTCGTCGTTTACATTTGTTAAATCTTGAGTAACCATATGTATTTAAGAGGCATATTGTATACCAACAACTAAACCAAATTTTCTTGATTGGCATTGCAGTTTGAGAATTGTTCTCAGACAAGAAAAATTAGTTATATCTTTGAATAGCCATTTCCAGAGATACTTGTTGATGATTCGATAAAGGAAGATGTGACTGCTATAATAAACACAGTGATGACGATAGCACTGTAACATGTGTGATGTTTGCAACTATGTCACTTGAATTACAAAAGCAACATAAGAGTATAGATGCTAACACATGATTTTCCATCTCAAAGTGTTGAATGATGAACAATTACGTGCGGAAAGATATAAGATTTTCTAGCAACTATATCAGTGCATAATGGCAGAAGAGTCTTCAACTAGTGCTGGTGTGCTGAAGTCATTAACTACTTTGAGAAGTTGTCTCAATGAAGTTCAGTCATGAATAAAGAACTAAGTATGACTTGGTTTTGCAATCTCTGCCGAAGAGTTATTCATAACTAATTATGAATTTAACATAAATAAATTTGAATGCACACTTATTAAGTTGCTGAACATGCTTAAGACTGTTAATCTCAATATCTATGTTTGTAGTGGGCAAATCTAAGTCATAGATTCCTTTAGGAAAGTCTAAAAGATGTTTTAGGAAAGCAAACAAGATGGCTAAGACAGTTAAAGCGAATAAGGACAATACCAAATCGAATGACCCTTATTATCAGTTTGGAATGATAGATCATTGGAAAGGAAATTGCAAGGCTTATATCTACTTCATTAGTTTCATGGGTATGAATACCAGATTTAGATATCATATTTGTATAAATATGCAGAAACTAAACACAATCAGATCACTGCAAAAGGGGAAAAGTTTACATGTACGTTGAAAACGTGCATAGGTTGCTGCATTGGCTGTAGGAGCTACTTCTTGCCTTTGAGTTTAGATTTAATATTAGAATTAGATAAATGTTGTTTTGCTCTTACCATTACCAAGAGTATTAAATAAATTTCACGTTTGAACATGAATTATTTTAATGTTAAGGACAATTGTTGTTCCTCATTATTGAGTATGAATTATTTTAATGTTAAGGACAATTGTTGCTCTTACCATTACCAAGAGTATTAAATAAATTTCAATTTTGAACATGAATTATTTTAATGTTAAGGACAATTGTTGTTCCTTATTATCTTGATAAGATCTTAATAATTATGGTAAATTACAAAATAACATTTATATTCTAAATATTAAGTATTCTATAATAGAGGTGTCAAGACGGATGGGTCGACCAGACCCGTGAAAATCGGCTCAGATCGACTCGGGACCGCGGGCCGACCCGTAACCTGAGCGGGTGGTTCACGGGTCAAGGAGGTGTGACCCGCGGGCTTCATAGGTTGTACCTTCACGGGCCGCGGTTAACCGTGACCCGTGAAAGAAAAAATAAAAAAATTTAAATGTTATAGTTAAGTAGGTGCCAACCTAATTGAGATGTACTTAAACTATAAATTATAAATTATAGTAAAAGTATGTACCAACCTAGTTGGAATGTACTTATACTATAAATATTTGATAATAGTAATTAGAAATGCATTTAGTTGTTATTTGTTTAAGTTAAACTTAACTTTTCAAAGTTATAAATAATTCATGTAACATTAAATTTGAATTTTATGTAAACATTTCTTGGTATAAATTTGAATTTATCATTTTGTTCAATTCTTAGTTTATATTTTTTTTAAAAAAATTGCTATAAATATGAAAAATTCTATATTTTTATAATTTTATTTATACAATTATACAGGTCAAATTAGAACAAACCGTGACCCATGACCCGCATGGGCTCGACCGGATGGGTCAGCGGGTAGATATAGTGCAACTAAGAACAAGCTATGCAAACATTTCAAAATTGCTTTGAGGTCATGCATTAATTGCCACATGCTACCCACTAAGTCGTGTCTCGTCTAAATCGGTTGACAAAAACTCCATACGAGTTATAGAAAGACAGAAGGCCCAACTTTTCTCATATGAAAGATTGGGGTTGTGGCGTTATGCACTGAATCGAAAAAAATCGAAACTAAATCTGATAAATATATATTTGTGGGGATATTCAAGAGACAATTGAATATCGATTTTATGATCCCGTTGAGAATAAGGTCTTCATCTAGAAAAATGTCATACTTCTAGAGAAAGTGTTTATTCTAGGAGAGAACGGTGGAGCAGAATAAATCTTGAAGGAGTTCAAGAATTCACAAATATAGTTGACCAAATAGATGAACTCGAGTCTGATCCCAAATCCTTTTAAGGACATACTCTTGATCAGGAAATGGAGACTCTTGAGGACACGTCAGCTCCGTGTAAATCTTGTAGCATCATTCGACCTTTCTGGAAGGTAAGAATTCATGATTACTAATCAGACATTACTAATCTAAGATGATGAACCTATTAATTATGCATAAGTAAATTCAAGTGTTGACTCGCTAAAATGGCAGAAGGCTATGAAATCCGATATGAACTTGATGTACGTAACCAAGGTTTTGACGTTGGTCAACCCACCTAATGGATTAGAATCCATAGGTTGTAAATAAATTTACAAGAAAAGTTCAATATGGATTGAAACAAGCCTTTTGAAGCTAATATCTTCGATTTGATGTAAGTCAAAATATTTGATTTTATAAAAAATGAAGACGAATTGTGTGTTAACAAGAAGATAGTGGGAGCATTGTCGGATTCCTAATATTATATGTACGAGACGTATTATAGGAAACGACATCTTTATATTTCAATTGTTAAAATTGTGGTTGTCAAATAACTTCGTTGGATAGATATGGGAGAAACAAGTTGATCTATAGAGATAGATCTAAAATATTGTTTAACTCATCCCAATTTATATAGATAAGATCTTGAGAATATTTTATATGGAGAAAATGAACTGAGAGTTTATAGATACATTGATGCTAACTTCTAGTCATACTAGAATGATAGCATATCTCAAATATGACATTAGTTTATTCTTAAGCGATGTGTTGGAAGAGTTCCAAATCGAAAATAACAGTTGATTCAATAATAGAAGCATTATACATCATTGCTTTAGAAAGCACAAAAGTTGTGGTCTGGATAAAAAAGTTCATTAATGAACTTGGAGTAGTTCCTAACATTGTTGATCACACGTTTCTGCATTGTGGTAACAATGGAACCATCGTGTAAAGCGAAGGAACTAAGGTCTTATCAATGATCCAAACATATGTTAAGGAGGTATTATCTCATTGGAAATATAATACAATGAAATGACGTAAAGAAAGAATGAATTCCCACAAGTTAATAAATTGCAGATCTATTGACAAAGAGTTGTCACAACATAAAGATGATCGTTATGTAGACTCTTATGGTATAAGATACATAAGTGATTAGATCTAGTGCAAGTGGGAGTTTGTAAGTATTATGCCCTAGGGCCAATCAACTTTGGACATAAACACTTTTAATATGTATAATCGATACATAATTATGACAATATCTGTTATTGTGATTTGTGATTGATTTGTTAATCACAATGAGTTGTGATTGTGAGATACAAATTACATATGATTGAATCTTAAATCGTTCGTGGTCGTATGTAATAACGAGATACAGATATCGTTATTATGGATAGACCATTACGTGTGACGTTTCTTACTTGTGAAGTAAGTAGCTGATCTCACAAGTTGAAGTGTGGTGACACTTGAATGAACACGTGGATGTTTTGTTATAGAACAAAATATTGGAGACCCGCTGGGAGATTCCATATGAATAACTACTGAGTGTCAATGGTTAATCTCTAATGTTCGTAGTGGAATTGGTCCTTTGACTTGAGGTCATCATAGTGTCTTATATGATGGCCGTCATACTTTGGTGATGTTGGATGTTGGATGTTGCTCTGCCAATGGTCGCTAATATAGCATCATTCGGCTATGTCAAGAATCATATGAATATTGTGATTGATCAATAGAGGATCACTCTTAGATATTAAGAGATTATGATCTACATTTTATCCAGTTAAGTTGATAATGAAATCCTTGGCCAAGGTGAACTCATAAGTCGAAAATGAGTTTTCAACTTATATTGACTTAATAGTAGGATGAAAGATATGATCAATAGTTGAGACTGACACATATTCATATCTCATAATTGATCAAATCATATTGACGAAATGATTATAGTTTCACGGTAAACGAACAAGTTTGGTTTGTCACACCACGTGACATTTCTCGTCACATGTATTGTTCTGACACGTTGTTAGATGTCAATCTGGGACGACGGATGTGAATTGATGATAAATTAAAAAAGTTATTTTAATTTATCAATTTTGATTAGATCAAAATAATAATTTACGTCGTTAGACATCGTGATCGGGAACCTAATTGGTCACACACAAAAGAGAACCAGAAGAATGAGATTTACTAATTAATTAATTGACAAGTGTTGGATAATTAATTAATTGAGTTGCTTATTAATAAACTCGAATTAATTAATTTGATTAATTAATTCATAGACCTGACTTAATTAATTTGATTAATTAAATATTGGACCGAGTTATGTTTAAGAGACGGGTCGAGCCCACTTGGATTTATATAAATAGGCTGTTAGGGTTTGAAAAATAAGAGAGAAATTATTATTCTTACTAACATAAGAAAAGTAAACCCTAGCTACCATTCTTGTTCTCCGTGTGATCACCATTGGAGGTTGGACAATTGGACAGTTTGGATTGCAGATCGTGATCATTCAAGTTCAAGAATTATCAAAGGAGCTTGCAGAATTCATCAAAAGTATTATTCTAAAAACAGTTTATATATAAACATAAAGCAGATCCTTGTATGGGAATCGAAAATTGCTTTATTTTCGCTGTGCATGATTAAGTAGATTCTCAATAGCCTAGATGTTTACAGCGCAATGAGGGATCAAAAACTATCTGGAATTCTCTATTGGCTAATCAAGATAGAGCATGCACCGTCCCATTTGCTTCCAAGTCTGCATTCACTATAGTATTCTCTTTTTAGACTTCGAAATTGCCCATGTATGTCAACCTCCTTTTGAGGCTAAAGAAAATATCAAATCGGCACGTCGGACTATTTTACAAATTTAGTAGGCATGAAAGTTGATTCCACAACTCGCATAATGTAATGTAATGTCTTGCCTTCAACATATCTCACCCACACTTCACTCTCTATTTTTAAACAAAACTCCCAACACATTTTCTACAGTTTTTATTTATTTAAAAATAATTCTAACTCTACGGTCAGAGTGAAAACGCTCATTCCCTACCGAGAGATGGCCTAAGATTCACCTAAGAACAGAGACAAATTTTAACGTGTGATATAACATCAAATTCCTTAAAAAAACATTTTTTTCTTACCCCCACTCACTAAATGTAGCCACCCTTTCAGGATTGATTTTGAAGTGCAACTTTTGATTGTCAAACAATCAGAGTCGTTTAAGTGTTTGGTAAACTTATGAATAATTAATTATTAAATATTCATATAATCTTGTATTAGATTTTGAGTAGTAGTAGTAAAAGGATAGCTTTTCAAATTTTTCTCTAAGCCTCTTCAAAGATCTATAGTAAAAATATCAATCATAAACCTCACTAGATAAAGTCATTCATTTAATTCTACTTTATGGACTATACATTTATTTCTAATTTTATACATTTTGAGATTTAATAGGTAATTTTAAATTTTTTTTTATTAAAATTATACTTTGCATTAGACAGATATTTAATTATAACTCATGTTATAAAAATAAAAATAAATTTTACAATACTTCCGATGTTAATATTATATAAAGACATCAATATTATCAATGTCCATTTAAGTAATTTTAAACATGTACATCAGTATCAATAGAGTACTTTTGTTTGTCAAACGTCCAAAAACTTACATTAATTTTGAAATAAAAGTTCACAAAATACTTAATTGATTTTTTTTTATTTTTTTCAATTAAATTCCTTTCTCCAGTACTGCTACAATTAATTATCTTAGAAATACAGAAATGTCAAACCAAATCATATAGTGGCAAAAATATTCAACAAACCCTGAAAAATGGCTGTTAAAGAATATACAATTACTCTCTACAAACCCTGAAGATTATTGCAGTCATAAACGCTTTTACATAATTAAGGAAGCCAATCAATTTACAAGCATGGAGTTGAACGGTATTGCCACTTCGATACTTGACAAGATGTAATAGCACACACGAGTGTAACTGCACTTCCCTGGGTCGTAGGACGGTAAATGCACTAAGCAGCAAAGTCACATATATAGCATGCTTGGTTTGATTTTTGACCGTTGCAAATGCCAATTTTTTTTTTTTTTTTTCGACCGTTGCAAATGACTTTGTTTTGCAACATTCGTTGACCGTTGTCTTTTCTTTTCTATTCTCTTTTAGCAACGATTTTTGACCGTTGCAAATGCCAACTTTTTTTTTTTTTTTTTTGACATTCAATTTTTTTTGCAATTATCTGTGAATTTAAAACTTGGATATAGCAATTTGTACACAAGTATTTTAAGACGGCAAGAAATTAAAAGTAACTTCATTAAGACAATAAAAATGATCAAAAAGTACTATTACTTTATCCAAAGAGACTGATTTACAAAAAAAAAAAAAAAAAAAAAAAGGACCTACAAAAAACGTCCAAAAGTTGTGTATATCAAATACTCTCATCAAAATGCACACAATCAATATAACCAAAGCTTCAAATCAATTCGGCTCCGTATAATTGCAAGAAAGAAAGAATATAGAAGCTAATTAATGTTGTTTATATGAGAAATTGAATCATAAACTCAAGAACTCAAAATACAGAAATGAAAAAACTTAGAATTATTTAAAGTACCTTCGTCAAATAAGTCTAACACAACTCTTTGGCCAAGCTACAGTACTTCCCATGGCTTCAGTTAGAACTCTAAGTTCATCTGTAGGTCTACTATATAAGGGCAAATTACTCATATATACCTCATCAATCCAAACCTTCCAACAATCACGTCCGAGTAGAACGTGATGCACATTTGCAGTTGGGTCTATTGATGCAATTTTCCCTTTACCTACAACTTCCTCCTCCTCAAACATGTACCAATGCAATAGTTGACACCTTGCACTTTCCATCGATGAAATGCCTCCACCCGTACCACTTCCTTGTAGGGACTACAAATTCGCAATAAAATAAAAATTTTCCTTTTAAAACTAGTATGATATAGTCTAAATTTGTATTGAACAAATAACAAGTAATATAAGATACAAAAACCTGTGGAGTAAAAGCACGTGAACTCATGTCCTCTACATTCTTGTTTTAATTCTGTAAAATAATACAAAAACTTAAAAACTACTACATGTCGATATATATTAAGCTATGCTATCATATTATATATAATAGAAAAATATTTATTTGGTTCAAAACTCAATTCACAATTTAATAATAACAATAGGATAATCACTCCACTTTTCTTTAACAATTTACCTACCAATCACCGTACATGTCAAATTCATTACTCACTCACTTTATACGTATACAACCTCCGTATACAATTTAATTCAACACATAAACTTCCATATTTATCATTTAGTTTCATTAAACTTGAAAAATTTGAGAAAAAAACAACTTTAACAAAAACAACATTAAAATTCTTGAATTATAGAAATCAGGCACCTATTTCTATATACTGAAAATTACTACAAACTATTGACAGAATTAGCACTTTCTGGAAATAATTTCAAAAAATAGCACTTGTATGTGATTTTGACTGAAAATTGCCAAAACAATAGAAAATTTCAACCTCAAATCCCTAATTTAAGTATCACTAACCGGCTTTAATCTACCAAGTATTGGTGCTTAGTAGCATAACAATGGAATTAAATCACTAATTTAATTCTTGGACCTATCAATTGCATTGCAATGTCATCGACACTCTCAGCATCATTTAATATTTGAGCTAACATGTCGAAACAATTCTATTTTTTATTTTCTGGGTTTTGGTAATGCTGAGAAAAAAAGTTAATAATCTAAAATTCGAAATTATTGCTGTGGAATAAATAAGAATCCATTAATCTGTTTTTCAAATCAATTGAATAATTGCTTTTAGAACAATAAAATGTTGGCGATATGGCAGGTTAATAATTTATTACTCAAAGAAAATCAAAGACTATGTTTTTATTTCACAAACCCATTTCTAAGTTTTTTCTTTCTTCAACCCCAATCTTCCAATATGCATTTCATTGATATATTCTTGTTTAATATCTAAATTATATTTCAACAACCCATACTTTTTTTTTTTTTATCAAATTTCGAATTTAGGGAAAATTTCCATAAACCCTAAAATCTAATATCATTCTTCAATAAGTAAATTTCATGCTTACCTCTAGGAATTGAGAAAGAAATTGAAACTGTCGTAACATTTTTCCCTTCCTTTTTCTTCTTCTCTTTTCTCTCTCTCTCTCTCTCTCTCTCTTTTTTTTTTTTTTTCGTCTTTCCTTCCTTTCCCTCTTTTTTTCTCTCTTCCGCTTTGTCTCTGTTGGTCTCCGTCTCTTATTCACAGAGAAAGAGAATATGGTTGATGAAGTCAAAGAATGGATTATAGGTAAATTGCAAAGTTAAATCCCCATTTCCTTACCATATATTAGTTAGTCCTCTTTTGCAACGTTCTCTTCTGCAACATATTTTTTGCAACGTTGAACGTTGCAAAAAATTGAGGTTTTCGCAAGAGGCAACATTCAATTATAAGAATGTTGCTATAGACCTCTTTAGCAATATTCAAGCAATGAATGTTGTCTTTTTCTTGTTGCAAAAAGCCATTTTTCTTGTAGTGGTAGGACGGTAATATTTTAGGTCACCAAGTAATGGCCTTTCATGGCTATAGGGATGATTGAAACTCATGTATCTTGAGTATTCTCGAAGGCCAATACTCTTGAGGAACAAATTGACACTCTCTTCACCTTCTCTGTTTCCATCATTGGCCCAGAGAACTTGCTTGATCCGAACAAGATGAAAGACTTTCCGAACACTGACTTCCTCAAAATGCAAATGAGGAGAAAGAAATGAAGTAGCAGCACTATCAGCCTTTCTAAGGTTTTTTGAGTAATCTATGAGTGCTCCATTGATGAAGGTGGTTAGGGCCTTGTCAGCATTGCTCCACCCAGGTGACCATCTTCAAATACTAAAGTGTCTGAAGGACAGCTTGACAAATCACCTGGAAGACATCAAGCAATGTTTTATGGAAAAATTCTCGAACGAATTTGTGATAAACAAAAGGCGGACAATGACTGTTCAACATAAAGCACCTGTTTGGCCCCCATTTATTAAAACTCGTTTTTTCCAACACATCTTTAACCACACATTTTATGGAATCCACCACTATCAATTTTTCAACCACATATCCAACTTTTATCAAAATCTATTAAAATCTGACTTCTATCAAAACCAAACAGGGGCAAAGAAACAATTGGACTTTAGAAGCATAAGTAAAGAAATTCAACAGAACAATACTTTCCCCATATACTATAAATATATACTCTGCAGGGGCAAGACAAACAGATACCTCTTCTCAATTAATTTACTATAAAATATAATTGCACTCGTGATCATATAAAATTTCCTTAGTAAAACGTCTCTAGCCTCTGTGTCGGGCCATTCTTTCATCATCCATTTAGTTCATAGAAAAATTAGGACAGCTTAAACACCTTTACCTTTCAATTTCTGGGTATAGGTGAAAAACGTATGATATGTGGTTGTCTTGCAAAAGGTCCTCTGCATGCTAGAAGATATCTGTTTCAGCTACTCGTTTCTCATTTAGGTATATGTCAATACTTTCCCAGCCTCTTCTATGAAAAAAAAAAAAAAAAAAATTCTATACTATCCAGATGAAGAAAGTAAAATTCCATGTTTTTCAATATTTACATTTTACATACTAAGTGGTAACTAAACAATTTACATTTTCATTTTCAAAAGCATATAACATTTTACGTACTATTTCTTTAATTATTATATAATTCTTCAAAATTTACTTACTAATTCAGTAATTATTATATCACTCTTCCAAATTAATAAAAAAAATTCTTATAAATTTTATTAAATTTATTTTCCTTGAGTTCGAATTGCACTCTCTAATTTCTGGTCCCCAAGTCCTTGATTTGGGGCTAATATTTCGAGCTTCTTGTTATTGAAAGAAAAATAAATTGAACAATCTAATATACAACGGAATTACCCACAAACTTCAAAAGCCAAAGTTCCCGTGGAGTGAAATTTACATAAAAATTGGATTAAACAAAAAATATAAACAGTAACACGATTTACCTTCTTCAAAATAGAGTTGTCATCGTACCCGGTTCATTTGCATTTTTATCGATATTCTTGTGGAGATCAAAACTACAATAGGGAAGAGATTCAGGAAGATTTGATCTTTCTATCTCTAGAGAAAAATAAAGACCGAATTGTTTCGATTCTGATTTGATTCCTAATAGTTTGTATTATATTATGTAATAATAGACTTCCCCTTAAAAATATCTCGTCCTATTATGTTTTTATTATTAAAGTTATCTTGAAGATCTTGATTGAAGTGGAAGAGTTTCGTCCGACCAACTTAGATATAATTGTACCAAAAACCATTTATGATCCTATCGAATTGGCTTTCATTCTACACAAATCATGGACAACCTTTTTACATATATTTCTCTCTTGTTTGCCTCGTACATAATTTTCACCAAATACTTTTACCACAAACTCAAAAATCATCCACCTAGTCCAATTCTCAATCTACCGATTCTTGGCCATCTATATCTTCTGAAGAAACCCATTTACAGATCTTTATCAAATGTTTCTGAAAGATATGGACCAGTTCTTCTGCTCCAATTCGGTTCCCGCCATGTCCTCCTGGTGTCCTCGCCGTCCGCCGCCGAGGAGTGCCTTAACAAAAACGATATCGTTTTCGCGAATCGCCCTCGTATGATGGCTGGAAAACATCTGGGCAATAATTATACATCTTTGGCTTGGAGTTCTTATGGAGATCATTGGAGAAATCTTCGTAGAATATCGTCTCTTGAAATACTATCCTCTCATAGACTCCAAATGCTTCAGAATATTCGAATTGACGAAGTTAAGGGTATGATCAAAAGGGTGTGTCGCGATTCGGAAGAAAAGCAGGTGGTGGATATGAAAACTGCGTTTTTTGAATTGACTATGAATGTGATGATGAGGATGATAGCCGGGAAAAGGTATTTTGGTGAGAATGTCGAGGAAATCGAGGAAGCAAACAGGTTTAGGGAGATCGTAATTGAGACTTTCCGGCTTGGTTCAACAAATACGGCGGATTTTTTGCCAGTGCTGCGGTGGCTGGGAGTGGGTGGGGAGAAGAGATTGGTGGTGTTGCAGAAAAAGAGAGAACAGTTTATGCAGGAATTGGTGGAACAATGTAAAAGAAGATTGGGTGGCGCCACCAGCCGCGATGGTGGCGTTGAATTGGAGGTGGAAGGGAAGAAGAGAACGATGATTGAAGTTCTGTTGACGCTACAGGAGAAAGAACCTGAGTATTACAATGATGGGATTATCAGAAGCCTCATGCTGGTAAGTTCCATAATTCCACTTATTTTTCTGTTAATTCGAATTAAGATCATAAAAGGGCTTTAACTAATATCGGCAGAGTTGGGTGACAAATTTTACACAACTAGCTACATTCTCTACTGCTTGAATGCCATTAGGCATTTTTTGGAGTGAGTAGTCCGAACTCCGAAGGGTCACTGAACTTGCAATGAAGTTTAATACGTAGAGTTTCGATTACTAAACTTATCAAAACGTTGAATGTTACTCACGATTTTAACATTCGTTCCAAATCTTTAGCGGAATTAGTGATGTGGCTAACAGAATGCACATTTGGCATCCTGTCAAGCCGTTAACAAATTGTCACGTCATCAATTGTTCACCGGATGAAAATTAAGGGAAGAAAGAAGATCGGGGAAGATGATAGTTAGGGCATTTTTATTTTTCACTTGGGCATGGCCCATTATTCATTAGTGAATTCAATTGGGAATCAATGCCCATAGTCATTTACTACATTTTTCAATTCACCACCACTGAACCACATAGTCAGAAAGCTAAACGCTCAATTCCAAACCCTATATTCTACCGTCGTTCCCTGTGTTGTTGAAAGCCTGAAGGTAATAATCTACTTTCAAATTGTTTGTGACTTCAAAGGATGTTGAGTAATTTGGGTTGATTTCATTATCTGGTTACTTCTGTGAAGATAGAAAAAATTACTTGAATTGATTATAGCAATTATGAATGCAAACAATGGTGTTCCAAACTGAAGTTGATAGATGATATGTTCAAATATGTAAAGCAAAAATATGCAAAGAAAATAATTCCGAATGGATATAATTGAATATCTTAAGCTTTGTTTTATGTTGATGTCTTCTTTAATAGTTAATTGTCATGTGAATTAGATTCTGTCTTGGCTGTTACTGGAATTTGTGACTTGATGGAATGATCATAACTAAAAATAGAAGCCTTTGGCATGACTTGTTAATCAATGTTTATGTTATATTCTCTTTCTTAATGTGTTCTCTCCTTGACAATGTGAAGGCATATATTTTCTACCGTGCATTGGCTGAAAATACCTTGATCGCACGGGTCACGTAAAATCAATAAAGTGAACAAACAAGTCATGATTGTCGATTCCACGAGAAATGATTTCTTAATTACATACAGTAAATTTGAATTTTTCAAATGATGAAAATACCTTAAAATTTAAAATTAACTATTGTGTTATTGAGTATCATTTCTCCTGGGATCGACGAACTGGACTCGTTTGTCCACTTTATTACTTTTACACGATTCATGTGTTTGCAGTACACGTTTTTTAATGAACAAGTCGATGTCATTTTTATAAATTTAGTGGTCAAAATTCGATCACTTCAAAATTCAGTGAGCAATTGAAGACGTTTTTCAAAGTTTAGTGAGCTATATAAGACGTGACAATTTACTAACAGCATGACGGGACACCACATGAGCATTCTATTAGCCACGTTACTAATTCTGTTAAAGATTTGGAATAGATGTTAAGGCAGTGAGCAACGTCTAATGTTTTGATACGTTTAGTGACCAAATTTTGACATCTTAAACTTCAATGAACAATTGAAGATATAAGTTTAGTGACCATTGAAATAATTAACTCCATTTTTTGATTCATTGCATTTCAATCATCTTTTCGCGGGGATTTATTTTAGTCAGATGCTTAGTTTGGATGCTAAATGAAAATGTGAAATTTTTAGTTTGTTGAAAAATTGATAAACGTTGTAATTTCATTAAATTTTGTGATTGCAAAATGAATTTGGAAAAAAAAAAAAAAGGGTGTCAAACGGAGGAAGAATTTAGTCAATATTAAACTTTTGGAAATGCAACTGTGCCTCTTTAGTTCGCATACGCATGAAGTCTAAAACAAAAGTAAATTTGAGCCTAATTTGTAACATCTTGATTATGAGAAATAGATAGAAGTATAGTGAATAGCCAATTTTCCGTGTCTATACCGAGGACGAGGAGTAAGCATGCTCCGTCTAAAAGCCAGTCCACTCGGATTTCTTTTTTAGTTTATTGGAAAAAAAAATAACGACGAAAAGGATTAGAAACACGTAATCTCACTCTGTCACGGAGAAAAAAAGCATGAGAATATTGAAATGTTATTTTTATAAGTAACGCATAGACGCCAGACACAGGCTGTAGTAGTGGGCCTCAGCTTTTTAATGGCAATTACAGAAAGTAGACGACGACATAATTGGTAAAGGGGTTAATCCATTTGTACATAATGGATTTTACCCCGTCTCACATAATGCACGGGGTCCGCGTGTACTTAAAAATTCCGTCCATTGTGAGTAGTGGGTAAAAGACTCGGTAAAAAAATTCAGTACATGTAGCATGATTCTAATTAAAGATGACGTTCCTTCTAGAAGGACATAATCTAAGTCCTTGTTTGGCTCTCCTTAATTCTAATACTCATTTTCAATTACACATTTACAAAATAAAATATTTTGCACGTAAATTTAAAAAATTTATTACTTTGTAATCACACATACTTTGAAAAATCACTTTTTAAAATTCCATTTTTTCAAAATAATGACCATCAAACAGGGACTAAGTATAGTGATGAACAACTAGATATAAATGTTATTGAACTCAATGGATTCAAATAAGTATGGTGATGACCATTTACTATTTATATGTTATGACTTTCGGTTGAAGAAGGTGAATAATCATCAAATCAAATGTACACAATTCCTAATATGTATATACATACAATAATTCTTTGTTATTTGTTGAGCTTGAATGTATTAATTCCTGATAAAACCATTGTACTTGTAGGTTTTGTTGGCAGCAGGGACGGATACATCATCTGGAACAATGGAGTGGGCATTGTCCCTTCTATTGAACAATCCACAAGTCTTGAAGAAGGCACAAAAGGAAATCGATAGTCACGTTGGACATGAACGTTTAATAGATGAATCAGACATCGCTAATCTCCCATACTTACGCTGCATTATAAATGAAACATTGCGAATGTATCCTCCAGGCCCTCTATTAATACCTCATGAGTCCTCAGAAGATAGTGTTATTGGAGGATATCGCATACCAGGAGGAACTATGCTGCTAGTGAACGTGTGGGCGATACACAATGATCCCAAGATTTGGGATGATTCAAGAAAATTCAAGCCTGAAAGATTCCAAGGCCTCGAAGCAACAAGAGATGGATTCAAATTAATGCCATTTGGTTCTGGGAGGAGAGGGTGTCCTGGGGAAGGCTTGGCCGTGCGTATGGTTGGGCTGGGTTTGGGATCAGTTATCCAATGCTTTGATTGGGAAAGAGTTGGTGAGGAACTGGTTGACATGGCCGAAGGCACGGGATTAACCATGCCTAAAGCTCAACCTTTAATGGCCAAGTGCACCCCTCGCCCCTTAGTAGCTAAGCTTTTCTCTACTTGAAATGGACTGTCGTTTCTCTTGAAACAAATATTATAGTCTCAGGTATAACAATGAAAGGGAATATCGTTTCCCCATATGTAATAACGTATTGTTCTGGATTTGTTTCAATTATGTGATAAATATTCCTGTCAAAATTTGTTGCTGATTATTTTTTGAGAAAATCTGTCTTCATATCCAAATGTTTAATCAAGATCTGCTGGCAAAGCAAATCTGAAACCTGCTTAGTAACGATGCACAAATACTAAAAAGCAAATATTTTAGGATTTTTTTTATGAGCCATGGCTACCTCGGATTCCATCTTTCCGTCCTATTGCCACTCCTCATCGCGTTGTGTCCATCCTGCTTAGTGAACATTGTAGAGCTGGCAAACTATATTCAGTTCATTCAGAATATTGGTTTTACTCAGTGGGTCTGTTTGCAACGAGTGGCCAGACTCCTGAGTTTCGTGGGGGTATGGTAAGTAATGAAATTACCTCCAAAAATCCAGGTTTTCTTCAGTTCTGTCTATGTCAATCAAGCAAGGAGATATGGGGCGCTTTGGGGATGAAACAGTGGACTAGTTCTATTTAATTCGTGGAATAGACGAGCATTTTCTAAACAGAAGAGAAGACCGTCAGCATCAGATGCCCAGATGTTTACATTTGCTTCTGAGTCTGCATTTACTACAATATTCTCTATTTAGGCTTCGAAACTGCCCATGTATGTCTCGGAACCACCACTGAGGCTAAAGAAAATATCAAATCGGCACATCACATGTCGAACTATTTTACAAATTTAGTAGGGGATTTCACAACTCGCATAATGTAATGTAATGTCTTGCCTTCAACGTATATCTCCCACACTTGACTCTTTATTTTTGAACACATTTTCTACTGTTTTTATTTGTTTTAAAATAATTATGAGGTGGCCTAAGATTCACCGAAGAACAGAGAAAAATTTTAGAGCGTTTTTTTCTTACCCTTTTATTGTCAAACAATCAGTCGTTTAAGCGTTTGTTAAACTTATGAATAATTAATTATTAAATATTCGTATCATCTTGTATTAAATTTTTAGTAGTAGAAGGATAGCTTATCAATGATCTATAGTTTAAATATCAATTAGATAAATCCATTCATTTAATTCTACTTTTATGGACTATACATTTATTTCTAATTTTATAAATTTTCAGATAATTTCAATTTTTTTTATTAAAATAATATTATACATTATAACGTAGGTTATAGAAACAAAAATAAATTTTACAATACTTCCGATGTTATTATTATATAAAGACATCAATGTCCATTTAATACATGCACATCATCATTATCGATAGAGTACTTCTGTTACAATTAATTATCTTAGAAAATACAGAAATGTCAAACCAAGTGGCGAAAATATTCAACAAACACTGCAACAATGGATGTTGAGAAATATACAATTACTCTACAAACCCTGAAAAATGGCTATTAAAGAATATACAATTACTCTACAAACCCTGAAGATTATTGCAGTCATAAACGCTTTTACATAATTAAGGAAGCCAATCAATTTACAAGCAAAAAGCATGGAGTTGAACGGTATTGCCACTTCGATACTTAACAAGATGTAATAGCACACACGAGTGTAACTGCACTTCCCTGGGTCGTAGGACGGTACATGCACTAAGCAGCAAAGTCACATATATAGCATGCTTGGTTTGGCAGAAGGAATTCAATTGCAGTTGCACTCAACAGTATTTAGTATGTTGCAAAGAGAATTGCATCTGACAGTATAAAGTAAGAAACAGGAAGCTAAATATTTATTCACTGTACTCTCCGGTCTCATCCAACATCAAGTACCAAGTGTGCATATGGTAGACGAGAAACAAGTAAAGCAGGCTGATTAACCAACTGATCCGATTTTAGGAATTTTAGGCCTGGATGGACCGTTGACCAGCTCAAACCAGTGCGAAGTAAAGGTGAATGCTGTACAGTGAATGCAGGTTCATTTCAACTAGTGTGCCGAGACCTTACTTCTCAACCTTCAGGACAGGATATTGTCATTTGCAAAATTATCTGTCACAGAGTGAAGATATAAGGATTACAAATTTCAAGGAATTTCAGACAATCTCCAGCAAAAGAAAAATGTTGTGTCCTCTAAAATAGCATAAAACAGTAATTAATAACATTCACAAGTTCACAGGAACAAGGTATTTGGTGACACCCTACAATACATGTTTTTCTTTCAGTTCCATAAATTACATTCATCATTTTTTCTTGTATATAGTAAGCAAATTTAATTTAAGAAACTCATTGCAATTTCTTTTTTTTAATACAACTGTTAAAGAAAAAATTATTTCCTTCATGAACTTGAATTATTTGCTTACGGTTTCTGGAGAAATGAAAATGGTATATTCGGGTTATGTACAGTTCGATATTTGTACAAAAACTTCCAAATATCTTACCCAGTTTAAGAAAATTGCTGCCAATTCAATAGCTGGTAAGACCGTGGATGCCTTTGCCAGCAAGTCTATCTGGTTCAATACCATTGTCCCGGCCAGAAAATTGATAAGAATAATCAGAACTTCAAGGAGACCAAATTGGAACTACATCCCTGTCCCTTTCTCTTCTACTGCTACTGGATGATTCAGCTGTTGAATCTTCAGAATTCCTTCGACCTCTTGTAAAATTAAATTGTGGAAAAGCATTATTGGTACTAATTGTTGGCATAGTAGCATGTCCCAGAGGTTCTCCTCTTGGCTCTTCAGCGACATTTACATTTATAGGTACTTCGGCTCTGCTATCAAACACGGTGTTTCCTAGATCAATATAGGTCTCTTCATCCTCGACTCGAACCAAAGACGAAGTCATACTCGGGACCATCTGATCCTCGTACAGTTGAATTCTTGTACCTGTTGGGTTATTTCTGATAGTTTCATTCTCCATCTCAGTTTGCATGTCTTGAGGAAATGCAATAGGGGCAGATTCAGATGAGTCTCCAAGTCCCTCGTCCATTCCATTATCAGTTTCTGTCTCGTGCTGCCACATCTGTGATAGTGCTTCCTGCAACCTGTCTTTTGCTGCATCGATTTCAACAATGGGAAGAGGATAATTGGAACCGAGTTCAATTCCAGCAGCTTCGAGAACAGATTCTGGTGCATTCCACGGGTGATGTATCCATTCAGTTGGCAATCGAGAAAGTTCAGGAAGCCATCGCCGAACATACTCTCCATTGGGATCAAATTTGTAACCCTGAAGCTGTCAAATGGACAACAGAATATTTACAGCGCTTCTTAAACATCTTCAAGGAAAAAGGTATGTGATAATGAACTGCAATCGAGAATTGTCAAAAATTTGAGGAGTTTTCACATCTACTGTTGGTTCAATTGCATGTAAAAGTCAGTAAATACACCATGTAATTGAATTTGTAAGAATTGTTTGATGCAGTACTGAATTTTTAGCTTAAAGGCATCTTGTTTCATCGGAAATTTTGAGCTGTTAGAGAGGACAAACTTATTTATATTATGTCTTCAGCACACCCCCTTGCACGTGCAGTGGATTCACATCATGCAATGGAGAGAGAGAGAGAGAGAGAGAGAGAGAGATCCAGACTAGAAGTAAACTAAGCAAGAATTCATGAAAATGTCATCAACACATACCCGTGGGTTATCAATACGATCAAACTTACGACCATCTGGAATAGTACCAGATATATACTGCCAACCAAGAGCATCACTCTCAAGATCTGCGTCCAATAAGGTATCCCAGAAATATTTCATTCCCCATCTCCAGGGAAGCTGCAGCACCTTCACAAAGAAACTAGAGACTACAACTCGTATCCTGTCATGTAGCCAGCCAGTGGCCCACAGCTCTCTCATTCCAGCATCCACCAGTGGATAGCCAGTTCTACCTTGTCTCCATGCCTTAAAAAGGCTCTCATCCACTACCCATGGGAAATATTTTAGGTGACCAAGTAACGGCCTTTCATGGCTATAGGGATGATTGAAACTCATGTATCTTGAGTATTCTCGAAGGCCAATACTCTTAAGGAACAAATTGACACTCTCTTCACCTTCTCTGTTTCCATCATTGGCCCAGAGAACTTGCTTGATCCGAACAAGATGAAAGACTTTCCGAACACTGACTTCCCCAAAATGCAAATGAGGAGAAAGAAATGAAGTAGTAGCACTATCAGCCTTTCTACGGTTTTTTGAGTAATCTATGAGTGCTCCATTGATGAAGGTGGTTAGGGCCTTGTCAGCATTGCTCCACCCAGGTGACCATGCTCGAGCAAGAAGTGCATTGCTTCCTTTCTCGGAGTCATCTTCAAATACTAAAGTGTCCGAAGGACATCTTGACAAATCACCTGGAAGACATCAAGCAATGTTTTATGGCAAAATCCTCGAACAAATTTGTGATAAACAAAAGGCGGACAATGACTGTTCAACATAAAGCACCTGTTTGGCCCCCATTGCTTAAAACTCATTTTTTCCAACACATCTTTAACACACATTTTATGGAATCCACAACTATCAATTTTTCAACCACATATCCAACTTTTACCAGGATCTACTAAAATCTGGCTTCTATCAAAACCAAACAGGGGCAAAGAAACAATTGGACTTTAGAAGCATAAGTAAAGAAATTCAACAGAACAATACTCGACGGAAACCATAAGTTCTCTTCATCAGCAGCTACTAAGCTTGACTATATTATTAATTTTTACCCAATGTCTCTGGTGTGTGTGTTAGTTTAACAGGTAAAGCTAATTGGTCAGGATGTTCATTTGAGTAAGTTAGCATTACTTACCAAATATGCAGCAGAAAAGGATAAAGTCTTTCACTTTCTCTCCCTCTCACTCTTTCATTCTGCATCTCTTTGTAACACATGCTCCATGGTTTCAGCTATTTATTTTATCTCCCACATTGTTGTCTCTTTCTAAGATCAATTCTCACATCTTATGTTAGGATATCCTCAAGTCGTAGACACTTGAAAGTTCAATTATTCTGAAGATGAAATTGCCCATTTATGTAGCCACATATCAAACAGCCTTCTCTTCATTTCTTCAATTAGTTTCTAATTTTTCATCATCCTTAAAGCCCTAATTGCCCTTTACTATTCCCCTTCCGTGTTTCTCTCTCACACTTCCATTAAGTCATAAACAAAACATTGTTAATAATATGGCTAATGCAAGCAAGATTTTACAAACTTGAGTATCACAAAAATATATCATGACAACGACAGTGTTTCTTGTCAATCATATGGATCCAGTCCAAGCCCCAAATATCTTTTCCATCCAGACACAAACTAAGACAAGTATATACTTTGACAGAAGAGATTTGCACGCCATCAATTTCCTTGCACATACTCATGGAATACTACACTACATGACCACTCAATAAACAATTTCCATCGGTTCCCAGCCAAATAAAGTATGTGCCAAATAAAATATCGTGTGGATAACAATTGTGTGAGACAGATGCTAATTTCTAGGGAAAAAGAACAGATCCATTTAAAAATGCTTGTCACTTTATCGAGTTAATGTGTGTCCACTTGTATAATAGCTGTACTAATCATCTTGAGTGTCATCCTGTGTGTGTCATGTTTAGTAAGCTTGCTAACTAAGAATATACGTCAACGTACTAATAAGTTTAGATTATATTATAGGAGGCCATATATACTCTGCAGGGACAAGACAAACAGATACCTCTTCTCAATTAATTTACTTCCCCATATACTATAAAATATAATTGCACTCATGATCATATAAAATTTCCTTAGTAAAACCTCTCTAGCAGTTGCATTTCCTCTGTGGTATATTGGGGTCAGGCCATTCTTCCATCATCCATTTAGTTCATAGAAAAATTAGGACAGCTTAAACACCTTTACCTTTCAATTTCTGGGTATAGGTGAAAATCTTGTATCTTCAATGCTTTATCTTCAATATTAAAACGTATGATATGTGGTTGTCTTGCAAAAGGTCCTCTGCATTAGAAATCCCAAGGCTAGAAGATATCTGTTTCAGCTACTCGTTTCTCATTTAGGTCTATGTCAATACTTTCCCAGCCTCTTCTAAGAAAAAAAATTCTATACTATCCAGATGAAGAAAGTAAAATTCCATTACTAATTTTCCTCATCTAAATCCTTATAAAGGAAAATTTACAAAATACACCCTGCAGATAGTATATATTTACACCTTAAATACCATGTTTTTCAATATTTACATTTTACATACTATATTTTACTAAGTGGTAACAAAACAATTTTCATTTTCATTTTCAAAAGCATATAACATTTTACATACTATTTCTTTAATTATTATATAATTCTTCAAAATTTAATTACAATTTACTTACTAATTCATTAATTATTATATCACTCTTCCAAATTAAAATACTAGAAGCCATGATATAAATAAAAAAAAATTCTTATAAATTTTATTAAATATATTTTCCTTGAGTTCTAACTTAAATAAATAAGAAATTAACTTTAATAAGTTAATAAAATGTTGAAAAAAAAAACCTTCATATGATTTCTTTATTAACATTGTAAAATGGATTTTGTTGTCATATTTTAACAAAAAAGGTTATGTTCATCACACAAAATTACATAAATCATGAAAAATAATTTTTCAAATTATTTATTATATTACAGCTTAAAATAATTTTATCATTCTACAACCTGAAAACGAGCTAGGAATGTAACCGTATTTTTTTTTCCTGCTATCAAGCTTAACAAAATATGTATGAAGATATCAGTTTTTTATATTTATTTTTTTGAAACTTAAGAAAGAAAAAATATGTTAATAATCTAATCGAGAGACTCTACAATATGCTAATTTATGGAGAGATACATGGAAGAAAAAGAAGACTATTTTAGATGAAAAAGCGAATAGTAATTTGAATCTTGAAGAATATAAAATAGTTAAATAAATGTGAAGCTTTACATAATATAAAATGTAGGGGTGTGATTTGTTATTCTTAAATAGAGGTTTCTTAGTTCATACAACGGTTTATAGAGGGTGTAGTTTGTGAATGTCCCTAAAATATTCATCTAAAGTCTTAAAACAATCATTAGAAAAAGGGAAACTATTCTCTCAAAGTTTATGATATCAATTTCAAAAAACTTTGTTGAAGGTTATTGATGAATTTGCTAACGACATACTAATAATGCAGTTACTGATTTCACATGAATTAGTTCCCCAATCAAAACAAAGTTTGGACTATATTAACCTTACATGATAGTAATTCAATATCTGTTAAATTGAAAACCTCACGAGGACGGTGTGTACAAATTGTTTCACAGATTATCTCAACCACACATATCTTAATTCCAAGAGCAATAATGTTATTTACTCAAACGAGAATCAAGTGGCATGCAAACACTAGAAAACGAATTAATAGGGATTAACAAAGAAATTAATGGGAAAATTATAATCCTTTAAAAAAAATCCATGGAAAATATTCAAGTTTTCCACGTAAATTTAATAAGCATGAATACAGTGCATAGGCCCGTTATGTCATCATCTAATCTACATTATTATACAGTATTTTACACAAGCTTAACACCCTTATGTTAACAGTCCCATATAAATGGGTTAAGCACATGTTACATGTTAATGGTATAGAAAAATATTCAGATCGTGACATTAATGGGACCTCTTCATCAATGTATTGCAGGCTTTATGAGTAAAATTGAAACATAATGTTGGCATAATGAAAAAAGAAGCAATTTTTTTTTTTGAAAGTAGCATGCTTATCAAACTGAAACATTTCCAAAAGAATGCAATGTTATGATTGTAAAATTGTAGTGATAACGACACTGACCTGAGATAATTCTTTTAGGTGGAAGAAGTGGGGCTTCGGGATCATACAACATGCTAAGGCATCTCTCCCAAAATGCGGCAAAAGTTGTGAATGGACGACCTTCCTTATCATGAACTTCCCAGGGTTCATAAAGCAAGTCTGCATTAAAGGACCGAACAGATACACCTTGAGCTGCTAAAATTTCCTTTGCTTTGTGATCTCTCACTAATGATATGGGATCTAGAAAAAAAAGCAGTTATATTAGGCATCACTTGGTTTACCCAATCTGCAAACTAAAAATTTGTGGCATCTTTGGTGCGTAAGAGTCGAAGCACAATTAACTAATCTTATAACGTATATTCCTTCTCTTTAATTCTGTTCAATCGTGTCAAATCCAGCGTACCAAACATGCCTTTGAAGATCAAAGAATTGACATTTTCAGTATGTTAGACTGGATGAAACATTTAACAAATGTTACTAACTCATTTAAATCTAATCAAGCATGCCTTGAAAGATTAAAAAACAGCTTAAATATACTAATTACAGGAACATATTAACAGCACCTACAACGATTCATTAAATAAACTTAATATCATTAAAATATGCTAAACAATATTCAATTTTCAATTGGATCAAAACAAACCCAAGAAACTATGATTGATATAAAAACCATAATAAGCCTAATAGCCTGTATAAATCAATACAAGATTATACCCAGAAAGTCAATCGCAGATAACATACAACAATCAATACAGGAAGTATTGAAACTGACCATATAAATGGTTGAAGAAGAGCTGAGTAGCTCCAGTAGATTTGACAACTTCAAGAAGAGAAGAAATATAATCAGTAGATCTTTTGGTGACAAGAGAAGTGCCAAGTCTCCTCAAAGAGAGATCAAGATGGGCCAAACTCTGATTAAGCCACCATCTTGACACCCTTCCAGGATAGTAATGCCCTTCTTCCTCAGGTGCCCATATAAATACTGCCACCACTGCCCCTGCCCTTACTCCGGCGGCTAATGCTGGATTATCTTCCACTCTCAGATCTCTCCTAAACCATACAATACTGCATCCTCCACCTGACATCCCTTCAAGTGTTTTAAAAAATGCCACAAAGAGCAAAAGCACTTTCTATCTCAGCTACCTACAAGCCATTATTGCATCTTCAAGTGAGCTTTTACTAGTCTTATCCTTTTTGGGTGTTCATCAATCAACACTTTAGATCATCAGTGTTAAAGACCGTCTTTTGTGGAGGGATGGACAATAAAGAACGTATCTTTAATCTTTCTTCGACTTTATTACATATCCACGCGAATGAATTCAATTCTCCCCAACTTTGGGTGAATCTTGATTTCCTCGAGATGGTGGGCAGAACAGCCGAAAGACCCAAAGAGCAAAACAGGGAATCAAAGGTATTTGTGGGGTTGCAGAAAAATTGATGGGCAAATTGCAGCCACAACTTTTCTTTTTCTAGCCTTTCATTTCTGTATCTTTCTTATCCTGATGCAAATATACAACAAAACAAAATCACACCCAACCTCTAGTGGCTAGTGCCTTCTCAAAGCTTCTCACAGTGACAGGGTGGAGAAGCAATTAATAGTACAAACAAATCATCATCATTTTTTTTTGAATTACTGCTACTTGAATCTTTTTCTGAATTAATTATTGCGTGCTAAAATCAATTAGGAAACTTAACCTTTAATTAGGCAATGGGCAACCTAAACAGTAAAATGGCATTATGCTCAATGCAATTTTGTCAAGTGTGAACTAAATAAATTAGCCTCAAAAAAATAAAAATAAATAAATCCGATCAATCCAAACTTCCAATATTAGATATAGAATAATGCTACTGGTGTTACAATCTCATGGCATTATATGATAGATTAAATTAAATGAGACATTTAATTCCAAACCTTCAAGAAATAACGAAATTCTTGAAATATAAACTCATCCAAAAATTAATATTGGTTAAGACTCACTCCAACACAGCCGTATGTTTAGATGTTCAAATTTCAGTTTGGCCTCCATTAAATTTTAATTTATTGTTCTCTTTCCTCTTATCAATTATATATTTTCTCAATAAAATAATATTACACATAAATTCAAAATTTCTCATTATTTTCTAACCACACATTCTTCAAAAAATATTACTCCCACCGTCCCAATTATATAAGTTGCATTTCCTTTTTCTCTTGTCACAAATATGTAATGTAGAATATTTTGTTTTATTCATTTACCAATATACAGTTATTAAATTTTTCACACTTAATATGTCAACTTCTTGAAATCATCCAAATACACACATTTTCCACTTCTTGAAAATATGGAACAACTCTTATTTCTTCTTCTATTTCAAATTCTTTATTAATTCCAACAATAATTTAGTTTTACATACTGAAAATAAAATAGAGATAAATTAGGAAAGATCTTGGCAAAAATTAATTTTCCAATGACATTAAAGAAACTTTCTTAATCCGTGTGAGAAACGAAACAAACTTATATAATTGGGATGGATGGAGTATTCCAAAATCTTTCTTTTTTTTTTTTTCAAATAATGAAACTCAAACAAAGGCTAAGTAACTAACAAATAAATTCTAAATAGTGCCCGAAAATTATAATTTACTGTGGATTTGGGGACATTAAGCAATAAGCAATTTATAGTAACAGTGACTTAATTTCCCTAATATAACTTTCGAAAGGTACAGCCGACCATCTGAGGGCATTCTTAGGGTATTTACCCTATATCACTACATATTAAAAGAGCCAAAACATTGGCGGGACATGTGTCGATGTATCTTATCGTCGTAATTAATTAATAGTTTTTTTTTTGGCCATCTACCACTTCGTCTTCTCCACTTTTCCACTCAATCACTCTGTCTTCTCCATTTTTCCAATCAATCAACCATACCTTTTACGTTCAATTCCCACATTCTTCTTCTTCTTCTTTCTTTTGATTTTTTTTTCCTCTCCCTACGTTCTCTTTTATATATCCTGCTTTAATTTTGTAAACCAACCTTGTTTTTGTAGGATTCGAAGTTTTCGTTGTCTGACATTGAAATTGAGAAAGAGATTGCTCGGATTGAAATAAGGTATTTTCGTAGCTAATGTAAATTTTTTTTCGCTAGTTTTTAATTTTTTTGCTATAAAGGTATTTTCTATTATCGGTTTTTGATTCATTTGGGTTAATAGAAATCTAATCAAACAGGTTTTTGATTCCTTTGGATTAAAGGAATTGTTCTTACCTTGATGTGCATGATATAAATAATAAAAAAGGGTATGTGTCTCCGTTTTTTACAGAGACAGAGCCTTTGTCTCTGTTAAGCACGGAGACATGCTTGTGTCTCCGTTCTAGATAGAGACACAGACTGTGTCTCCATCTAGAACAGACGCCAAATGGAGACATAGTCTATGCCTCCATCTAGTATGGAGACTTTTGCTAATTATTTTGTGGGTTGTTGATTTGGTAGGCTTCGAAGGGCAAGGACAGGTAGCAAGAATGGGGAAAAATTGTGGATCAAGCATTGTTGGTTCCGACTCTGATGTTGTTGCCTACCGGAATCCCGTCATTCTTGTATAGGGTATTACTTCTGTTCTGTGTGACCTCTGACGTTTACATGAATCATCTGCCGTCTTACTTGATTTTTTAACTTTTGACTATGATTGTTTCTTGTGAAAAATTGGTTGCTTAAATTTTACATAGAGAATGGATGTTTTTTGCTGAGGAAAACCTGTATATATATTTTATTTTTTATTTTATTTTTTTCCATTAAGAACGGAGACATGCTCCGTGTGGCACGGAGACACGGGCATGTCTCCATGCTTAATGTGGTAGGAGAGACACGGGTGTCTCTCTGTCTCTCAGTTAAGCAGCACAGAGACACACGTGTCTTTGTGCCTAACATTGTCCTGAAAAGAGAGAGGAAATAAGATGGCAAATTGAATTCGAAATTTGAGCGAATATATAATTTGTTTGGGTTTCATGTTTTTGTTTTAAATCAAATATATATAAGTTTTTGAGTTTGACAAGTTTAAAATGACAATAGTTTACAAGGAAGAAAAGGCCAAAAAAAAAAGAAAAGGAAAAAAGTAAAAATACTATCTTCATGCGCACACGGAGCCTGGTGCACGTACTGAGACAGTCTCCGTGCTGTACGGTGATTTTATTTTTATTTTTAATTATATATATAGCTATAGGCAATCAAACTCAAATTATATGAATGTTACAATGATTGTAAATTTTCTTGAGATTTTGTTTGAAGCAGGGTTTTTAGCTTTTGGTCTTTATGGTAATTTTTTTGTTTTTTTAAGTGTTGGTTACAATCATTTGTTGAGCAAGATGGATGGAGTTCGTATGTGCACTTTTGAGAGATTCTCGCACTCGGTTCCATCACACACAAACACACACGACAATTATTTTACACAAGAATCATCAATCAATTTGTGAATTTTATTTTTCAATTGAATAATGACAACAAATTCAAGTTTATTTTGTCTAAATCTTGACATGATTTCTTTGTATTTCTTGTTTGTATGCAAGTAAAAGATCAGGACCGTATACTTAATTGGCTTAGGTTTGCCTCTCAGAAAGTTCCTGCCATAAACACTCAACTATATAGTTTACTTGTATTGTTGTGGCCTATCAATTGTTATTCTGAAATTTTTAATGCTCCTCCCCTCCCCCCTTTTACAACAAAAAAGGGAACACTTGCACAAAATTTTTTGATTTATACAAAAATAAATGGAAATAACTTTAGCGACCGATCCACCAAAACTTACAAAAAAGAAGACGTGCAATACGTTTTAATTTGATGCTGGTAATAAAGAAGATTATATGTATTCGTGCAGTAGTAATTAGACATTTTGTTATATAGTTTATTTGATACCTGCACACAACTTATGGAGTCTTGTTATATCCATCACAATGTCTATGGCAAAGTTTTGATGATAGTGTAGAGGAGTTGGCATTTTGAACCACTGATACTGAATGGAATCAGATAAGATGGACTGGGTGGATGTCTGGGATGGATGCGGTCCTGCGGAGGATTACTAACTATATGGAATTGTTGGGGATATCTTATGAAAATTGTATTAAGAGTAGAAGGAGAAAGTAAAAAGAAAAATGGTTGCGAAAAAAGAAAATCTCATGTCTTCACGTGGAACCGGAACTTCAAAAGGATTGGAAAGCTCAATCAATCATGGAAGAAGAAGACATGAAGATGCAGAGAGATCTGTGAAGAAGACAAATGAAGCAATTGGAGTTAAATACTTGTAACCTGAAGTTTTTTAAAAAGTGAATGACAACATGACACCTTTTAATTTAGGTGAAAACTCTTTTGGGCTTGGGAGAAAATAAGAAGACAGCAAATTGCTCTATATTTGTGTTGCATCACATTCAGTGCAAATGC
This sequence comes from Fraxinus excelsior, assembly GCA_019097785.1. Lineage (NCBI taxonomy): Eukaryota > Viridiplantae > Streptophyta > Magnoliopsida > Lamiales > Oleaceae > Fraxinus > Fraxinus excelsior. The sequence continues at coordinate 444,110 of CM032644.1, forward strand.
TAATAAACTTCTGTAACACATGTAGCAATCCATTTAGTGGTACAATTGTCTAATTGATATAACTGATGTTTTATTTACATGCAACGCTACTGTTTCAGGCTGGAAATAAAAAAATTATATCCTCATAACTTAGCTTTCCTAACTGCATATGTGAGGCTTCTTGCTTCTATTTTGTATTTCATCTGAGAGTGTTTTAAAGTGACGTGTACAGCTTATTTTATGGGTGCAGGCAGATAGAGTACATAGAAAAACCCAATAGTTCCTGGCTTCTGAAGAACAGGGGTGCCATTGACTTAAGTTTAATTTTTTATGTCCATTTCCTTGTCATGATCTGCATTCATCAAACTCTTATGAGGTCATCAGTAGGAGAAAAAAGCTATACTCCAGAATCCTGTTTTGACGATTGACTACTTTCCCAATATGGGACATGTTGCTTAACATGGACCCTTGATTAATGATAAATGATACATCAGATTTTTCATGCCGCGTACTAATTCAGGCACTTTGCGGTAGAGACTTATCCTTACAATTGTTAAGTGTTTATATCTCCATTCTCTGCCTATTTATTTAATTGGATAATTTCTGTATTATTTTGAGTCTGCTGCTATTATATCAAGTTTTAATTACTAATGTTTGAACAAGTTTTTCCTGTTAATTCTGGTATCACTGTTAACCAATATTTTGTTGTCCCTGGGTTCATTCTTTCTTTCCATTTTAGAGAAATATTCCCCAGCCATGTTAGATTATTTGTTCAGAATGATGTTGTGGCAGCTTTGGCAAGTGGGACAATGGGAAAGCTTCAGGGATGTGTTCTCATAGCTAGTACAAGTACCATTGCTTATGGATTTACAGAAGATGGAAGAGAAGCTCGGGCTGTTGGTGCAGTACCCATTTTAGGTGACTGCGGAAGGTAACTTGAACTTGCTCTCAATAGCTTCTGATCTAGATTATTCCTTTTTATTATTCTTATTGTCCTAATGATGACAAAATCTAGTCCCTAGAAGAAGGTTGGCACATGAAACTGCATTTAACATTTTAAGCCATAATTTAGGATTCTACATGGTGCATGTCCACATGAAAAATCGTTTCTTATACAATAGAGTGCAGATATTGTTATTTTGTATACCTTAGTGATACTTAGTTATTATGATTATGGTAATCAGGGGTTGAACTCGAAAATTATATTGAGGTATGCAAATATTTATAGAGACGCGCACGCACGCGCGCGCACACACAAAATATATTCCACATAAAAAAGTTATCCACAAACTTTTGTATAGGCGAATGTCTGGTTCAATTATAAGCAAATCTCCAAATATTAGTGCGAATAATGAAAAATATGCAAAGAAAATAGATGAAAAGTAAGATAATGTGAATCATCTTATGAACACCTTTCACATTTACAAATGATTTTATCTAAAATTTACACAATTATTTTTAACATTTTCCAACTAACGTGCAACGCACGTTCAAACCCACTAGTGACATGAAAAGCGTAAAAAAAATCATGAAGATGAGATCCCTTTTAAGACATTTGTATCAAGTTCTATTAAGTCGTACAAGTTTTTCCTCTTATCCTTTTTCAATTATCCTAGAACTACCAACTTATCTTAAACTAGTGCACAACTAGAGCAATTTTAGTCTATTTATTCCCACAAATTCAAATAATCAAAATCATATTTATAAATTAAAAAGAAAAATTGGATTATAGCAAATCAACTTGTTTAGTGATAAGTGTATTTCTACACTTATTCAAGGTTTGAAACTATAGAATTTTATTGTTCTTTCGGCCAAATACAACCTAAAATTGTGTTATATTATATCTTGTACGTAAAACTCAATGTTTCACGAAGAATTGGAGAAAAGAAGCGAAATGTGTCGAAAAAGGAAAAAATCCAAAGTACGAAGATCAAAGTCTACACTATAGAAGTTGGAGGACTAAATTGGATTAATTCGGAAGAATGGATAAATTGGAAAAATACAAATCAATTGGGCCCAACTTGAATTTCTAAATGGACAAATCCATTGGTGGCTTAGGGTGGATACAATTGGATATATATATATATATTAGGTGTAAGCAACGTGCAATGCACGTTTACTTAGTTTATATTTAATAGTTTTGTTTAAGAATTAATTTGTTATTAATAAAGATGTAATTTTTTTGGTTAATTAAATAATTAATGATGTAATGTTTATGTAATTGATAAATAATTAAATAAAATGCTTCTCTCTGTCATTTCCAACTCAAAATCACAAACAGAAAACTCAAGGTATGTTAAGGGGTAAGAAAATGAGTTTACTTAGGCTCCATTTAATTCTCATTAATGTAGAATGAGAATGAAAAATATAGCCGTTATTGGACCTCACACAAGAGATAGAAATTCAAAATTGATAGATTGATGTGATGGATAACGGTCATATTTTTCATTTTTATGGGTTTTTAATGAGAAACAAACGGAAGCTTAAACTTTTTGCATGACTAAAGTCTTTACTCTTTTTTAAGTAATAATACAATTTATTTTATCGCTAAAGTATGATATGTATTACGATAATATATGTATATCATGTGTTAGACTTAGTATTGGTAAGTGACGGAAAAATTTTTGAGGACGAAAATATTTTAAGGGGGTGAGAATGTAATACCCCAAAAATTTTCATAAAATATAATTCAATTTTTATATACTATATTTAAATATTTTGAAAGTTATGGACTAAATGATACATTTATCAAATTATATTTTATTTGTGTCAAATATTTAGATATTGATGGAGTTATCGTAAATATATGAATATTGGTCTCGTTGGATAAATCGTAATTAGATACATAAATCAGATTCGAGAAAAAGTCGATTGGGATAAGTTAGCTCCAAGATATTTTAGTTTCAAGGAATTATCAAAAGCTAATTTATTATTATTATTATTTAATTATAATTTTGAAAGTAGGGGCGGTGAAAAAATATTTTCCGTTAAAAACAAGAAATTCCGTTAGTTTTTACAAACGGAACATCAGAATGAAAGAGAGCAGTCGGGTGAGAAGAAAACAGATTTGTGCTGCTATATTTTATTCTTTAGAGACATATTAAAGAAGAGAATAATGAGCAGAGAGAGGTTACAGACATTAGCCGGCTGAATTAAAGTATTTACATACATAAGTGGGTGGCAAATTGGGCTGAATTGAGATAACTTAGTGCTGAATTTTGTATATTATATCTATATATATACAAGGCGGCAAGGTCACAGATATACATTGGCAGCTGAAATATATTGAACACATAGTGGCCGCCAGCTTTGGGAGCACAATAGTGAGCGGTAGCTGCTGCAATTATATATACACATACGGATAGAAACAAATTTTGGAAGAAAAAAAAGACGGACGCGACCGCGGCAACATGGGAAACTAATCACGTTATAGGCGATGTCGTTCCACTTCTATGTGTTTAATCTCCATAATATGCTAGGCTAAATCCCTTGTATTGGATTGATAATGAAACTATTTGATTTTTAGTTTTTAATTCGAGACCACGTGTTTTGAGTTTAATTCTTGTGTTTTGATTTCATAAACATGTATGAATTTATTATTTTAATACTTGCACACCATTTGGACAATTAGTTGCTTAGTTGTAGTGTTGGAAAACTCACGGTAGGTAGAACACTGTTATGGAACACACGGACGATAAATATTAGGAATAATGTTTATGGCGTGTGTGATCATGTATGATAATCCTATATGTGAATGCTTGCTTGGCATATGAATTCGAACTAGGAATAGGATCGTCTCGTGGCAATCATAGATTTATTATATCTTGGGAAAGAATAGTAAATAAAAGTGGAATTATCGATTCGTCACAATTGCATGAATTAAATTAATTATCACTGGTCGAGAATTGAAACTAAGAATTGATTAGTGGAGTCGGAAATCCAATACACTCCCCCCACATTTGATTTAAAACCATTTTTTATTTCTTTCGTAGTTATAGAACGGAGTTAAATACAAATCGATCATCATTTATTACTTTTGCGAATTTAAACATATCGAATAAACTAAATTGAGTCTTATTCCCTGTTGGACGATAACTCATTCATCACATTATAACTTGTACAACGAACTCGTACGCTTGCGAGGTTTTTTACGAACATTTAGTGCGCACACAATTTTTGTATGAAATTAAAATGGGTCCTTGGATCCCTTCATGCCGAATTGAAAAAGCCTAACGTAGTTTGCATTGAGAATTTTCATATTTGCTTCAAGATGGGTTCTGGACACAAGTATCTACAATAACACCATAGTATCAATTTTAACTTATTTCATCATCAATTAAACTAAAAAATAAAGAGATGATTGAATTAATATTACGTGACCGAACGAAGGCGTAAGATTTTCAAGAGCGAGAAATAGGCTAGTTAGGGAAGCCAAATCGAAAAACGTTGAATCAACAATTGTAAAATTTAGCGGTGGAACGAAGAGAAATTCTTTCAATTCTACATTGAAGAGAGTATTGTTTTCCTGTGACGCAATTGTTGTGACAGGCAGGGGCGGACCAAGACCAATTTTCTTGTGGGGTCAAAAATGAGATTTCAAAAATATTTAGGCTAAAAAAATTTTTTTTTTTATTTTTTTTTTTTTGTGGGGTCATCTGACCCCACATGACCCCATGTGGGTCCACCCCTGGTGACAGGAGAAGAAGAATAAAGGTTTTCATCTCTAATTTTGCACTTATTAGAAAAATAATAATAATAATAACATTGGGCCAAGACGAGTGAGACCCCCTCTAACTTTGGGCCTGAGACACGGACCTTACTATCCTTACCCCAAAATCAAGCATGTATGTATGTCACACATTTATTGTTTTGCATGAGCTAAAAGACTATGTCCAATGGTTCGAGAATTGGAAAATGTTAGTTGGGAAAATTAGACTTGTTACGTTCAAAAAATAACAAATTAGATAAGTACCCTCTAAACCTAATTACAATTTTAACTCCCGTATTAATTACGTTCAAACCCCAGAAACTTAGAAACTCCCAAAACCAAAAATCTAGAAACTCCCACCACGAATCTCCATTTTGCTTCCCACTATCAAGAGGTGGTGTAGGACTGGGAAGTGGAGCTGGCAGTGGACTGGGATGAGGAGCTGGGGGTGGTCGTGGATTTGGTGGAGGCAGCGGTAGAGGTTTAGGTAGTTGTGCAAGTGGAGGTGCTGGTGCTGGTGGTGGATTGGGAGGAGGTGCATGTGGTGGTGGTGGAGGAGGTGGTGGTATAGGTGGTGGAGTAGGTTCAGGTGGAGGCTTTGGTGCTGGTGGTGGCCTCCCAAAAGTTTCCACCAATAACTTCCCAAAAGTTCATGATTTTGGTAGTACGAAAATTTATTGAACTCATTTATTGACAAACATTAAAAAAGGAATTTTTCCCAAAGGCATAGACCTTTCCCATATCACTTATCAACATTGTTCGGCCAGCCCCTGCTAATGCTTGAATGATATGAATGCCTTGCAAAGATCTGCAATATAAGTCATAAGAGGTTCTATTAAATTCTATCTCATTTCTTGCTTTCACAGAATCAAGTTTACTACAGTAATGTAAAATTGCAACCTAATTAAGCAAGGCCGCGACTCCTCATCCGTGGTTCCATGTCCAAGTTGTCCAGTGTTGTTAGAGCCGAAAGAGTACACAACTCCTTTAGCAATCACAGAAATACTGTGACCTAGACCGGCTATTGCCTGCGACTTTTCCCTCCGGGTACATGCTTCTCCAGCCATCAAGAATCTTAAGACAAGTTTCCACGAGCCCCCGCACATTTGCTTCAATTCTTGCCTTTGTTCATCAGTCATTGGCTTAAATATGGCTCTCATCCGGCACATATCAAGAGCCGCAAGTTCTGCTAATGAGAGCTCGTATTCAGGGGCAAAGTGTGCATGCTGTCTAAAGAAAAAGCATGTTATCTGCACCACAAAATTAATTGATCGTGCTTTGATTATGTCACTTTTTTCTATTACTTTATTGAACTCATTCTAATATTTTAATTGGTGTTTTGTCACTTTTTTGAATTTGGTCACTTTTATTCGTGTTTGTCACTTTTTTTTAGTGTTTGCCGCTTTTTAAATTTTTGTCAATGTTTGTCACTTTTTTTAATCTTTGTCACTAATGTTTGTCAATGTTTCACTTTTTTTAATCTCTGTTACTTTTTTTAATGTTTGTTACCTTTTTTGAATTTTTCTCACTTTTTTTTTTAATGTATGTCACTTTTTTCTTTAATGTATTGTCACTTTTTTTTTATTATCTATCACTTTTTTAATCTGTATAACTTTTAATTTGTGCCACTTTTATTAAAATTTGTCACTTTTTTGAATTTTGTTATTTTTTTTAGTGTTTATCACTTTTTTGAGTTACCTTCTTGATTTATATCACTTTTTTTTTTTAGTGTTTGTTACTTTTTTGAGTTTGTGTTACTTTTTAAGTTTGTATCACTTGTTTAGAGAGCGTGTCATTTTTTTGTATTTTTCTCACATTTTTTGAGTTTGTATCATTTTTTTTTTAAAAAAAGTGATATTGTGTCACTTTTTTATTTTACACAGTATTTTTTACTTCCTAAAAATCTTTCATATGATTTTTCAAAACATCTCTAATTTTAAGGGTATTTTTGTAAGTACCCCATGTTAGTTTTAAGTAATTTTGTTAATCGCTCATATAGATTTACTTATAATTTTTAGTCTAGAGTAATAAATTATTTATTTTACAGTATGATAAATACTAATCTTATTCGCATCACATTTTTTGTTAATTACATCACTTTTTATTTGCAATCAATGTTCTATCTTTTTCATTTTTGCACTTATATTTTCAAATTTTTTTCATCACGATTTTATCCTCAACTTTTAACTAATTTTCACATCTCGTCTCTCACAACCGTTTTCGTCCAAAAAATTTGTTAAGAGAGAAGACTCATTTGTCTTTCATATTTTTATATAAACAAATAAACAACAAATGGAAAATAATCTATATTTCCATCATATTTTTAGAAAATAAATAATGCGAAAAAATATTTTAAAACACTAGTAACCTCATCCATAAATTATTTTGAGTATCATTCACTAGCCACCTTTAAAATTAATTAGCGATTAAGTATAAGTTGTTAACACTTGACAACAATATATGAAACTAATTAGTGTGTGAAATGACCAAATTAATCTATATGTAGTATGGAGTTTTTAATACCATTCTCAAAGGCAATTTAGTTATTAACAAATTAAGTTAATCACTATTTAGCCTTAAATGTGACCGTGGAGTGAAACTTAGAAATAAAGAAGGTTAGTGATATTTTTTTAAAGGGGTAATTGCAACAAAAGTTTCAAACATTTGAAATACTAGCAGACTTTTTTCAAATTTTTCAAAAGTTGCGGCCATCACCTCAAACATTTTCAACCGTTGCATCGTAGGCACTTTTCGGTCTGCCATGTTGACCCAAAAAATTAATTTTGACCACAATCAACGTCAATGAGGGCAAAATGGTACTTTCATATTTATCACATTAAAGAATTAAAATAATTAAATAACAAAAAAAAAAAGGAAATGGAAAAGGTGAACCTTCTTCTACCTAAATTCATCCCACCATTCACATCTGCAACTGTCGACAATGGTCGGCGTCACCGCAAAGCTCCGACACCACTACTTCACCCATCCATCGTCACCATCATCGCTACCATCGAAACCAACATCATTGTCATCCCCAAAAACTGCCACCACCATCCCCCAACCAAAAATCAAACCCAAGCAATAAAATTATTCCTCACCCCAATGACCAGCCATGAACCACAAACACATACCTCACATGCTATTGGGCAAACAACATCATATATGGATTAAAATCAGCCTCCAAAGCATCAAGAAATGCACATTTTCTCTAACAATTCCGAGAAATCCGACAATATCCACGACAAATCCTTCAATTTACGGGTTTGAGCATGTTAATTCACAACATTGACCACATAAGAACATTCAGCAGCATCATACTATAATGTGTGTATCTTCAATTAATCAAAACTATAATTCTATATTTAGTATTTACACTAAAATTCTATATTAAAGTTCATGTGATTAATCCATTTTATTTTATTCTAAATTTGATCACATTTCAAGTATACCACTCCATTTTGCCTCGAAATCAAGATCGCTAAAAAATAAATATAAAGTTTAGGATGTTACGAGTTGTTCATTATAAAGTAAATTACAACAAACTTGAATGACTTGAGAACTAACTTATTATATAGAGAGGACCTCTTCTGCAATTACTGAAAAACTGAAGTGCTAAAAGGTGAATAGGGCTTTAACAACATGAATCACGCTTTGAAGTTGTTTCTCCGTTTTTTAAATTATTCCGTGTTACATAAATAGAAATGACAATCTTAAATTCCTATTTGTTATAATGAAGTTACGACCTGCAAAGTGTCATGCCATGGTCTAAAGACGGAAAGTAAACTAAAAGAGAAATAATATTTTTTTATCAGAGCACCCTCCTGAGCATGAATGGACGACCCCCTCACTCACGCAACCGTGTTGCTTGAGTTCAACATGATTGAGGAGATTAGTAATGCTTGTGACCTTCAGCTCTTCCAAAATCAAGAAACATTATGTTATAAAAGTAATGATAATACGTATCATTTTTGCTTACACCACCAAACTCACTATACTTATTTCTCAGTTTCACTATGACAAGGGGGAAAATTATTTTCAAGAAATGTAACTTTTCTTTTTACTAATAGATAAGGAAAAAAATATATTAAACCCCCCCCCCCCCCCCTTGAAACTCAGTGAAACACGCTCTAAAGTATATTCTCATGGCATTTTATATTTTCTTTTCGCACGTGTATAAACTAATGTAGCCGTCCTCGTGAAGAGTGTGTAAATAGATCAGCTATGTCTTTAAACTACATTGTTGAAAGGATAGTTGGATTATTAGGCTGAAAATGGTAGTTGGATTGATGAAAACAAATGAGGGTTAGGTGGTGTTTTGTGGGTCCTTTATTTTGTTATTTTATTATTCTTTTCAAATATGGTTAGCGCGTAAATTAGACTACAAGTCAGCGTATAATTCGAACAAAACAAGATTTCTTCGTGATCGTAAACAACATTTATATGTCTCTGTTTGAAACACATTCTTTCAAAATTCATTTTCAAATAGTTTCTTCGTGATCGTAAACAAGAATTGCATATGGATTAGAGATCATAATCCTACAAATAGTTTCAATATGTATTTCACTCATAATATACAATTTTAAATGAATCTGGTTTCTATAATAAATTCTTGTTTCTTTATAACTTTCTTAGTTCTTGCTAATTTTGTGAAAAATACAAGACTTGCACTTCGAGTTAAGCTCAACACAATCGATCTTTCGTTGAGTGACCACGACTTAGGCAGAGAAGAACCAACGGTGTGAGTGTGTGACCCACACATCTACATCCACGCACTCAACTACCTACCTACCAAAATGCAAGAGAGAGAAAAATTTATTACTTGACTTTGCTAACCAACCCAATATATACACACAAAATGCCACCATTTTTGTGTTCCTTTCATGACACCTTGGAGAGCCCTATTTGCAGGATACCCTTTACCCCCAACAACCCTGTATCGATTTCTTCTAAGAATGCACAAGAACATACCTTTCCAATCACCATCTCCCCGTTATTGATTTTTCAGTCATTCCAGATTCCCATTTCACAAGTATTACACAACTATATTTGTACTAATGTTGGTATGATGTGCAACTTTTTCTCCGCCACCTTTTCTTGTAATAAACCTTGATTTTTTTCTTTCTTGGCCTTGGTTTCTTCGCCACCCTCGTCGATAAGAATTTGATTCTTGATCCCTACTTTATGTGTATATAAATGTAAGTTTCTCTACTATTATTTTACCCAACTTTGCAGTTTTCTTGTTTGTTCCTGTCTTCTATTTTTTTTGCTGTTTGTTAATGTAAGTTTAATGTTCTCAAGATTTTAGAATATGAGCTGTTTAATGATTGTTTCCTTTTCATCCTAACCCTGTTGTGGAAATACCCATTTCTTGATTGTTTTATCTTTGGTTGATATAATATTCAATTGAGGAACAGTGATTTTTCTTGATATAATATTTAAATTTGGGCTTCTTGTTTTTATGGTCTTTAGCTTTTCTTTTGTCAGATCTGAATTTATTTTGCTTTTGGTTTGGCCATTATATTCGTTTATTGGTTATTTTGATAATTTCCATGTAGTAATAGTGAAGTGCATTTCTTACCACTATTGTCAGTGTTATATTGACTTAGACCCCGTTCGATAGGGATTAAAATTGAAAATATGGTGGTTATTGGGTCTCACTCGTCTAATAAAAGTCAACAATAATGGTTAGTTTTTCAATTTTAATCTGATTTTAATTCCTACCGAACAAGCCCTTAATTCGTTTATGAAAATTTCATGGCCGCTCCTTCAATTTTGTAAGTGCATTTTCAAAAAGTTGTGGGTAAAAGCATACGCGCACGCATGTGTGTACACAGCTGGATATTGTTTAAGAAGCTACAAATTCATTTCTTCTTCCTTCAAATTGGCCAATTAACAGAGAATAGAAGTGCCGTTTTTTTATGGCTTTCCTATTAAAGTATCAAAACTTAAGATTATGTTTGTTGCAACATTATTGACAAGACTAGATAGGATTAAACAAGAAAAATAATTCATATCTGGTCTTTTTCTAATTCTAATTTTGTTCGGTATTGTGTACTAAACATGTGCATGGTGTATCATATTTGCAATGCTTGTACAAGCCTGAACAGACTTTGACAGTGAACTATTTCTATCTATTTTTTGCCTTTCTTCCTTTGGAAAATTCAAAATATGCAACCCTCAAAACTTTATGATTTACGTTTTTTATGATTTACATGAATTCATTCCATTTGATTTCACTTCAGAATGGCTGCAACATCATTTCATCAAGCAATCGGAACTATTCAATATAGTGGTTGCTCTAGCAATGCCAACCTCAATCAAGTGAATGGGAATTATTCATTTCGGTTGATCTCCAAGGGTTTTAAGCTGGATATTGCTCTGTTGAGAACTGGAACTTACTGCTCTAGAAAGAGAAGTTTTAGCGTTATTCAAGCATCAACTTCTCATAGTACTGTATTTGATCCAGTTTCATCCCCGTCGAATGGCTCGAAAAGTGACTCCAAAAAGAAACCAAGTATACCTCTTTCTCTTGGATTTAAACTTAAGGAATATTTGTTAGGGAGGATTTCATGGTAGGGGCAATGTTAAGGAAGAAATAAAAAAAGAAAGATAAAATATTGTTCGTTATATTGTCCAGTCCATCGAGCTGCATGCCAAACATTCACTAATGTGAAAAAATGAAAACAACATGTATTCGCAAAGGCCCATGCTTTTAATAAGTAAGGTGATTAAGGCCATCTTTTTTGTAAGTTCTCTGATATAGTTTTTTCTCGTTGTTTTTTCAGGTGAAGCTGCATTGGTCTTGATTAGGCATGGTGAATCTATGTGGAACGAGAAGAACTTGTTCACGGGTTGTGTAGATGTGCCACTGACCAAAAAGGGTGTGGAAGAGGCTATTGAAGCTGGCAAAAGAATCAGCAATATACCAATCGACATGATATATACATCTGCATTAATTCGTGCACAGATGACTGCTATGCTTGCCATGACTGAACATCGTCGTAAAAAGGTAAATAAATAAGTGTAGATTGTATCTAATAGCATAAAAACTTTTAGATAAAGTTTTTCAACATGGTGTTACAATAGCAAGTGTAGACGCATTCAAGTCTTACCACCACTTTTTCATAAAAATTGTACATGTTTCAAGCCTTTTTCAAATATTTAAGGAAACATGCACTCTAAAGATGAATTTACATTATCATCTTATTGAACCAAAACTTTAGGGTTTAGAAAATCGAAAAGAATATAAGGTTTTTGCACCTTTTTCTACAAACCTATGTACCGGTATGCAGGTGCCGATTATTTTGCACGACGAGAGTGAGCGAGCAAGAGCATGGAGTCAAATTTTCAGTGAAGATACAAACAAGCAGTGCATTCCAGTTATAACGGCTTGGCAATTGAATGAAAGAATGTAATATATAACATTTGCTACTATACATCTGACTCTTTACTTGTTGGCCACATTATATGGCGTTTAACATATGAGTTATCCATAGGTACGGGGAATTACAGGGTCTTAATAAGCAGGAAACGGCTGAAAGATTTGGAAAGGAGAAAGTTCACGAGTGGCGTCGTAGTTATGATATACCCCCGCCAAATGGCGAGAGCCTCGAAATGTGTGCTCAGAGAGCCGTTGCCTACTTTAAAGAACACGTAAGCATGATTACATTCTTCCTAAGGTAAGAGTGGTTTTCTGCTTATTCATGGTCCTCATAATCAATTTTTGGAGAAACAGATTGAACCTCAACTTCAATGTGGGAAAAATGTAATGATTGCTGCTCATGGGAACTCGTTGAGGTCTATCATTATGTACCTGGACAAACTCACTTCTCAAGAGGTTGGATTTCATACTAACAGATTCTGAGCATATTTGGCTAAGCTTTAAAAGAAAGTTACCTCTTATGTAAAATTTTCTTTCTAAACATGTTTGAATATGTTACTATGCTTTTTTCACTTTTAAGTAAAAGAAATTATTTATTTTGAATGTAACTCTTATTTTTCTGTCATAAGAAACAAGGGAGAATTGCAGTCGAGGTATCAAATATTTCATATTTTTGCAGACTTTGCCCAAATTTTATATTTGTACCACTCACGGTACCAAACCTTTAAAAAAATCACAGCCCAGGTCCAATATAACAATTTCCGTTAGTTTGACCCAAAAAACCGTTAGTTGACCCAGAGATTAAAAATTTTATAATTTTCTCCAAATAAGTAAGAGTATTTTGAACATAAAATTAAAAAAAAAAAAAAAACTACAAGCCCCACCCCATCTCCTTCCCCAACCCCCTCCAGCCAAAATCAAAGCAACTTCCACCTCCGAAAAAAGTATCTGGAACTTGTAATCTCAACTCGATTGAGTGGTCCTCCAGCCCCATTAAAATCTTGGCCCAATCAAGAATCTTGTTATGCCTGCTCATAGCAAAGTCCCTTAGCCGAAGCCGCAGAACATCACGTCGCCTTCTTTGCATCTCCTCTTCTTTATCTTTACTCTGATTCTTGTTCCCCCCATTCACCTCTCCATTCTCACCATCAAATTGATCCTGATTCTCATTATCATTCTCCATCTCATGATTCTCATCCTCGCGGACTTCCACTGAATGCTCGTCTTCATCATCAACCCATCATCTGACGGATTTGCAGGATCGAAGAGAGACGGATGATGAGCATCCACGTTATGCGTCGCCTCGGCTATGAGGCGGAGAACCTTGACAAACTGATTACCAAAACTAGGGTCATCAATAGGATCAGAACTTGCTCGTGATGGCGCATCACCAGGAGATGGAACTATAGTAGCAGAAATTGATTCAACAAATCCATTTTTGCACTCATAACATATAGATCAGCTAGGGTTTTGATCGACGCTCGATTATCACAATGGTAGCATTGTATTGTAATATATCCGGGTCGAACCCTGATGATGCTCAGGTTTGGGTGGAGGGTTGGTCTGATGGGGATTCTTCGTTGAGGTGGTGGTGCCGGAGGTGGCAATCGACAACAGGGTGGAAGTTGCTTTGGTTTTGGGTTGAGGAGGTTGGGGAAGAAGGAGATGGGGTGGGGGTTGTAGTTTTTTTTTTGGAGCTAATGTATTATGTCCAAAATATCCTTACTTATTTAGAGAAAATTATTAAATTTTTAATTTCTGGGTCAACTAATAGATTTTGGGGTCAAACTAACGAAAATCGTTATTTTGGACTTGAGCTGCGATTTTTTAAAATGTTTGGTACCGTGGCCGTGGATGGTACAAACGAAAGGTTTGAGTAAAGTCTGCAAAAATGTGAAAGATTTGGTACCTCGGCTGTAATTTTCCCAAGAAATAATTCCCAACTTCAACCAATAAAAATAATTATTTAGTTTAAAACTTACTTATTTACTCACAAGTGAGTTCACTTATAAGTAAACCATTTAAGCTTTCTCTTAAGCTTAGCCAAACATGCTATCTGCTTTGTTTTCACCTCTTTTGCTTAGAACATAAAAGATTGTTCCTGTTGTCAGGTTATTAGCTTGGAACTTTCAACCGGGATACCAATGCTTTACATTTTAAAAGAGGGACAATTTATTCGCCGAGGTAGTCCAGTTGCACCAACCGAAGCGGGTGTTTATGCTTATACTAAGGTATGTAACTTTTTCTATGTCATACACCAAGAGAGATGAGCACCAGTACGCCACTAGATGTAGATGATTTTCAATGATGAAAAACCATCTGATGTTTTAATATTTTTGTTTATTTCTTTGTAAATGTCCTGGCGATTGATTTTCTTGTAGAAATTCTACATTTTCACCTTCTATTATATGACTATGGGCATTTGTCCTTTATGTTAATTGGGAGATAATGTGCCAATCAAATGCTTATTTTGCTTATCAGGATTTTTCTGTTGTAGCTATAAGGTTAATTGGTTACGTTAGATAGGTCTACAATCAGAAATAAGAATAGAAATCTAGGATTCCAATTCTTCCCAGAAAGGAACCAAAGTTCACTTGTCTCTGCTAGTATTGAGTTCAGGAAAGTTTACGTCTGAAGCAAGTTTTATGGATACAAAGTCCTTTCATGTCCTAGACTGAATTTGAGTGGAAAATATTTATATAAAAAAAAAAAAAAAAAATCCAATATCAGTTGATGTGCTTCAATTAGGATCCCGTTGAGTAAAGTTCATACATTTGGAGCTCCTTCTTTATACTCTTGAAGAAGTATACATAATTTTATGTCAATTAGGTAGCCGAATTATGTATTATATAAATGGGGGGAGAGAGAGAGAGATCTGCATTTTAAATCAGTGTACAACAAGAAAATGCTGATGATTTGACTTTAACTCAAATTCGAACCAAATTTTTTTGTGTAACTATTCGTGATTGAATGAAACATGGTAGGGTGTTTTTTTCATTCCAATTCCAATTCCAAGATATCAGACATATGATTCCCTTGGTGAACTAAACATCACTCAATGTAATTACTATTTTGGTCTTGAAGTTGGAAATTGTTCGTAAATTCTCATTTTCTTCTGGCTAAGAGGTCCCAGTGTTATTCATTCAACTGCGTGTGCGAGAACATTTAAATAAATATTGACATGTGTAGCTCCTTTTTATCCTTTTGAATGTTCATATTTATGTCTATCAGGTAACTAAATTATGTATTTTACTTGAAATAAATTATGCATTTCATAAGCCCTTGTATAACGGTAAAATGTCTATTTTAATTTCGACTCCAATTCGAATTTCTATAATGATTCATGATTGAACCAAACCTCGTATAAAAAAATTTCATTTCAATTCCATATATCATTTCAATTTCGGGTAACTCTACTTGATTCTGATGGTGAATTTGTCACGTATTAGAAATTCGATAATTTTTTCGGATTAAAAGGTTCTGACAATACCCAGTCAACTTATTTAGACTGATGCATCTCATTGTTTAATGGAGAACACTAGTGACCATATTATTAACTGCAGAAGTTCTTTTACAAAGTCTCTTGTTCCAGCTAATATGTTGAACACCTGGAAAAGTGAATTTCCTTGATTATTGTGGTAGCTTGGTGTATGATTTTTCCTTGTCATCAATTTTTATTTCTTTTCCGAAATGTCAAGAACCTTTGAATAATTGAATAATGCAAAAGCAACCCACACCATGGAGAACTAGTTGACTTCCTTTCTGTTGAAGGAGAATCTTAGATCTCCAAGGATTCGGGCTCAGTATCGTCTATATATTTAATCAAACACCACAATATTCAACCCCAAAACCATAAACCAAAGCCCCCAACCCGGTTGCTCTCTTGGATTGCCCACGAAAGACAAAGTGTGAAGTATTATTGTAGCCTCAATAACAGCCACAAAGGTTAAGGAAGAGATGAAAAACAAAGGCACGAAAACAGGGAGCACGAAGCAGAGGACACAAAACAGAAGCTGCAATTTTTCCTCTCAACCAAAAGGAAGCCAATAACCAATTTCACACACCAGCCAGCAACAGTAATGGGCAGCATATATATAGGAATTTAGGTGGGCTTTAGGGTAAAAGTAATTAGGCCCAATAGGTAGCAAATAAATGAGTTATCAATCAAAAAGCCATCCAAAAGTTATGGGTCGGGCCATGCGTAGTACTAATTAAATTAGGCTACTTCAAATCGCTCAAATAGATTATAGGATTTATTCGAACAATTGTGATATATTTTACTTTAGTCATCTGGTCGATGTCGATTGAATAAACAATGACCTTACATCATTTCCTGGAGGTCATCTAACAACAATTTACCTAACACTTTCACTTATTTATGTTGAACTACCTTCTCTATTTTTACTACTATGTTTGTGTGAATTATGATCTTTTTTTTTCCTTCTTAATTTACAATTGCAGAGATTGGCCCTATATAGGCAGAGACTAGACGAGATGTTTCAATCATAAAAGGTACGATGGTAATTATGCCTTCTCCAAAACTTAACTCTTTATTGTTTCTCATTAACCATCTCATCAAAAATTTAGATGACAAATTTCTACGTATAACTTTAGGGTTGTTTGGTAGGCTTTTGAAAAATCAAAAGTTGTTTTTGATATTAAAAAGTTGCGCTTGGACCTATTTGCAAAATTTTCTAGAAATGTTTTGTGGTTAGAAGACCTTTTTACATGAAGCTGACGCAATATGGCTTTCTTGGAAACTCTTCTACCAAAAGCAAAAGCCTAGCCAAACGGGCCCTTAGTCTTAATGCTACCTCACATGCAGATTGGATTATTTTTCCAGCACACGCACACTCTTCAGAAATAGGTGTTAGACTTGAATCCATGACTTGTGCATGTTCCTATACCATCATTTGATCTTCAACAACATCCTTGATACTAATGTTTTTGTTCTTCAGTGCAGCAACCTGGCTTCCATTTGTATTATCTGCATTGGCATCCCTATCCAACGTCTGAAAGAAATGACTTCCATGTTGCAGAAATATGAAATCCCTAATGTTTTTGTATGTCTTGATACAGTCTTAGTGCTTTTACTTCCAGCTTAATGTCTAGTGATAAATTGTTATATCTGAATTCTGTAATATAAACTGGAAAAAGGATTGTTGAAGAATAGTTGTGGCTTATGACAATCTTAACGCAGCATGAGTTATATGCTTGTGAACCTTGTATGCCATGTATTTGATGTTGATTGAGTTGGCAAGACTATAAAACTAAATAGCACATGAATCATGGTGACATCTGTTTCATTGCAATATACGGTAGTGTGTTTCATGGTTTGGCGTAGGGGATGAGAGAGCAAGTCACTCTGAGCAAGTTAGGTAACTCAATGTGCTCGTTTTAGGAAAAATTAATTGGGACAAACTTTGATTTCAATTAGCAAACTCCGGGACAGTTGAATTGTCGCAGCATAGACAAAAGTAGAACACCACGTTCCCTCTTTGTTGTTGCAATTACTCCCTTCTTATGTGACTCAACTCCATGCTTGTACTTCTCTCGTCTCTGGAAAACTGTACTTTTAGGGAATCTGATGTTCGATCACCAGTGACTAAATTTAGTTCTAAGGTTCACAGACCTGATCTTTAATTTTATAGTCTGCCAGTGACTAATTGTACACCAAATTTTTCATATTACAAACTTCAATAGCACATATACAAGCACACATGCTAACCCACCAACCCAACGCAACACAAAACGAAACCAGAACAGACTTCAAGAAAACACTAATATTAGTCAGACTCTTGCTACATGAAATGCTGAAATCTTTATTATCAGAAGCCTTAAATGCTTATTGATGCAACTCAAATTGGATAAGGAAAGAATTGTACAACTTTCTTCCAATATGTCCTATTGCTGATAACATCCAACAATGCACTCACGTTTCCTGTCCCTTATTATGTACCATTTCCCAACACCATTCAGGAGGTAATAACCAAATGGAAGATGGCTAAGATCATCCAGGACCAGGCTGAAGAAATCTCCGGCCAACTATTTGCTTGTTGACAGACTTTCCTCGTAGTTATCCAAAACTTTCCCCAGTTTCATCTCGTTTTCTTGAATGACTTTCTGATCTGGTGTGATTCCCATTTTGTAGCTAAAACTATATGAAGCACTAAGGTGTAAAGTGGGGGATGAAAATTGTGTGCTTCTACTTCTAACCATTGTTCTACTTTGCCCTTCTCCCCCATTGTCTTTTCAAACAGTTCAGTTCCTTGAGACTTGTACTTTTCTGTATAGTACTTGATTATAGACTTGGATTCTTCACAAAATATGAAGTACTAGATTGTAATAAGTCGAGATTTTAACTATTTTTCTTCTTTAGTCCTGTCATGTCGAGTAGATTGTATCGAACATAAGTAAGAGTTAGCTTTTTTACCATATAAAGTGTAGTCTCCATCTTAGATGGCAAAAAGAAGCCCGAAAGGCTGCAAGAGTTTGCAAGATGACATAGTGAATCCCAACAATTTTCTTAGGGAAGAAAGTGAAAAATAACATAAGAATACCTGCAACTTGAGATACTCTGGGCTTTTGTTTTCGCCTTTGAAGAGATCGATATCAAAAACCTCAAATTCAATTTCTTTCTCGACCAGGCAAATAATTACACGCTTACTTGAAGCATATTCCGGTCCATAAACCTTCATCACCATTGCTGCTAGTTCTTGCCTCTCTTCTTATGCAGTCAAAGAATAGGCCTACTGGATTTATATACAACTTTGCTCTTACGAAACCCTGTTTCATTTTTGTACATTATTCAATGAAGGATACTTATTACCACCAAAATTTCAATTTTTTTTTTTTTTGCTTGGCTAACATAAAACGATTTTTCTCATGGAAAATAGTTTCTGATTTTTGTTAGGTGAGACTGAGTTTAGGACAAATTAAGATTTATATGCAATACCAATGTCTTGAAATTAAACAACCAGGTAGATTACACTTTGCGAAAACAAATAAATGAGCTGAAATCCACAAGGAGGGATTTGAAAAGAAGGGATAACATTAAGCGTCAGTTTTGCCCCCATTATTCCATGTTATAACGAGGGAAATATTAATTCTTTGAAGAATGTGTGGTTGATAAAACGAGAAAAAATAAAGAATTATAATTTAATGGAAGCCAAACGAGGACTAAGCCTTTGTTTGATCTCCATTATTTCCAAAATACATTTTTTTCTATCTTCTTTTCAATTACACATTTTCAATAAAATAATATTACACGCAAATTTTAAACTTTTCCTTATTTTTCAACAACACATTCTTGATTCTCCATCAATCTATTATTCAAAAATGCATTCTTAAGGGGAAAAAAATGGGACTCAAAGAGACTCTAATGTGGCCGTAAATAAGCTCTTAATTGTAGAGTCCATGTGAAATGGCCATGAAATTTGTTTGTCCTTCATTGAAAATGTTCAATTTGTACACAAAAAGCTCTTTTTCTCACAAAGTTGAAGGCATTGATTGTTTGAGTAATGCAATTTGCAGCCGTTTAGTACCATAGTTGTCTTATGTTAGTGATTCGATGTAGTAATGTGGTAATTTTTTATTGTGTCATACATTAAAATATTAATTGTCACATATATGCCACGTAAAACGACTACGACAGCGAGAGTCACAAATATTCAAAAAATAATGGTCACAAACAAAAGGTCTTGTCTATATGTAACCGAGGTCCAGGCATAAGTAGCATTCCATCTATAATTGTTCCTTTTATCTTAGATAGATGTTCGTGAAAAAATGATAGGTATAATTATAAACCAGGTTGGACGATGGCATAATACACGGACGCAGTTGACGAAACTCCGGCATGAAAAGCTCAAAAGTCATGCATTAGCAATTGGAAAAATTGGAAAAATCATGGATTTTGTGAGATTTTGAATGATTTTAAAAAATAAAAGCGAATAAAAAACATATGAAAACTTAAAAACGTGATTTTTTTTCTTTATTAATTTACCTAATTTTTGAAATTGAAACTAAAAATTTCCATATTTGTGTAATTAATGCATAATTAAAAACTCTTTTGGGCCCAATGCATCTTATATGGGAACAATATTCAACTCGAATCAGTGACATTTTGTCTCTGAAGTTCTATGCGTGTCCACGGTTCCAATCCTTCCATGAAGGTGAATAGCTCATCTTTTTTCGACATATCTCGAATGTTCAGCATATGTCCTGAAAAGGGTTTCACATACTCACTGATGAAGCTTGTGTGTTTCAGTTCTCGTAAGGCTCAACCTGCCTCATATTCCACATTCTCTGATAAAAATTGAGATCTGATTGCTTCCTTGAGAAGATCCCAAGAATCTATTCGAACCCTGTTGGCCTGAATATCAACATACTTTGTCCGCCACCATAGCTTTGCGTCTCCACCTAGATACATGGTAGTTGTTATGACCTTTCTTGCTTAGTCTTTGATCGAAGCCGCAAGAAAGCATTGTTCCATATCGAACAAGAAGTTATCAACTTCTTTAGCATCGCGTGCCCCTCCGTAGGTACACGGTTCTAGAATTCTGAGCCTATGCACAGGCTCTTGTGCGACGGCTTTCCAATTGCCAACCGCGCATTGAAGCACTAGTAACTGAACTCTCAACGCTCCCATCTCATCCTGCAGATCAGGTATGATAGCAATAGCTTTAGTCATAGCTACGTAAGCCTCTTGGCTTTCATCCAGTTGGATGCGTAATTCCTGAATTTTCGTCTCTGCCACCTCGACCTTTTCTCCGAAGCCCTCCATGGCAAAACACAACTTAGTGTTTGTCACCTCAAGTGCCTCCAAACACTGTTTTATGTTTCTCTTTTGAACATCTACCACCTCTGTGGTGTTCGAGGAATTAGGATCTAGTTCTATAGCTTTCTTATTAAGGGTTTTGAGCCGCAGCTCTAATACCAACTTTCACGGGTTACCTTTTCTTAGCATAGAAAGAAACACCGTGCGGCAGTAGTCTGCTCCGTTAGACTACCTTCTGCCTTCTCTCAGTCGTTTCGAAAGTAAATTTGATTACAATTTAGAGAAAGCTTACAACATGAGATTGAAATGCATTGAAATAAATTTGATCATTGATTACTAGAAAGATGAACATTACAATAGACGAAAGCAGGAAATTACAATGGCTAGTGCAAGGGGCGAATACTAGAAAGCTTGAAAATATTTGAAAGATTAATACCCCCTATAATAGATTTCGGAACAAAATCCCAACTGACGGGAGTAGACGTCTTTATACGGAAGAATCATACTAAAATTTTCTAAATTCTATCTATTTAAATAAATTATTTACAATGTGTGGTCGAAGTTGGGCGAACTACGACTACGATAGGATCACAGGGCTTAAGCAAAATTGCGACCCGTGACACCATGCCACATCTATTACTACCATGGGCTTCCATCAATTTGACCAGAAGATAGAGAGGGATGGGTGGATAGAGAGGGAAATGATAAGAGAGAATTTCATTAGTAAATGATGTGTGAGAGAGGTATATTTGGAAATAAGAGAATTTTGTGCAAGTTTTCTGCAATGAGAGAGGGAGAGTTTTCTACAAGTGATGGAGGTCGGGTTTGGGGTAGGTGGAGTGGGATAAGGGATGATAATATGTATATACTTGAATCATGATATAGTGACGTAACACCTGACATAATAATTGACGTAATATTACATGTCAATATATTATTTGACTGTTTAAAATACAATCATTTTTTCCACCCAATCACATTCATCTACACTACCTTTTGTCAAAGAATTTGGCAAGATTCTTCTATCACAGTGGCATTTTCTTTCATATTTTGAGTAATGATATTTGTACATCATCATGTACATATTGATGTATAGCGATTGTGTTACATGTACATAATGATTTTATCAACAGATGATATGACGAGATTTAATTGGGTTAAAATTTCACCAATCAAATACTTTCCACTTATATTTTGATACGTCATCATTATGTAAATAGTTATGTATAAGTAGAGATGGTAAAAAAACTCGCCCCGCCCCGAATGGGGCGAAAAAAACTCACTCCGACGAGGCGGGATGAGGGTGCCCCGCCCCGTAAAAAATCGGGACGGGACAGGGTGGGGGAGTGGCAAGGCGGGGCGATGGTGCCCCGCCTCAAACCCACCCCATTGTCATCTCTATGTACAAGAAGCGTTTTCCAATCAACACAATAAATTTGTACACAATGATGCATTATATTTTTAATATTTATTCTATTATGTAATATAATTAAGAATGTGTTAATATCATATTAAATATCTTTAATTTCAACCATTTAAATTTAAATATCAAAAATCAATTTTAGGGTGTGTTTGATAACCTAGAAAATTAGGTGGAAAAAGAAAATATTTTCCAACTTCACCCAATTTATTCACATTTTCTAGGTACAACTATTTTATGTACATTTTCTTGATTTTGTTTTCCCACCTATTAGGTGGGAAAACAATTTCCATCTTTTTTTTTTTTAGTAATGGCAATAAATTCTATCAATTATTGCAAATAATTTTCACTTTTGTTGATAATTTCTATGCAAAACAAAATCAAACGAATATGATAATTTTTTCTAATTGTTTAATTTTTTTTTTTTTTTTTTTGGTAATTGGAACAAATTCTAGACACGGTAGAAAAAATTATCACTTTAATAGACAATTTCCATAAAAAATGAAGTCAAACGGACACCAAACTTTCAACATTTTTCAGGTGGAAAATTATACCAATCAAACACAATTAATTACAATTCCCAATAAAACAAATTCTAAACAATTCAATTCCCAGTAAAACATTTTCTTTCCACTCATTTTCCACCTTTGCAATCAAACAGACCCTTGTATCCAAACAAAATTGATCATGAAATATGGAAATACAGTTCCCTTTGCCGTTTATGATAAATTGGTATACCTTCAATTTCAAAAGAAAAATGGGACTAATAACGACTTAAGCAAAAGGCGCATATTTTAAACTACTTTAAGTTCTGAAGCAGTGACCAAACGCTAAAACATCATAAATAATTACTGAAATTCAGCAGTTGTTGGACTCAAATTACAATGTTAATGGGATACTCTGTATCTTCTAACATCAGATATCTATACCCCTCTTCTATCACCATCAAACCATCTTCAGTGGCTGTGCTAAGGTGTTCACAGGGGCTTATTACAAATTCTACTTCTGTTCTTTCTCCTGAATTTAAGCTCACGCTTTGAAATCCAACCAGTTGTTTTAAGGGACTTCGATTGCTAGGCCTATCATGCCTTGCAAATAGGAGAACTGGGTGTTTCCCGGCAACTTCCCCCGAGTTCTCGATTCCAACAACGGCCGAGAACTTGGCTTTCTCACATATTTCTGTCCCCATATTGGAAACTGGTAGGGAACGGAGAGAGCTTGAGCTTTCAGTTGTTGGAGAATTTAACAATTGCTTTATATGGAGAGTGTTTGGAGTAGAAGAGATGAATTCGTACGTGTAGGTTGAGTAGCTAAGCCCATAGCCGAATTCGAACACTTTTTTACCATTGTAAAAGCGATAAGTGCGACCTGGGTATCCTGAGGACGGTTCAGGACGCATTCTCATGTCAGTCATTGGTACTCGGGTGAAATCCTTCGGATACCAAGTGACAGGTAATTTTCCTCCTGCATGGCAAAAATTGTGTAAGATGAGTGTTTGACTGTCTCGAAAAAATCACCAACACAGAAAATAAATGAAGCAAAAAATAAAATAGAAGAGTGAATATAAGTTTACATGCCTAGAGGAGGAGAACCAATTCACCGATCAAAGTTCCAAATTACATATATTTTGTCAGAGTTCAGACCAACAGATGATATATGTTTCAATCAGATATCAAAAGATCTTACCTGGATTATGGTCCCCAAATAGGATTTCTGCAAGTGCAATTCCTCCAGCTTCACCTGGATAACCTGCCCACAAGATGCTTCCAACTTGTGGATTATATTTTGCAAAAGAAACATCAACAGGACCTCCACAAACCAGCACAAGAATAACCGGCTTCTTTGCAGCCTTGGCAACGGCTGTGACGAGACTCTCTTGCTGACCAGGGAGTGTCAAATAGAGTCGGTCGCGCTCCTCCATTTCTTGACTTTGATCCAATCCCATGACCAAAACCACATAATCTGCTCCCTTTGCTGTATTAACAGCATCTTCGATTGCAACAGAGGTACAATTCACTGCATTGCATCCCGGGTGGAACTTGGTGTTCTTCACATAGCTCTGGAGCGCTTTGAGAATTTCCACAGATTTGCATGGAGGCCCTTCATAGTTTCCAACAAGTACATATGCATTATTGCCATTTGGGCCAATTACAGCAAGAGATGTAATTTTGTTCTTTGAAAGAGGAAGAAGCTTCGCAGAGTTCTTTAAGAGGACAATGCCATTTCTTGCAGCTTCAAGGGCTAGGTCCTGGTGTTCTTGTGTACACACTTGATTAGGGCCAATGTTGCCAAAAAGTTGATTATTTGGATTTCCATTAAACAAACCGAGCCTCATCCGAACTGCAAAAAGGTTATGAAGGGCTCTGTCTACAGCAGTTTCCAGGAGCTTTTTCTGCTGAACTGCTGATTTAGTGTAGTTTTTCAAGAAGGAGCCACAGTTGACATCCATGCCTGCATACATTCATATGGAATACGCACTCCATTATTCACTTTTCTTTTTTAATAGATCACTCCATTATTTTCTTCGCAATTAGATAATATCATGTAAGTTACAAGTAAAAGTTTTCTGTGAAACAAATTCTGTCTTCCATGGAAATACGAATCAATCAGGATCATACTATTCAGAGCCCAAGCAAAATACACAAGGCTGCATTATTTTCTCTTGGCAAATATTCTGAAGCACTTCATAGTAAAATACACAATGCTGGTGCTCGAAGTCGAAACATTAAATCACATACTGGTTATGGATAGGCAATGAACATGGCAAATACATGTAAACAAAATAAAATTTTGAGGTGTGCATAACAGCATAAGCTATCATGTGTACAAATGTTCTAAATTCTTCTAGTTCATTAATTCTGTACAATTTTGTTGAGTTCAGCATACAGCACAAGTTATCGTGCATACAAAAGTTATTGATGGTTCTGCAAAGTTTCTTTAAAGAAAAACGAAAAAGAAAAGCCACTGTCCCAAAAAAAAATCTCTAAGCAACGTTTTATGCTAATTTCATGTAAAATTGAATGTTCAGTACAAAACTATGAAAATTTAATATGTTACATAGATATCCGCCATGTGGTTTCTTTCTCATATGTCGAAATCAAGATGTTTTGAGCATTGAACATACAAAGCAAGGAATTCATCACGTTTTAAATTTACTTAAACAAGGAAAATAAAACCATTAAAACACAGAAAAAAGAGGAGACAAGAGTTCTACCAGCTTTGAGTACATCTTCTACTGTCTCTTCAGGTGATTTTGTATATTTATGAACATTGTAAATTACAGCAACAGCATCACAGTCGGAGGTGATGTACCTTATTAATAGTCAGTCACATATTAGAGTAGACTAGAGGCAAACAAGTTCATGCTACCAGAATACCATTGAAGAAAGCAAATGTCAATGTTAAAAGAGAATTGTGCAAGTAGTCACTACAGTCCTGTTCTACATTGAACACAACATGTGTAATAGAAGAAAACATTGAAATAAACTTTTACAACAATAACCACAAGAAACATCAAATATTCTTGAAGAAAAATAAAACTAGTTAAATAGCTCAACAGAAAAGGTACCGAATTAGAGAAGAAAAAATAAATAAAACGCTACTCTAATAGTGAACTATTGGATCATTAATCTTAACACAACCAAATGAATAATATATTTTGGTTGATCAGAAAACGTGCTTTGCCCTCTTAGGCATTTAAAGAAATGACGCAATCTCCTCATCCTAATAGATTTCCCATAATCTATCTCCTATTCGGGAAATAAATCTATAATCAATCTCTGAAAATGGAAAGAAATTAATTTGTTATTAAAATACTAAAAACCTACACGCAATAGAACTAAACTTCTACTAAGAAACCAATAAAATCTTAGTACAATTTTCCTGCATCACACTATAATAGCATATTTAGGCTCTGATTCCAACTCAACATGTTATCCTGGAAAAGAACAGAAACCAGGGTTAGGGGGAGTGTTAAAGTCAACAATAGGTCAAACTAATTGATACCAAATCGAATTAATAAAGCCAAAAAACAAGAGAGCCCAATATCCACGAGGATATTCCTCATTGATATATTCAATCCAAGAAATCCATTAACTGATTAGGTGAACATGTTAATGGAGACCCAAATGTTAATAAAGATGAAGGCTGCAACCCAGAAGCCAGGAAAAGGTAAATGCAACCCAAGTACTCATTTGAGTGTCGAATGAGGTTCTTAGTTACATAAATTCTTATTAAAGAATTGCTTTAGCCATGGGAAACCAATCTCCAAGAGCTTATTTAACTGGGAGATCCAACCATATATGACGAAAGTCAAGATACAAACAAGTTAAATCTACAAAATACCCTTCAAAAATGCCAAAAGAAGTGATGCAAATTGCCTTACCCATGGAAACCCCATTCTCCACGAGCTGTTTTGGTTAAGAGATTGTAGTCAGCACAATTTGGAACCCCATTCACACTGTTATAGGCACACATTATCCCACTGGCTCTCCCATCTTTTACACAACTTCTGAAAGGTGGCTGATAAGTATCTGCCAAATCTTGCTTTGTTACCTACACATTGTATCCCCATTAAAGCAGAAGAGAAGCACAACTCATTTAGACTTTGCAGCTTTTGCACAGTTGAGGATTACAGAAATTATATATTAAAATTAAAAAAAAAAATAAGCTTTATTCTGCATAACTTGGGTGTCATTTAAATGAATTCTTTTCCGTCTCTCCATTAAGTTCGTTACAAGATCCAAAGCCATAGCAACATATTACAGATATCATAATAATGAGCTGTGCACACATACACATGCATACATACACACATATATTGATAGAATAAATAACAATTTCAACTAAACTAAAGGTATCTATTCAATACATACATACATATATTGACAGGGGATATTATTCAATATTCATGGAACAAACAGAATTCTCGTGAACATATAGTAACCTAACCACATGTCCCAATAAAGGCTTACACATCTTTTCATATTGAAGAATATATAGACAAATTCATGAAGCTTCACATATATCAAAAAGGAATCTTTGAACTAATGTTTAATTTTTACAAGTGCAATAGGTAAAACACTACTATAGTCAAAGCAATGATAAAAGTATCAAGAAAAGAATTTGTTCAAACAAGATATATTTTTCAACTTTTTTTATACTCTGTTTGGCAGCAAAGAAGAAAGAATCACAAAAATAGAATTAGAGATTCTTCATTACAAATGTAAAATGAATAAAAATTTCAATTATTTACCTGAGCATTAAATCCAAAGCGAATAACTCCATTCCAATTATCCAAATCATAAGCAGTGAAGTGTTTGCAGCAAGCAGATGCCTGAAGATGGCCATTGTTTAGCTCCCCACCTTGAAAAGTGTCCCCTTGTATTCCTCTGACATACGCTACTGCATAATTTCCCACAGCCAATGGATCTTCCCCAGGTGTTTCTTGCCCTCTTCCCCATCTTGGGTCCCTAAAAATGTTAATATTTGGTGCCCAAAATGTCATCCCCTTTGCTTGCCCTGCATTATACACTGCCCTTGCTTCTATCCCAATAGCCTACCCATTTTCAGAATCGCACAAAAAATCATTTAGTATGCTTTCAATGTCTAATATATCGCCAATTAAGCTCTAATCCCATTTACAAGAACAATGATGAGAACAACCGAATTATAAACACACACTTGATGTAGAGCTATATGTTCACAGGTTTAAAGAATTTTCCCTTTCTTTTATCACAAAAAGAGACTTTCCCCTAAAGTGCTTTAGGTAAGTCGATTTGCAGTCGAGGAAAAGTGAACAGTATGACTAAGTTCTATGCAATCTAACAAAAATTCCTCCACTAATGAATGGCAATGATAATAAATATGAGGTGTGGAGAATTTCACCTGGCCAATGCGGTACCAAAGATGAGAATCAAAGGTAGCAGCAGTGAGGAGGACTTGAGGGAAGCTAGTGACAGAACTAATTCTTCCATTGAATGTAACGCCATATCCATAACCAGAGACACCATGCAATGCCTCGGACCACCACTCATACGGAGGCACACCGAGTCGTGGGATGGCGGGTGCTGAGTTAACTAGCTGAGATATCTTCTCATCCAACGTCAGGCGAGAAACAAGGTCCTGCACTCTTTTTCGGATTGGCAGCTTGGTTTGGCAAAATGGGAACAATTTAGTCTGTGGATTTGCTGAGTCACATGAGAACGGAGGCGGAGTCGACTCAGTATGCAGAAGGAGTAATGCCAGGCAAATGGCATTAATGAGAGCTGTTACAGGGAGTATCATTGTTGATAGGATGAAAAGAAGTAAAGTGAAAATGGAATAGAGAAGTTATATATGCATAGTGACTTACACATGTTTGGCTAAACTTACTTATAAGTTGCTAAATAAATTACTTTATTTGTAGTATAATAACTCTGTACTTATAGATGAATAATTACTTAATTTAGAGTTTACTTATTATTTACTCAATTTGTTTTTTAAACACAAATTATCATCATTATCAACTATAATATTATGAAATGATTCAAATAATTGATTTTTAACGATAACAACATTAGTACGAGCAAGCATGTTTGAGAGTGCTTGAAGGTCGCTATGATTTCTTCACGTTTTTTGCCAACTTCGAACCCTTATCGAGCCCCTGTTTGGTGAAAATTAAAATTATATTTTTAGTAGATTTTGAAAGAAGTAGATAAAATATATAACTAAAATTAATTGTTGATTTTGACTAAGATTATAATCTTGATTTTTACTAACACCAAACAGGGATTGAGAGGGTGTGTGGTAGAGATTAAAATCAGATTAAAATTGAAAATATAGCAGTTATTGTTGACTTTTATTAGACGGGTGGGACCCAATAACGGTCATATTTTCAATTTTAATTGGATTTTAAGCCGTACCAACAGGCTCTGAATTTTCTTCTTTAGAATTAACACAGACTTTGTAGAAGAAAAAAAGTCTGTGTGTGTTAATATTTTCTATTCAAACATATTTTTACGTTTTAAAATAAAGTTTTCTTAGCTTGTTTGGTGTCGATTAAAATTGAAAATATAGTTGTTATTGAGTCTCATTCGTCTAATAAAAATCAATAATAACGACTAATTTTTTAATTTTAATCTCTACCAAACAGTACCTTAAAACTTATGAAAAATCTCTCTCTAAGACTACAATTATTAATGATCAGTTTCACACATAAATTCCAAAAAGTTGACCGTATTAATTGCTCTGTTGCGAAAAGTAGTTGAATAGTGATTTCCCCACGCAATCTGAAGAAAGATTGGATTTTTTTTCAAGTTAAAAACCAAAAATAAATAATTAAATATGTGGGTGGGTCCAATAATTAGAAATTCATGTCCAGATTTTCTTGATTAGTTCCCTTGATTTTAGGCTGACAATAGCGGTTTGTATTCTTATGCAGCATTCCTCGCGAACCCTAATAATAATAATAAAGACGAACTTTCATTGTAAGTAAATATCGCAAATCACTGACGAGATGACAAAGGGAATGCAATCGATTCATATTCATATCGAATGGGGAATTAATAGCAGAAGAAATATATGAATATGCCTATCATTAAGTGCCTCGACAACCGCTAGAAAGAAATATACCAAAAATGCAATGGGAGCAAACAACAACAATAGTCATGTGGCAATCTTGAACCTCAATAATACCATACTCATCTCTCACAACGGAATCAAAATTTGATTTTAGATAACCTAACTTCGACCGTGGTTGTTGCAAGCTGGCATAATTCGCATGGTCGATGGTATAGTAATCATCCATCTCCCGAGAGGAGCTCAGTAGCGCAGAGCCCAACTGACAATGCCTTCGTATTGCCGACACTGATGTGGAAAATATTGAGTTGTGTCAAGATTCTTTAAATAGTGTTTTTGATAGTTTATTGCCGACACTAATGTGGAAAATATTATGTATATGAACCAATTGTCCCCATCTAACTTCAATGCTTCTCTTCCAACTTGTCCCTCCCAGCCATTCTACTAAACCTTAACCGCACAAATTAGATCGGGCTCATTAATTTTTGACGATGTTACGTAAATTGAAATGTACAATAAACATCATCGTAGCATTGCTTTGCCTCGAATAGGGCGGGAATTCCATGGTTAGTTGGTTCCTTGCCCCGATCTCGAAATAATATTGAAAAATGTTAAATAAGTAAACGACAGAGATGGGGACATGAAATGATGTTATTTTAATATCGTCTAGTCGTCTCGTCATTCCTAATGTCGAAACTGAATCGAATTTATTTCTTTTAGCCTCGTAAATAGAGAAAGCTTATACTGATTTTACATTGATGGATTATACCAAAAGCATTGTGTGTTCTCCTCTCTTCTGACTTAAATCAAGATTGTTTGATGCCGTCAATATTAATAATAGCAATATTTAAAAATTTATAATGTCTAATGTTAATAAATATTATATTTAATTATGGTAGGCATTTAATAATTAGTATGTAGAAGAACCCTCTCCCATTTGAGATTTTTTTTTTTTTTTTCCTAATTATAATTTCATAGAATAATGGTAACTGTAGTAATGTCACCCTTAACTCGCTCTTTTTTCTTTTCCGACCAAATTGCTGACAAAGTCCATTAGCATTCGAATAATTCTGGCTTGCCAGAATTATTTTCACAGGGGCATTACAAGCCCCTCACAAGGGGCCGGGCCCCACCTGTATTTAAAAAAAAAAATTTGTGCGAATCCCATCATGTGTGTGTTGTCTGTACAATGTCTGTAAAAAAAATTTCTATACAAGCGGGGTTGTTAGCATTCAATCATGCCACTCAAAACATGGAATTTTGATGGAAATGTTGACAGTTAACCCTTGGAGTGCATTAATTGGAAGGAAAAAAAAAAAGGGTGAATTACAATTTACCACGTCCGCTCTGTCAATTTTCCTGATCAAAAATCCAACGTTTGAGTAGCTTAATTCATTGGATAATTCTATTTGTACAACCGAGGTTGACAACCTCGGTTGACAACCCCTCACATGCGTGTGGGGTCCGCATGTTTAAAAAATTCAAAAATAAAAAAGCGGACCCCCCCCATGTGAGAGGTTGTCAACCTCGGTTGTACACATAGCATGGCTCTAATTCATTAGCATGTAATGCATAGACAAGATTGGTTATTTTGTTGAATTGACAGTAACATATCAATATCTGACAACTCAGAAGCCAATCAAATCTCGATGTTTGATTGATTAATGTTGTATAATTATTGAATTTGATGTTCCCTCGACTTTAATCCATAAGCATGAATTTTTATATATTTTTATTGTTATTATTACTCTTTTTATTCTCAAACTTTACTACTATTTTCATGCTTTTATATATTAATGGCCTATCATCTCGAACTGTCGAGTTTTAATACCAAATAAGTCTCGAACAATGGTGTTAAACAATTTTGAATATATTTCATAGGTCTCGACCGATGAGTAAAATTATTATCAACACAATCAATTTATATACTAGATCCAAAAGCAACATGTGCTACTAATAATAACTTAATTTGTTAATGTTGCCTTTACTTATATGATGCATTTCTTTTACCCAAATTCACTTACATGATGCATTTCTTTTTGTCTTGGCCCATTATCTTGTGTTTTGTCCCAATTGATAATATAACCTACACTATATATAGCCTTCATATTAATC
This sequence comes from Fraxinus excelsior, assembly GCA_019097785.1. NCBI lineage: Eukaryota > Viridiplantae > Streptophyta > Magnoliopsida > Lamiales > Oleaceae > Fraxinus > Fraxinus excelsior. The sequence goes on from CM032644.1 coordinate 476,046, forward strand.
ATTTGGAACGTGTGTGCTTTATCCTTTTTATCGAGAGAAAAATAAACAGTGGACACCTTGTGTTCTCTTCTTCTTCGTGCCTTGTCTCGGTTATTTTCTCTTTGCCTTTGGAGCTTGCAAATTATCACTCATTTGTTGGTGAGAAAGGAAGAACGCAACCATAAGTAAATAAAAGTTATGGGTTGGAGTTTTAATTGATTCTTTGATATCGATTGATAAGTTTAAACTGAGCCTGAATTTCATAAATTGAAGATCAATTCTGCGGGAAATGGTATCAGAGCTTTAGGTATGTGAGAATCTGAGATTTTTTTGGTAATTTTGGGCTGAAAATTGGTAGAGAACGCATTTGAAAAATAGATTCCAGAAATTGTCCAAAATAAAATCAAGGTTGTCAGATTTGTTTTATCGTTTTGAGGGCGCGTAGAGGCCACTCACAGAACTTCGGTGAGGCGCGTCAGACGGTTTTAGGTTGTGGTTCCAAAATATAGTTTCTTCCCGACGACGAGACTGACCTTGCAGTGTTGTTAGATTTTAGTTTCGGGTGGTACAATGAAAATTGGACGATTTTACCATTCGACGTTCGGGTGCCGCGTGCAGTTTTTTGTTGCCGCGGTTGAAGGAAGTTTTGGGATCTAGTGATAGCCCTAAATTTTGGTAAATTCACATCTCTCAATATGTGTGAATCTTCATATGTGGTCTGTTTTGATATATTGGCTTATCCCGTTTAATTTCAGCATTAGTGAGTTATTGGGTAGGGAGACATTATGATTGAAATTATCGTGTGAGGCAATCATTGTTTGTGCTAGAAATTTAGGAATTATTTACTCTATTTGAAGTGTTGAATTTAACTGCAAGTTGATAATTGCTTCTGTGTTTAATTGCCTACATTGTGTGAGAAATTGATTTTGTTGACATACATTCGTGTTGAATTAATTATTCTATTAGAACACCTGAACATGACTCTTTTGATCATTCCATTGATACTGAGATCGTGAATCTCAAGAAACCCTGAGAATCTAGAGTGTTGTATATTACTGCTTTAGGATTATTTTGTGTGACATATTTATGCATTTTGGTTGTTCTATTTTTCAAAATATCTTCACATTTCGAAGTTGAAATTTTTAATGAAAAATCAGATTTTTCAATTTGGCAATAAAAGATGAAGGATATTTTGGTTCAACAAAATGTTTCAAAAATCATATATGGCAAATTTTTTACAAATTTAACATAAGCAAAAAAAATTTTATAATAATATGACGAACTTGCTTACATTTCAATCATTTTAATAAAAGTTGGAAAACTTGATTTTACAAAAGAATCTTGAAAAAAGTTGGTGGATTTATATTTGCTTAAGTTTACTCATAATAAGTTGCACTTGCTTGAAATATTTTTCAATTTTAAAATGACTCATTCAAAAGATCTTGATGGCAATTTGGATGTTTTAGCAAATTTGTTCAAGATATTGTTAACTGTGATGAGAAGGTATTTGAAACATATATGCCCGTTATTTTACTGAATTATATGTCTGACTCATATATGGAGGTTAAGGATGTGATTAAGTATAGTAGGGATACCATAACACCTGATATTATCATTGATTCTCTTAGAAGTAAAGAGATAGAGATTAAGGTTGAAAGAGATGATAAGAGGAGTGGTGAGACACGTATGATAAGGAGTATAATGAAATTTAAGCAAATTAGTCAAGGTAAAGCTCAAGACAATAGTGACTCGAGTGATGAGGGTGGTAAGGAGAAGGGAAAGGGTTGGGACAAGTTTAGTTGTAAACGGTGTTATAATTGTGGAAAGACTGAACACTTTATTAGGAATTGTCCCAATAAGAAAGATAAGTAGAAGGGTAAGATGAGAAGCGAGGCAAATGTGGGTATATGGTCGAGTGATGACCTAATGAGATTTATTGAAAGTAAATTTAGTTACTGCATGTGCACCTGCGTGTGTTTTTTCTGCATGTGTATGATTGCTTAATTATGTTACATGGTTATATGATATTTCTATATGTTTGATGGGTGCATTTGCATGAATTTTGAGAGCACTTTGATTACTTAGTGTAATGTGTTTACATGTATAATGGGTTGGGGTGCATTAGCAGTAAGTGTGTTGTTATCTATTGGTGATGTGGAGTATAAATGTCTAATGGTACATTGGTGATATCCATGGGGATGTGGAGTATGACATTTGGATCACTAGTGGAGATGTTATTAAATACCTGAAATCATTTATCTATGAAGACTTTGTACATGTGGAATGTGAGAGTGACATTTTTATCACTTCTATTAGGTGGAGACCCATTATTCACTTATATTGGGAGAAGTGAGGTAATGATAAATGATTATCCTATTGATTTAGGATCTATTGTGGTTTACCGTTAGACATGGGTTTAATGATCAGTATAGTGAGCATGATGGGCGATGATGTGAGATATGTTCTCCAGGTATGAGCAACACGAAATGAGATATAATAAATGTGGAGAGATCTTTTTTTTTTTTGTCATTTATACATTTGTTGCATGTGTTGGTCATTTATACGTTTGTGTTGTTATTTAGGTATTTTTGATCTTAACCATGGTGAGTATATGTAACATGTATGGTATATGTTTCGGGTTCAAAACACGATGTAAGGTCTGTGATCCCAATTTTATTGGTTACCTTGATTATGTAAGTATAAACGTTGTATTTTGTTTGCTTCCGATTGATTAGGTATCAAGATAGAGATTTGTTGGGTTTTGATATCCAATAAATCACTGGTAGTGATGTTAAACAATTTAGAATATATTTCATAAGTCTCGACTGATGAGTTGAATTATCATCAACACAATCAATTTACATGCGACCCTAAAGCAACGTGGGCATCCAGTAGCAACTTAATTTGTTAATGTTGATTTGACCCAAATTCACTAATAGAATGGATTTCTTTTAGTATTGACCCATTATCTTGTACCTTGGCCCAATTGATCATATAACCTACACTATATATAGCCTCCATATTAATTATTTGGAACCCGTGTGCTTTTCACTTTTTTGAGAGAAAAACAAATGGTGGTGCCTTGTGTTTTCTTCTTATTCATGCTTTGTCTCAATTTTTTTCTCATTGCCTATGTGGCTTGCAAATCATCATCACAATCAGAGATGGAGCTAGGGGGGGCGGGTTGACTCGCTCCAAAATTTTGAATTTTTTTTTTTTTGGTTAATAAATATTGAGTAAATAACTTACATTTTAAAATTCAACCATACAAAAATTTTAAATCTAAACAAAAGATTCAATAGTTACTTAAATAAATCAATAGCCCAAATCCAATCCAAAACCTAAGTTCCCAATTCCCAAGCCCAACTAATTAAAACCCAATTCCCAACCTGATTTATGCATAATGCATGTTTACTTGTTCTTGAATATTTGAATTTAAGAATTAAGTAGAGTAGTTGCTGTTAGTTTGTGTAATTGTGTTAGTTATTGAATTTAAGAATTAAGTAGTAGAATAGTCAGTAGTGATTGAATCGAACATTGAATTTTAGTACTATTTTGGTACTCAAAATCGTCGTTTTCAATTCTCTTAGTTAAAAAAAAAATTCGGGAGCTCCGCCCCTCTCCACCCCCCGTATTTTCGCCCTCCCAAGATTAAAAAGATGGCTACGTCCCTGACCACAATCTTGTTTTTTTGTGGGTGAGAATTGAAGAAATTGACCATAAGTGAATAAAGGTGTAGGTGGGAGTTTTAATTGATTGTTTGATATCAATTGATAAATTTAAATTAAACCTGAATTCAACACCAACAACTATTTATGTTTAAACTTCAAAAACCATGTTAAACCCTCAACTTTCTTCCATAGTTGCGAGTGGTTTTACTTTACATTCACAAATATTTTAACATAACTTTAGCTACTGTTAAAAGATGAAAGAGAGAGCGCGCGCACACATATATACGTCACAAATTCAATAATTTCAACAATACATTTTCAATAAATTAATATTTTTCATCACATCAATAACTTTTTTTTTTCAACCACACATTCTCCATCAATCTACTATTCCAAAATACATTATTTCAAATTAATGTGGCTCAAACACACATAATTATTTCTCTTTGAATGTGTGACAAGTGAGTAAATTTATCAACAGTCAACGAACTTTCAGTGAAATTTTAGTTGGCTCATTAAGTTTTAATTTGTCATACTGCAATAAATCTTTCACGCAATCTTTACATGGTATGCCAACTAACCATTTCATGATGTCATAGAAATATTAAAATAAAACAATGCGCATTTTCACATTTTAATATAAAGATATTATCATGTTCTTTGTATACCATTTTCGTTTTCAGGGTGAAATATATCGATTGTGTGGAAAATCAATTATGGCATAATTTTCGATTAAGTAATTTTCATCGGTTCAGGAGACAACTAGTAATAAAATGTGACAGTGTAAAATTTGAAACAAAAACATTAAAGTTTAATGATTCAATTAGAATGTCATTGAAAGTTAAGAGACCGCTAAGGAAATACCTGCAAAAAAATTTATAATTCTATTATATGGGAGGCGAGGAAAAATCAAATGTTATGTAGGGGAAATACAAAACCACACAAATAATGCATACTTGTGTAGTTCACAAAGGCCAAGTTTTTAACTTAGGATTTAAAAAAATAAACAATATAAAAATAAAATTCAACAATTTTAAATTTTATTCAATACTGTATAGTTGAGGCATATAGTGTGCACTTCTTTTGGTGGGGATCAGTCACCAAGTTCTTGTAGTGTACGCATGCTCCCGGCATTAACGAGGCTCCATCATCAAATACAAGGGCCTAAGGGAACAGATAATAGCTGGGTACAAAAAGGCCGGTTAAAGACGAGTAGGCAGGGTACGACGAAGCCCGCGGGGCGACACGTGATTGTACTGCTTTGAGCTGAAGATTGACGATTGACTGAGCGTGCTTTGGCAGCTCGTGGTAGAGTACTCTATGACGAATTTGCTCTATTATTGCGTCCTATTCTTGAGAGAGTGATCGGGGATTAAGACACATGGCGATACCCACGAAAACCAAAAGACTATTCGCTCTTTGGGGTGGGCCTTTCGTGTTAAAATCCGTTCAGGGAAAGGACAATTATTCAGGGCACTAAAATCTAGTGGATGTGGTACAATATTCATGTGAAGAGCTAGTTGTTTTGTCACTTTCCGTTGCTATAGCCTTCTTTTATTTTGGTGATCTCTCGGCGACAACATCAGCTACTTTTTTTTATCAAAAAACAACCTCACTTGTATGGTTGTCGCTTCACAGGATGTTGACTTCTTCTTTTGCAACTTCATAAGTTGTTGCACTTCCGGAGTCGCGGGCCCGAGAACATCTTTCTCCATTTCTGGCTCAACCCTAGTATCTGTACGCGAGATAAGCCACTAGGGCAGGAATGCTCTTTTATCATGTATGTGGATTACTTGGTCGATTACCTGATTGCACTAATCTCATAGCCATAGCCATCTCTTTAGCATCCCGCCAGTCCTTCTTTTTTCTTCTTGCTAGCACAGGTTAGGTTGATAACGAAAGCGAAAGATCTTATATGTTCGACTTATCTGGAGCCAATGAAAGGCAACAACATAAGGTGATCCAAGGGATGTGTGTTCTATAGGGCGAGGAGATGATCGTAGGAACATCTAACCATATGAGTGCTTTCATCGTTGGTCTTCTTTCCGATCTCTACGCATTTCACCGAACTCGCTATTTAGTATTTACTCAATATATTCATTTATATTTGTTGCGGAAGCTCTCTTTAAAGATCTTCAAAACGGTGTTTTTTGAGCTTAGTTTCACGTTACTTTCTGCCAAAACAATCAGCCCAAACGGTTTCGACCCACAACCAATATATTCACCTATGTTGTTTCTCATCTCACCCACAAAAGACAAGATAACGGTGTTGATTTGCAAGCCATAAAGGCATGAGAAAAACAATGAATGAAGGCACAAAGAGGAGACCAAAAAATCAAAAGGGAAGTCACCAATTTTTCTTCTCCAAATGGCAGCCGGTTTTTCTCAGCAATATGGCAGCCACATCTTTCTCAAAGTTCACACAAATCACACAAGAAAACGGCTAGGGTAAGCAATGTACGTATAAGAATAGGTTATGCTTTAGTTGAACCAATAAAGGGGTTGAATGAGCCAAGATTAAAAGACATCCAATCGATAAATTTATGGGTCGTGAGTAACATTAATTCCTTAAGTTACTTCCAATATTCCACATTATTTTCGGGTCGGACCTTTGGACTTGGTTGTTGGTAATCCATTCACCATTAGATGAAGCCTATGAAAGTATATTCCAACGTTTTATATCATAACTCGAGATTTATTGGATATCAAAAACAACAATATTTGTAGTATTTAAGCGATAATATGTTAATGCATTTTGTACAATATATAAAAATTTAGAAGTTGATTCAAGTTTTTTTTTTATAAAACTGCTTCTTGTTTATTTCATCATTTATTTGTACCATAATTTGATTGTTTTTATAAGTTGCGGGGTGGAGGGCTTATGGAAAAGAAGTCGAGAAATGCAAAGCTACTATTCTTGAAATAACAAAACTTGGATTTAACTCTACTCTATAAGCTTATCAGAAGAGCGAGTCTTTTACTTGGGGGCTCAAACTCGCAAACAACAGATTAATAAGGTGTTTTTTGTAAATAGTTGTAGTTTATGACAATCTTAATGCAGCATTTGTTATATGCTCGTGAAACTTTTATGTCACGTATTTGATGTTGATTGAGTTGGCAAGACCTATATAACTAAATTGCAGATGAATCATGGTAACATATCTGTTTCAGATCGTAGTATGTTTCATGGTTTGGCGTAGGGGATGAGAGAATAAGTCACTCTGAGCCAGTGACTAAAACCACCATCAAAATTTTCAAAACTTGAAATGCTGTCAAGGATATGAAATTAACACCGCAATCATCAAGAAGATGGACACTGCTTAGCTTTTCATATTATTGACTTCAACAGAACATAAACAAGAACAATTAATGCTAACCCACCAACCCAACTAGTCGACTCTTACTAAATGAAAAGCTGAAATCTTTATTATGGGAAGCCTTAAAAGTTTATTGATGCAACTCAAGTTGGATAAGGAAAGAGTTGGAGAACTTTCTTCCAAGATGGCCTGTTGCTGATAACATCCCACCATGCACTCACATGTTTCCTGTCCCTAATCATGTACCCTTTCCCAGCACCATTCAGCAGGTAATAACCAAATGGAAGGTGGCTAAGATCAGCCAGGCTGAAGAAATCCCCAGCCAAGTATTTGCTGGTCGACAACCTTTCCTCGTAGATATCCAAAACTTTCCCCAGTTTCGCCTCGTTTTCTTGAATGACTTTTTGATCTGGTGTGATTCCCAGTTTGGAGCTGAAAACTGTATGAAGCACTAAGGTGTAAAGTGGAGGGTGAAAATTGTGTGCTTCTACTTCTAACCACTGCTCTACTTTGCCCTTCTCCTCCATTGTCTTTCCAAACAGTTCAGTTCCTTGAGATTTGTACTTTTCTACGTAGTAACGGATTATAGCCCTGGATTCTGCACAAAATATGAAGTACTAGGTTGTAATAAGTCGAGATTTATAACTCATTTTTCCTCTTTAATCTTGTCATGTCCAGCAGAGTGTATCAAACAAAAGTAAGAGTCAAAAGAGTTTTTACCATATAAAGTGTAGTCTCCATCTTGGATGGCAGGAAGAAGCCCGAAAGGCTGGAAAAGTTTGCAAGATGACAGAGTGAATCCCATCAATTTTCATAGGGAAGAAAGAGAGAAAAATAAGAGAAGAATACCTGCAACTTGAGATAATCAGGGCTTTTGTTCTCTCCTTTGAAGAGATCGATATCAATCACCTCAAATTCAATCTCTTTCTCGACTAGGCAAACAATTACACGCCTACTTGAAGCATATTCACCATACACCTTCACCACCATTGCTGCTAGTTTTTGCCTCTCTTCTAATGCAACCAAAGAATAGGCCTACTAGAATTATATATAGCTACGTTCCTACCAAACCCAGAATCATTTTTCAACATAATTCAATGCAGGACACAGGACATTTATTACCACCAAAATTTGATTTTTTTCATGGAAAACGGTTTCTAATTTTTGGTAGGTGAGACTGAATTTATGACAGATTTCAAAATTATACGTTTTAACCACCAGGGATGGATTATATATGAAGGGATAACATTATTGTGGCTGTAAATAGAGTATAGTTTGTGCCCGGAAATGTCTCCTTTTCTCATAAGTTGATAGCATCATTCTTTAAAAAATAATGGCTTCAAAGAAGATATGTTCAATTTGTGCACGGAAATGCCCCTTTTTTGTATCATAAGTTAATAGGGAGGACAAAAAGCATTTGGAAAATGTGTTTGTTGGAGAAATATCCATCATATGAGATTGATTGGGCAGCTTTATAGCATAGTTTTGTTGTTTACATGTAATTTCTTTGTAAGCAGAAGACTTGGCAATTGCGGTGGTTTATATATATATATATATTAGATCTACTCTGGTGAGCTGCTTTTTATATGGCTGGACCAGAAATTCTTATATGTAGTTCTTGATGTTTGTATTGAAGTATTTATGTTCATACAACTTCTTAAAATGTAATATCTCTGCCTTTTGACACCTTTTAAATGCAGCTTCAATATCCCTCTTTTTAAATTGTAATATCTATGCCTTTTGACACCTTTTAAAGGCAGCTTCAATATCCCCCTTTTTTAAATGTAAAATACCTCTGCCTTTTGACACCTTTTAAATGCAGCTTCATTATCCCTGCAAGCACTAGTACAAATATACTTGGAAGTAATCTTCCACCAGTCATTTTTAATTTGGGGGTGGACCAAAAAAGGTTAAATGAAATTATGTAAAAAGGACAAACTGTACAGGGAATTTCAACATAATTTTGACAGGAAAAACACTTGGCATATTTGCATTGGAAGGAAAAAAAAAGAGGCAAATAGAGTGCTGCCACATCATCACCATGTTTTTATTATGTTGAAATTTCCTATACTCGCAGGTTTATTCCCAAAAAAAAGAAAAAAATTACAGTGTGACCACCGAAAATCAAACCAACATTGTCTGCAGCCACAAAATAAAATTTTTACTAGTCTCGTTAAAAAGTTTCGAAATTTAATTGCTTTCAATCTATCTTCTTCATCAAAGGCAGAACTCCATTACGCAGTTAAACGAGAACACAGGCCTTACAAAATCAAAACACATTTACAAAGGCATTGTAGCAGGGAAGAAAATGGCCAAAAAAAAAAGGACGGTGAACCATTTTATGTGGAAAATGTAAACTAAAATCATTTCACACTCGTAAAATAGAACATAACAACATGATAACAAATGGTTATCATCATCTAAGAGCAATATTCATCTAGACTCAAGACCAATGAGCAGCACTATCCAATGTTTAAAAAAGTCTAGTGTCTCAATGAATAGCATTATCCATTAACTAATGATTAGGAATTGCAACGAGGCGAGACAAGGAAATGATGGGATCAAAGATTAAAATATGAATACTTAGCCAATCTCATGTTGTGGAACAACATGGAGTAGTCATTGTGAACATCTCTTTAGATAGGTTACTCTTTTAATTAATCCCCAAACAAATAACATCATTTCAGTTTTGGATTCAAATAAAAAGGTTACTTTTTCATGCTAAAAATACACTAACACGGCTTCTACCCTAGCGTTCACCAGCAATGTATACTTGATACAACAAAGTGAATGGACAATGGACAAAGCACAAAGCATTCAACGAATATGCTATGAAATGAATGGCAAAGCAAAATAAAGAAAGAAACTTATGAAATTTTAAGATTATTTTCCTTTCACTTTATGTAGTTCAACCATTTACGAACAAACTTGCTTTCACATGTTAAAGAAAGGGAAGCCAAAAATATGGAGTAACTTAACAGTGTTCTATTGCCAAAAGGAAGCCGAAATGCATTCAACATTTCCTTGTGCATTTTCATTTTGCTCAGGTATCAAAACTACATTATGAAATCCGTTAACCTTCCCACACAATTGAACAATTAGCATTAATACATCAATCATTTTCACTTAACATACATAACAATAAACAAAGACAGTGAGAAAAGTTAAAACAATCATATTCTAACCGGAAAATAAATTAATTATGAAATTCAAGAGCTGCTGAAAGCCTGAAACAAGAAACCTAAACATAAATAATACCTCAAATTCTTAAGAAACCCATCAAAAAGAAGACAAAATATATAGATACACTTTTCATCTGTAAAAATCAAATAATTTCAGAAAATAAGCATGTTCAAGTCAAAAACTCAAAATTTTCAAACAAAATTAAAAAGCATTAAGCTAGTCGTACAACTAGTTTGACATTGTTTGATGTCTAAAAATCGAGACAAATGATTTGAATAACTGTTGTTCAAATCAATGGCAAAACCGTGTGCCACATCATGTGATGTAAACAACGCTGTCAACCAAAATGTTAGTGTAGCAAAACTGAATTAAAAAAAAAAAAAATTATGCATAATTTTGAGAAGAGTTCACATGTACATAGAAATAACATATTGTTGACGAAATAGATGTGGATAAAGTAGCGGTCCAAATGCAATTCTGGAGAAACAGTATCAAGTCCCTGCTATGAACCAAAGCCAAAATTTAAATACAGGAAGCATGCTACTATTTACAGCATCTTTCAAGGAGGACTCATTTACTCGTCAAGATACTGAGTCTATTTATCTGCATGAAACAATGTATGCATATCAAAGAGTAGATAACATATACATTCAATAAGCAATGTTATCTTCATTTCAAACAGGCTCCAAAAGGATGACATAATTTTCATTTCGAGAGCACATTGAAAACTAGGAATACAAAATAGATGGAAGGAAAACGTGAAGAGGCGAAGTACCTATTCCTTTTTGACCTGATTAAGTAAGCAGAAACAATCTTAATAAATTGTGTAATGTTATCCATTCCATTCAATTCATCGCTGCTTAGAGCATTCAAGTGTGAATTATACAAGGATTAGGCTATCAATTTACCACTTTTAAAGATATATAGGCATCCACAATTATGTTGGTTTAACTCGTACTTATCTCAATTTCTCATATTTATTTTGCCGTTGAGTGCACTATTTGCCATATCTACTTCTCCGACTTCATTTAAATAAGGCTGAACAAATTTCTCCAAAACTTTGCTCTCTGGTATTTTAGTAATTGTTGCAAGACTAGGTCACTTTTTAATCAAATTCCTAAAACTTGCATTCAGGGTTTAATCTTCTTTTCAAGACTGCAAATAAAAGATCCTGGATTGCTAACAATACAAGAAATATCATACTTCTCTGTCGCAAGGAAACCCTCTTTTACTTCCTTCAGCTTCCCCTGCAATACAGCAAACACAGCTGGGAACTTCTTAAACATTTTCAAAATGTCATCATTTGAAAACCCCAAATCGCTGAAATGCTTTAACTTTAGTTCCCAATTCTCATCAGCCATCAAACTAACAACCTGAACAGCATGAATAAACAATCTAGAACTTCTACAAGTCCCCATCTCATCAACCTTTTTAACAAATTCTTTCACATCTGTTGGACTATGCAATAGAAACCTTGGAAAATTATATATATGCATTCTGATTTGCTCCATGTCTACACCACAACTCTTTTAAGATTTCAATGTTGGCAACCAAAGTCTTTTTCAAATCAGATCTCAAGTACCATCCAGAAATCCTAAAACCCTTAGCTACCTGTGCACTGGATCCCAACAAACTCATCAACCCTGATAATGATGGAATGACACCATTATCCAAGCTGCGATACAAAATCGATGGAGTATTTGAAATTATCTCAGCAATGTCTTCAGCAAAAAGCCCAAATCTTGGAAAATATTAATTTTGGGTTCAATGTTTTCTCAAGACTTGCAGCGAGCAGCCTAGGCCGATTTCTCACCATTTTCTCCAAATGAATTTTTGTAAAACCACTCTCTTTGAGGAACGATAGTATTGAATTAGATTTTTCCGGATTATTTATAAAGGTGAAAATAGAGGCATTGATGTGAGCACGGAGCTGAGTGCGTCAAAGTCAAGCCCCGGGAAAGACCCGTTGATTATTGAAGGAGGTTCAATGACACGATCGAGGGCAAAGCGAGTACAAGAGGCGATGAAATTGCTTGCTCAAGCTACGATGGACGAAATGTCAAAGTTAACAAGCCAATGAACAAGTTTCATGTTGGGCTCGGGAGAAGAAACAAAATGGATTGACTCGGTTTAAGCAGCGAACGAGTAGTTTGGATAAAAACATGCATAACTTTCAGCTCAGGTGTCAGATTTCCATCTATAATGCATGCCGAAAACGGCACAAAATTCTACACAAGGAAAAAGAGGATTCGAATTTACTACCGTGCGAACGCACAATAGAAAACACCATCCAAAACTTTGATTACTTAGCTTTCTTGGATTCGATTTCAATCTAATCGTGAGTTTAGTAATTCTACGCTACGTGGGGTTCATATCAATTGGTATCAAAACTTAGGCTCCAAAATCAAGGTTATATCCTTTTTTTTTTTTTGCCTTTATTTCTTTTTATTTCTTGCGTTCTTCTATTTAGGTCTTTTGATCCGTGATTTTCCCGTAAAAATTCAAAAGTTATTTTCGTGCTCATTTTGTATTCAAATCAACTTCTATTTTCTTTGCTGGTGTCCTAGTTGAATTCCAAGTTATAAAAATTCTTAAAAAAAATCTAAAAATTCAAAAAATTCTGTGAACAGCGAAGTTAAAAAAACGTATATTTTTTAGTTTATCTTGGAAGTTGCCGGCCAATTACGTTATCTATTGTCAAATTCAAGAACCACTTTCTTGAATTCAAATTCCATTCCAATCTCCCACTTCAATTCCTTCTCTCTAGTCATCAAAATTTCCATAATTCCTGGCTGAGTTTGAATTTGTCCTTCGAAGTACTTGGACGAAAGCATTGAGTGGAAAAGGTATAGTGGTGAGATCAATAGAGGGAAAAAAGCTTAATTGAGTGATACACGAGCGCACATTTGTGTTGCAGAAATAAATTTTAGATTTAAGATGTCTCACAGGGACGAATCAACATCAGGCCGAGACAACAACCAAACCAACATATTGGATGGGATGTAAGTTTGAACGGTTATTTGAAGATGTGCATGATAGATTGGATAGACAAGACACGAAGCTTGCCAACTTGCATAGAGGAGTTTCAAATATACGAAAACAGTAGGCGGGAGCCTAGGATGGAGGTGCGTGAAGAATATGATTATGAGAGTGATGTAGACAAGGAAGCAGTAATCGAGGTTGAAATAAGTAGGTTGAGAAATAGAGGAGCTAGGCTTAAATGAAGGGATAGAAACTTGGTTGGAGACGAGATAGATGTGAATATGGGCAACATAAAAATGTCCATTCCACCATTCAAAGGAATGAGTGATCCGGAAACTTACTTGGAGTGGGAGAAAAATGTTGAATTGATCTTTGATTGCCACAACTATTTGGATAAGGTGAAGATAGCGGTCTTTGAATTCACCGACTTTGCAATCACTTGGTGGGATCAAGTGGTGACGACGAAGAGGAGAAATAGGGAACGACCGATCAATACATGTGAGGATTTGAAAGCTATCACGCGGAAAAGGTTTGTACCTAATCATTACTACTGAGAGCTTCGTCAAAAACTACAAAGCCTTTACCAAGGATCGAAGAGTGTGGATGACTATCACAAGGAGATGGAGTTGTTGATGATAAGGGCAAATGTGGAGGAGGATCAGGAGGCCACCATGGCCAAGTTTTTGAATGGGTTGAATCGGGACAAAGCTAATGTAGAGGAGCTGCAACACTGTGGAATTAGAAGACATGCTACATATGGCTATAAAGGTGGAGAGGCAATTGAATAGGAAGGGAACAACAAGGTACTCATCGGGTGCTTTGGGTTCTAACTCATCATTGAAACCGAAATGGGACATCAATAAAGGAGATGAGGCTGTTTTCAGGGGGGAAACTGAATTATCGAAGGAAAAGAAAGAAAATGCTAGCAAAAAAATGGAATCTCAGCCATCAAGGAGTCGAGACATCAAATGTTTTAGGTGTTTGGGGTCAGGGAACATCGCTTCCCAATGTCCAAACAAAAGAACAATGATTTTGCGGGAAAATGGAGAGGTGGTAGGTGAAAGTGAGTGATTTTGAAGGCATGCCGAAATTGGATGATGCTAATGATGGAGGCAGAGTGGAATATGATGTTGGCGAACTATTGGTCACGAATCAAGCTCTTAACACTCGAATCAAAGTGGATGACTTGGAGCAACAAAGAGAAAATATTTTTCATACACGGTGTCACATCAATAATAAGATATGCAGCATGATCATTGACGATGGGAGTTGTACAAATGTAGCTAGCACTAATCTGGTGGAATAATTGGGATTAACCATGCTTAAACACCAGAGGCCCTATAGGTTACAGTAGTTGAATGAATATGGGGAAATTAAGATGAATAGAAGGGTTTTGATAAATTTTTCAATTGGTAGTTATCATGACGAAATATTATGTGACGTAGTACCTATGCATGCGAGTCATATCTTGTTGGGGAGACCATTGCAATAAGATAGGAAGGTGATACATGATGTGTATAAAAATAGGTACAACTTTGTCAATGGTGGAAAGTCTATCACACTTGCACCATTAACACCGGCACAAGTGTATAAAGATCAAATCAAACTGAAAAAATGAGGAAGAAAAGAGACGGAAAGAGTTAGAGGAAAAGAGAGAAAATAGTAAGCAAGAGAGAAAATAGTGAAGTGGCTAAGAGTGAGGAAAAAAGAGTAGAGCCACAAGAGAGTGAAGAAGAAAATAGAGAAGTGGTTAAAAAAATAGTATAGCCACAAGAAGGAAATGAAATAGAGTGTGAAAAGGAGAATAGAGTGGTGACGAAAAGAAAAATGGAGCCACAAGAGGGAAAAGAAAATGAGTCTTTAGGGAGAAAAAAAAAGTCGGAAGTGAGCTTACATGAAAAAGAGAGTGAAATTGACTGGGCTTTAGTGAGAACTAACAAATCCTTCCCTAGTTTGACTATTTCTCTCTTGCAGGATTTTGAAGACATGGTCCATGAGAACAGGCCTATTGGGATACCATCCAATCCGAGCACTGAGCGTCAACTTTTGGTTGAAACTAACCAGCCCCACCATAGTTTGGTTATTCCTTCATTACAGGAGGTTGGATTTGTGTTCCATTCTCAATATGTGCATTTGCAACATACAATTATAAAAAACAATGCATAAATATAAAGCAATATATCTTAACTTTGAACAAACTCCATAAGGATGACATAATTCACATAGCAGAGTGAAAAATCTGGAGAAGATCCATCTTTCGAAAACCAGAATTGCAGCCATTCTTGATTATATCTTTCACCCAAGCTGAGAATGATTATGAAGGATCATAGGCATCAACAATCATCTTGATTGAGCTCATCACTTAATCCCAACTCTCTATTCATGCATTTGCACAAAGCAATCAATAACCACTGTTTTTAGAGCAAACAGTTACAACAAATACATAAAATAAAATGGCATATCTTTACTATAAAGCAACATTCGAAAAAGATGACAATTCATTACAGCAGACACAAAAAAAAAAAGAAAAAAAGATAGAACAATACTTAGATAACCAGGTATACAAAACATGAACAACCATCTAGCTTAATCAAACTCCTTAAGCCATCACAACATTAATCTTTAATCAGTGTCCATCGCTATATGAATCTTTTTCTGTCTAAATCAGTCCGTCACTTCTCCCGATGCCCAATGAAATATATATATGTTGACGTCACAAAGTTTTATGCTACCCATCAACCCACCACAACCTTCCTTTATGCAGGCTTGGTATGGACTTTGCTTAAACATAAACATCGACAAATATCACTTAAATCCCACTTCTTAAGCAGATGATAAAAGTTTTGTATCTCTTCTGCCTTTGAGTGCACTATTTGCCATATATAATTCTCCCACTTCATTTAAATAAGGATGAACAAATTTCTCCCAAAACTTGCTCTCTGGCATTCTAGTAAATGTTGAAAAACTAGGCCACTTTTTAATCAAATTCTTACTATCCAAAATTCCTAAAACTTGCACTCGGGGTTTAATCTTATTTTCAACACTGCAAATCAGAGAAGATGGATTTTTAACAATACAAGAAAGATCGTACTTCCCTGTTGCAAGCAATACCTCTTTTACCTCCTTCAGCTTCCCCTGCGATACAGCAAACGCAGCTGGGAACTTGTTAAACATTTTCAAAATGTCATCTTTTGAAAACCCCAACTCGCTAAAATGCTTTAACTTTAGTTCCCAATTCTCATCAGTCATCGAACTAACAACCCGAACAGCATGAATAAACAATCTGGAACTTCTACAAGTCCCCATCTCATCAACCTTTTTAACAAGTTTTTTCATATCTGTAGGACTATGCAAGAGAAACCTTGGAAAATTATATATTTGCTTTCTTATTTGCTCCATGACTACACCACAACTTTCTAAGAATTCAATATTGGCTACCAATGTCTTCTTCAAATCTACTGTCAAGTACCACCCAGAAATCTTTAAAACCTTAGCTACCTCTGCACTTGATCCCAACAAGCTCTTCAACACGGATAATGCCGGTATGAAACTATTATCTGCACTACGTTTAAAACACCATGGATCATTTGAGATTATCTCAGCAATGTCATTAGCAGAAAAGCCCAAATCTTGGAAAATCTTAATTTTGGGTTTAATTGTTTTCTCAAGACTTGCAGCGAGCAACCCAGGCCGAGTTCTCAGCATTTTCTCCAAATGAGTTTTTGTAAAACCACTCTCTTTGAGGAACAATAGTATTGAATCAGGGTTTTCCGGATTCTTTATACGGGTTAAAACAGAGACAACTTGTGAAGCAGCTTCAGGAGAAAAGTGGTGTTTCTGTAGCAGAGAATCGTACACTGTAAGGGTTTTTTTCGTTTCCCTTCTCTGCGAGGTAGAGAAAAATAAGGAAGAAAAATGGGATTTGTACAGAAATGAAGGGTTCTTGAAAGAAAAAAAGATGAGATTTTTGCACATACGTAGATTCATTGTGACCAATAAAACTGTAATTACATCTATGAATCATACATGTTGACAAAGAGAAGTACTTGCCTTAGAATTGGATACTACTAGGTTCAAATTTGAAAGGCGATTGCTTTTTGTGAAGAAGTGCCAAAAGCTCGCTGCCGATTCAGGATTTAGGGGTTTTCAGTTGAATAGCTATTTCGAAAATTTGGGCTTACTAACAAAAAAGGATGAGGCTAAAAATTTACAATCATGCCACGTACATTTTTTTTAATATAGTGTCACGTGAATTAGACGATTTTGAAAAATTGCACTTTCTTCCTACACTTTTTGAACTCCAAAAAAACGTTCACAAAGATGTCAATCAAATGAAGTGCACTTAAAACTTATTATTTAACGACTCATCAAAGCTACCTATTTGATGGGGAATTTGACACAAATAGCAATCTCTCTCTCTCTCTCTCTCTCTCGTTTGTATTGTGGCACAATTTGTGTTAAAGAAACAACAATTTCAATCATAAGGAAGAATCTCGAGATTATTCCAAAATAATACGTGATAGTCACTCTCGATTATACTTTAAAGTAGATATGTTTCAAAGTATATTTCTGTATAGTTTTATGTTATTGAAAAGTTATTTTAGAAAACTAAATGAGTATAATTTATTTAGAAAGGTTTAAAACAACAACTTTATGAATATGATTACGAAGATAAACACCATTAAACTCTCATCGAAGCAGTGAGCACATTAAATCATTGACATAGATATTTTGTACTTTATTAGACGATTTTTGTCACGAACTAATTAATCTTGCAAGTGGTAATCTAACTATGCCTTTTGTTTGGGTTTTCCTTATAATTGCTAAAATTACGAGTTAGTAAAAAAAAAAATCAATAAATGAATAGTAATTATGATTCTTACGAAAAATCAAAATTAATTTGAATTCTTTCTCATTATCAAAGCTTATAGTCACTTGAAAGATCAAAGTTGGTTTATAACCTATGTCACATACTCATGAATCCTGATCGATAGGAAAAAGATTTATTTCAATTGTTGGGTTGGTATGACTATGAACTAATTCGTCTTCGTTTCATTGTTATAACGGTGCTCTTCGACTTAGGATCGAATTGTTTTTCCAAAACTATTGATTGGACCCGCTTAGGCAGGACTTGTGAAAATTAAAATATAAAAAGCAAAAAATGAAATTAATTAACAATATGGTAGGATAATTATCCATTTCATAAGATTATACTCAAATAAATATTCATTATAAAACCTTGTTTGTGATTAGATATTATTTTTTGCCTACGATTTCCATCTATTTTTGGGTTACTAGAATCTCGATAAATGTTGACTTGTTTTTTTTACTTTTGTTTTTGTTATATGGAGATTATATTATATCATAATTAATGGATGTACATTACTTTGTACAGATAATAGCACACATATCCCATCAAAAATACTGATAAAACTAAATCCACCATTTCACAGATTCTTTAAACAAACATCAACATATATATTATAGTAATACTCAAAAAGAACCTAGGATTCAATATCAAGATTAAGGGTCAGTTTCACCTTCACCCCATTTTGGTTTAACTTGAAAGAACATGAAGACTCTATTGGCAGTATTATGTATTTTGGTTGCTGTGGCAACTGGCTGCATGGAGCACAATCAAGGTAGCACACCAGTGCAGCTGCAGCCACTAGCAAAGCTCCGGCCCCAGCTCTGACTATGGACTGCACCAACCTGATGTTCAATATGGTGAATTGCATTACATTTTTGGGTAATGGTGGGATCGAATTGAAGCCTGAGGTGTCGTGTTGTTCAGGATTCAAGATGGCAGTGTACAAGAATGCGGACTGCATATGTTGAGATATTGATAAGAAAGAAAATATCTCTTTATAAAACGAAAATGAGCGAGTCTTTTTAATTTTAGAATTTTTTTCTCAATATTTTAAGTTTAACCTACTAAATCAAGGCATCAAAATGATTTACATTTCCCATATCAAGTAACAATTCTTTCTACATCTTGCAGTTTAGACTTTATCAATAGCTGCTCCACCTCTAAAGTCTTCAGATGTTCCCACCCCAACAAAACCACCTGCATCCCCCTCTGGCCATGCTGGAAAATAGGAAATCCCCTCTGGCCATGCCGGAACACTAGGTCATCGAGCTCTAGCACCACCTCATGCAAGCAATTCCCGTGCCATTTTTTCAATTATTTTGAGTTTGGTTGTTTCTGTTTCATCATTCTTTAATGTTTTAGCCTAAGCTTAAGAGTTCAAATCCTTCCCCACCTCTTTCTGTCAGAAAAGAATTATTCTTTAATTTCTAGTGCTGAAATTAGGTTCTTGATTAGTCTGTAAACTTACAAGTATACATCGTTTAATTTTGGTGCTACTTTTCCTTCTTTTGTTTGCTGGAATTTATTATTTGATTCTTGTAAAGATATATGAAAGATCTTTGCACAATTGGTCGCTTTTGTCAATAATAATGTTTGGTTCTATGAAATTTCTTAAAGTTTTTTTTCATTTTAGAGCAAAGTTAAAACCGACAGTAGCTCATTCATCAAGAAATAAAAAAACAAAATCACAATCCAGTATCACACGTGTAAAAGTTGTTTTTCTAAGCATTTTTGGTTCTTTTTAAAATTCGCTATTTTAGATAGTGAGCTTCTATACGAGTCCAATTCTATAAAGTAAGTTAAAAAAATTAACAAATAACTAGATTGATATCGAGTAATTTATAATCACTCGGACTACTTGATTTTGTTCACAAAAATATCTTCTGAATAAAAATCATCGCAAGTGTACAATTTATTAATAAATAATAAAGTGGATTTGAGTCCAAGTATCGTCACACAAAAATTGATTTAGTTCAATTTTAATTATCACGATCTTAATCGAAATATGAATAATATGGTGTGTTTGTTTGTCAAAAAATTATGACTAAAATAATCTACTTATGCAATTATGAGTAAATTAACTAAACTAAATGCAAATTATTCTAAAAGCGAATTAACGTGTTCAATAAATAAAAAACGTACTAGAATCCCGAATTCTCATACAATAATCAGTTTAGCCCGAGTTTAATACATTTACAATACGATTAAATTTTGACGAATCAATGTTCATATTTTATTTAACAATCTCTCTCGAGTAATGTTAAACCTACTCTCATATATAACCCGACTATGTTTTTATGACGGATGCGAACATATGAGTGCATGATTTTTTATGAACACTTAAAGATTCACATAGAGTATAGCGATATATTTTTGTCCCCTATTGGACCCTATGACAATTTACACAATGTCCTTTCTTTCAAATGCATAAAATAGGCCACCACATTCACACAACTATCATGCACAATAATTGTGGAGAAAAGAAAATTATATAAATAATTCAATATCCAAAACGTGTTTTCAATGTCAAGTATGTAAAACTAAAGATTAGAAATTCATATTATACCGTTCATCGTTCTTCTAACACAAGAAAAAAAACTAGCTTAACATGTTATGGAGAAGAAAACAAAAGCAATATTGAAGAATCAACATTATCCAAATAAAGTTTGAATTGAATCTTCTAGTCTTAGAATTGATCTTCATGTTTCTTAACTCCTTCTATGCTCCAAAATCCGATAGAATGTGTCTCTTCTTCATTATGGACGGCCCTAGGTCTTAAAAAATATTCCCAGCATTATTTCCATAAGAGTTTTATTTAAATAAGGAAATCAGATTTTTTTCCTCGTAAAATGTACTGTGTTATAGCACAGTATAATCTCACGCTATAGCTTAGTTCAATAAATTTCAACCTGGAATTCCCTGAATCATGACATGTGACTGCATGGAGATAATAACTATGCTATAGCATGGTTCAAATAAAATTTCATTCTTAGCGTTTTAATCCTCAAACTCCGTTTTCTCGTTTCTTGTCCTCTTTTTTCACTTCTTCTTCTTCTTCTTCAAATACATAATGTCTCGCTAAATTTGTCTTCGACTCTTTCACATCTTCGTTTCTTCTTCGGGTCATCTTTAGACTATTTGCACTTTAGTTTCTGAACTTTAATTTTCTTCAATTTTAGTCCTTTTTCTCTTGTTTTTCCCAAATTCCACCATGTCCATCAATATTATCACACAAAATATAATTTATATAGAATCAAGCCATATTTCAATATATCTACCAATAATTATTCATATCTTGGTTTTACAAGTATCATTAAGGTAATATATAATAGCTCCAATTGAGAATATGTAACAAATTTATCATCAATCATTTTTAGTATGATAAACATGTAATGAAAAAAGCATAGCTCGTCCTTTATCCATTTTAGCTATTAAATGATGAACTTGCCTTCTATAAAGTAAACAAAAATAAAAGAAATCGTTGTGAGAATAGTGGACAAAGGCCATTTGACCCGTTTCAAAGTTTTTTTTTTTTTGGCGTTTGACCACTATTATCTATTAAAAAAAACTTATTCATTTCCCCTTTTCCCTTTTCACCCTCCGCCCTAATTAAAAGCAACGGCTCTTATTTGAAGAAGAACAACTCCAAACAAAGAAGAGCAGTGAAGAAGAAGAAATTATTCCTCTGAAGTGAGATTTCAATCTTGGGTTTTCTTTGCTTAATTTTCAGGATTTCGTGATTTTTCTTGGGTTTCTGCCGACGCTGAAGGTATGTTCTTTTACTTTGTATTTCAATTGAAGTGATGAATTGAATTTAATTATATTGTGAATTGATTTGTTTCAAGCCTCGTTTCTTGTTTATTGTAAACTCAAATCGCAGATTGAAGACCCATGAAGTTTCTATTTTGTTTCTGGGGATATATTATTGTAAAATTGCTATTGCAAAACTGGGGGATTCGGTAGGATTCATCAGGAAGAATGATTCTTATAGATTGAACTGCTCTGAGTTAACTACTTTGATGAGTCGCCACAGGAAGCTAATTAGGGTAATGATTGAAGGGTGCCAAATGAATTAATTCAAAACAGACAGTGGTGCTTCTTAATCTTATTATTACAAAGTAGTTAACTCATTAATTCATTTGGCACCCATCAATCATTACTACAGGAGGTTCTTTGTAGAACTAACATGATCCTCCAATTATTGAAATTATTTTCTTTGTGCTCAGCGATCTAGGCAATGCAAATTTGTCCGGTGAATTGGTTCCGCAGCTCGGTCAGCTCCCAAATTTGCAATACCTGTAAGTCATCCTTTGCAAAACAAAATCACTTAATTGACATTTGGTCACTACTTTCTTGTTGATTTGTTTACACGTTATACGTGTCACCTTACTATGCATTCATGTGATACGTTTTAAGGGACATAATTATTTTTCTCACTTGGTGCATCTCAAAGTTGTTAATTATGTTATTGGCAATTACAAAATTGATTGCCAGATAAGCTAGTCAAAATTTAGAGAGAATGGAGAAATTCTTAGAATATGCAGTATTGTGGCAAGCATATATTAATATGACTAAATGATTAAGCAATAGAAACGAAGACAAATTTTACTTCATATGCACTTAATTATATGCACTTAATTAGCAGTTAGGTTTCAGTATTCATTAACTCTAATTGTAGTCATTACTCTAATGTGATGTGATCCTCTCTCCAACAATACCATATGTACAAGACATGACATTATTTTACCTTTTTATACTGCAAACCTTTCAGAAAAATAAACAATAAATGTGTCACCTTACTATGGAAATGAGCATATTTCCCTGAGGACATAACTTGTTCATTGTTCCAATCCGTTCCATGGGATTTTATTTATTTAGGAACTTTATCTGAGGTCATTTCGAGAAGGAAATATGGACAAATCCTGTATAGAGGAAGTGTATGTCTTTATAGCATACTGTCCTCATAGTCAAGACCAAATCCCACTATTTAATTTGGGGAGTATTCTGCACACTTGAGACAATGTGTCTTTCACCATTTGATCTCAAACAAACTGTTCAATGAACTTAATTATGAAGCCACACTTTAATTTTTAGGGAGAAAAACATGAACTCACTAGTGCAATGCCTTGGCATTTTATTACAGCCTTGTTCTGGTGATTTCATTTATGTATATAGAGAAAAATGTTTCTTTTTTAGTTTATCCTTTCCTTTTGGATGGAAAGGTATTGAACGATGTTATAGTTTTAATGGTTGCAAAAATGATTGCATATAGGGTAATTTAAAAGGAAGAATGGTTTCCTTAATATGTTTATTTCAATGCTGGAGCCTCATCTTTGTTGATCTTAAAGGTTATTGAGTCATTGCCTATTTTATTGGGAGTAATTTGGTGGATTATGTAGAATTAAAATGGTTAATTTGGTAGGGCTAATCCCAATGATCATGTAATTATATTTAGCTATATTTAGTTTCATATTTTTTTGTGATTTGGTTAGATAGGTTAGACATATTAGTTTCCTAAATTAGTGGCTAGAATTAAGGAATGTAAATCAACGTGTGATTTCTCTTCCTGTATGTGTATATATTCAGCATTCTCTATGATTAATAAATAAGTTATTTCACTATCTTTTCCTGTATGGTATCAAAGCCGCCCCTGAAACCCTAAATCTGAGATGGCCCCCGGAAAAGATTCCTCATCTGATGTAACCTCTACTGCAAAGGACGTCGTCTCTATCTTTCATGGAAATTTCGAACATTCCATCATTCCCGTCACTGGGCATAAACTCAATTGGTAGAATTGTCTCCAGTGGTCCCAATCGACCATGATGTATATCATCGACAAAGGGAAAGATGACTATCTCACAGGAACTGCAAAGCCACCATCCAAGGCTAATCCCAAACTCAAGAGATGGAAATCTGAAAATTACATGGTGATAAAAGTTTAGATGTATTACAAAAAAACATAATTTATATAGAATTAAGCCACATTCCAATATATTTACCAATAATTATCCATATTTTGTGGCCTAAATAAGTGTGCAAAACGCATTTATCAAATTATATCTTGGTTTTACAAGTATTATAAAGGTAATATATAATAGCTCCAATTGAGAATATGTAACAAATTTATCATTAATCATTTTTAGTATGATAAACATGTAATTAAATAGCATAGCTCGTCCTTCAATCCATTGTAGCCATTAAATGATGAACTTGCCTTCTATGAAGTAAACAAAAATAAAAGAAATCAATAAAACAACAAAAATAAGAGAAAATTGCAAAGAGAGTCTCATAACTTTTCAAAGAGTACAAATAAATCTCACTTGAAATAATTAAATATATTAACTAACGAAAAAATAGATTTAGAAAAAAATAAACATTTCATCTTCTCCAGTCAAGCTCACCCACCCCCAACCAATAAATGTTATTTTTTTTTAAAATTCATATAGTCTAATCTGAGGCGCGATCACTAGAATTCTGAAATCTTTTTGTTCATTAATATGTATTTAGTTGTTTTAAGTAAAATTTATTTGTACTTTTGAAAAGTTATTGGACTTCCTTCGTACTTTTCTCTTATTTTTGTTGACTTATTGTGTACTTTTATTTTTTATTTAAAAGGGAAGTTTTTTCCTATATAATTGAAAGGTTGGGATGGGTTATACTTAAAAAAAAGTTGATAATAGATTTATTAAAATTATCAAATGTTAGGGACAAAACTGCAAATTTCTCTAGTATATAAATAGCAAAATTAAGATAGTGTTAATTGGGTCAAATAACTTATTTCATAATACATTTTGGGATTTTAGCCTTTAACCAGAATAAAAGTATTAAAATAAATATTTTAAAATAAAATTAACAAACTACCTGAATTACCCTTATGAGGAAATACGTGACTATATCCTCTTTGTTGTTTTCTCTCTCTATTAATTTGAGTCGAAACTAGTGACAAAAAGGGAAGGAAGAGAGGAAAAGATCATTACTCTGTGTGTGTGAAAGGAGAAGAAATAGCGAGAGATTGAGAAAAGACAAATATTGAGGTTGTGAAGTTTGATGAAAATCCACAGCAGAGTAGGCTAAAATTGAGGGATTACTAGGTTTCTTGATTTATTTGCATCTTTTAAGGGAAAATTGTTCGTTTATTTACATCTTGTAGTTTTGCTTACTTTGGTCAAAACATGAGTTCTTGGTGTTTAATATGTAATTGATCTAATTAGGTTTTCAATCTGTTCATAGCTGGGCGTTCTACTTTTTGAATTTGAGTATAATTTTAGCTCAATTCAATTTTGTCTCAACTCTACTTGTTCTTGTTCTTACTCTCTTTTACTTGATGGGTAAGGTACGCATTTCTCATTTACATGAATTGACAATTTGTTTTACTATAAATGAATTTAGTTAATTTACTGTTCTTGGTTTCTTAATTCAATTCAGCGGCTTTTATTTCCATCTATAGTTCAATTCACATGTGCAATAAAAAAAGCTCTGTTTTTAGGAGTGATATTCATATACTTGTTTTCTCAATCTCAACATGTCGTGTATTATTTGAGTTCAATGGATCTAGAACGTGATTGGGAGAGGATCGTTCCTAGGCACCCTTTTGTTTTTTCATCATATTTAAGTTTTATCGATGTTATTGCTATAATCTTTAGATTTTCCATTTTTGGTCTTTACTCCTGTATGATGTGTCTGTGGGATTATTCAGGTTGAAAAAATGTCGAGGCCGCTTCATCGAGGTTCATCTGGGGGAGGAGGCGTGCGAATCTTGAGAAACAGTAATGATTTTTGGGATGACTCGCAAATGAAAGAAAAAACAGAGAAGGAAGATGTGGATCAAAGTCGTACAAATGGTCATCATAATGCATATTTATCTATCAGATTCCCTTTTAGGTTTCTCTTCTTGGATAGTTTGTCTTCAAAACACAGTTTGAGTGACAATGGTTTTGTATCTGATCCCATCAGCACTAAGACTCTGATGAATCGGCATAAATTGTCACTTACTTTACTCAAATTTAGTTTAATAGTTATTGTAATTATTGCACTGGTTGGATCATTTTGGTGGACGATTTCCATATCATCTTCATCTAGAGGTCAAATATCTCGTGGATATAGGCGCTCCAAGAGCAATTGGTTTCAGAGTTGCATGAGATCAGTGAGCTCTCTCAGGGTTCCTCGAGGTTGAGAGAATTGGAGTACTGTTTTCAAGAGTCAAAAAACTTTGTACCATGCTTCAATGTTTTAGAAAATCTTGCTTATGGCTTTTTTGAGGGTGAAGAGTACGACCACCATTGTGCACATGGGTCAAACCAACATTGCTCCTCCCATGAATTATAAGATTTCCCTTAGGTGGCCTAGTGGAAGAGATGTCATCTGATTGGCCAATATTAATATTACAGCACATGAGGTGCTCTCATCAGGAAGTTTGACCAAGAGGTGAATGGAAGAGCTAGATTCTGCAGTCAAATAAAAGCATAGTGTTAAAAACTTAAATTTTATCTTTCCACATGTTTCAAATACAGGATGATGATGTTAGATGAAAACTAGATCTCCTTTTGTTCAGGACATTTAACATTTGATGTCGAAGACTACACACATCAAATTGCTGAAATGATTGGGCTAAGAAATGAATCCTACTTTATACAAGCTGGAGTAAGTGGATTTTGATTCCAATTTTTATGTAATATCCCGACATCACTACAAGCGTTACACTTCATTCCAAGAAACATTAGTTTCAAGGTTTGAACACTAAATGAGTAGAAATGTCGCTATACGTTTAAAACGGTCAGATGCCGTTTTGGGTCACGGGGTATCGATTTCACTCCGAAACGAGTAAAACAGTGTTTGAAACATCATATATGACTCACTATCATTGAACGGTCCACATGTGCTATGATTTGGATACCATATGTAGCGACCGTGAACTTTTAAATTATATAAATTAGTTTTCTCGAAAAACGTGTCGCTAAAACATTAACCCTACTTTTCTAGAGAAGCGCGTTCGTCTAGCCGTTGTAAAATTTGATTTCAAATCTATTCGATCGAATCCGATTCCGAATAATAATTTTATTATCAATTTCGAATTATTTTATTCAAATCCAATTTTTGTTTAATTCAAGTCCAATTATTTAAAATCCAACATTTATGATCCAATTACATAAACCCAATTATTATAGTCCAATTATATGAGTCCAATACCTTGAATTTTAATTCATTTATCCCAATTCACTTAAACCCAATTAAATGAGCCCAAAACCGGATATTATTTATTTCAACCCAATTAGAAAGCCCAAAAGCCCAACATTTTGGCCCAATTACCCGTCTAGGGTTTTGTGCCCTAATCCTACCACTATTCATACCCCACTCCACTCCACTCCACTCACACTCTTCACTCATTTTCCCACAAGCCAAACAGCCCCTGGGTAAGACATTTTTCTCCCGGTTTCAGCTCACTGTTTCAGTTCACTGGAGATGTATGTTGATGCTAAAAATCAATTTTTGCACCAACAACAATCCCTTAGACTTTGGAAAAACTCTTGATGATGCTAGAACAACCATTTCTAGCATCAACAACTTGTTGATTCCACAAATTCTACAACACAATCACCAACATTGCACTCACCAACTCACTGCTCAACACCAAACGTCCTCACCATCCAGTCACCATTTTCACGACTACTCCAATCACCATTCAGCTCCAGTCACTCACAAAACCACCACCGTAACTCCAGCTCTAACTACCACCTCCAACACCGAGAGCAGGACACCACACCAACCCGAAACCAAACACCTTCTCCACCAAAATCAAGCCCCCAAACCGGAACTCCACTACCCCACAGTCGAGAAACCAACACCCGAAAATGAAACCAAATCCCCAAACCACCAAGCCAACTACAACACCATCCCCCAACACCAAAAGCCAACTTCACGCATCCACCAAACCGAGATCAAAGCCTGTAGGGAGGAGATTCACTGATTAGCTCAAACAATCAACAAACATACATGTGCAAATTTAGGAACTGAACATAAGTAAACTGTAAAGTATATATTGCAAGATTCAGGGCACTACAATATTCGAACACAATCAATAAGACTGAAATCATAAACACTAATAGGTTGTACAAATTTAATACAATAAATTTGTAACACAAGAAGGAACCGTAGCTTATAGTGTGGCCGAAAACCCCACAGGTTTCGATCTTCCAGATTTAGCTTCTCAATCTTCAAGAGTAGCCACTACAGAACACAAATCAAGCCCCAAGGTAGAGATTACAGGGATGACACTCAGACTCAACCCCAACGAATCACGAATGAGATCTCTCTTCCTTAATACTCACGGTTCACGCAAGAACCAACACCCAAAGTAAATGAAATCACACAAGATTACAAGTATGAGTGAAGAACAACAGAAATCAAAGAAGTCTTTTAATTTCTGTTGAAGAGAAGGAAGAAGAAGAAGAAGGGTTGAAGAACGGCGCAGCACACAAGAGAGAGAATAACGATAGAAGCCAAGTGAAATATCTCAAACCCTAGAAGCCCTTTAAGGAGTCGCCTGAAGTGCCCTTCATCCAACGGTTGTGGTGATTGCACTTGGTGACATCTCGAGCGTTCAAAATCAGGTAGGTTATAACACGGTTTCAAGCATCTCAAAAAACACGTTTTTGTAACTGCTAAATGGACTAGGATATTCAGCAACTGGGCCACTACCAATTTAGGCCCAATGGGTCATATATGCATCATTGTGCCATATTTTTCCCTTCATACTCCACCTTGGTACAATGATTTATAGATCAGTAGTGGTTACCAAATACACATATATCATCAGTACAGATTTCAGCATCCACAACTCAGCATGGACCCACATTCAGCAAGGTCAAGCAGTCCAAGAATTTGTTTAAGGGCAGTACTTTAGTGCCTACATCAGCAGGGTTGTAATTAGTAGATATTTTTTCAAGTTTCACAACACCTTGTGAAATAACATCTCTAATAAAGTGAAATCTAACATCAACATGCTTTGATCTATTATGAAAAACAGGATTTCTACTTAAATGAATTGCAGATTGGCTATCAGAATAAAGAACAACTTCTTTAATAAAACCAAATTCATTAAGTAACTCTTTTAACCAAATTCCTTCTTTGATGGCATCGGTGGCTGCAATGTATTCAGCCTCAGTTGAAGACAAAGCCACAATCTTTTGAAGCTGGGATTTCCAGCTTATGCAAGAATTACACAAAGTATACATGTATGAAGAAGTAGATTTTCTATTATCTCTATCACCTGCATAATCAGAATCAGTAAACCCTTTAAAATGACACCTTCAGCTTGTTTTCTAAACTGAATCCCTAAGTTTGAAGTCCCCTTAATGTATCTAAGAAGCCACTTCATGGCTTCCCAATGTACTTCACCTGGATTTGACATATATCTACTTAAAACACTTATAGAATATGCCAAATCAGGTCTAGAACACACCATGAGATACATTACAGATCCAGTTGCATTTGGGTAAGGCACATTAGCCATTCTTTCAAACTCTTCTTTAGTTTTAGGACAAAAATCATTTGACAGTTTAAAATGATTAGCCAAGGGGACACTAACACTCTTGGATTCAGCCATAGAAAACTTGCTAAGTAATTTTAAAATATAGGATTTTTGACTAAGACTTAGTGTGCCTTCTCTTCTATCTCTCTTAACTTCCATACCTAAAATCTTTCTAACCGGACCTAAGTCCTTCATTTCAAATTCAGATTTTAGTTTGTCTTTAATTTCCTCAATCTCCTTTATGTCATGACTTGCTAATATCATGTCATCCACATAGAGGAGTAGGTAAAGGGAATTAGCTCCACCTTGACCCTTACAATAAAGACAAGTATCGAAGTTACTCCTCTTAAACCCAAGTCCAAGAACAAAGTTATCAAATTTTTTATACCATTGTCTTGGAGCTTGTTTTAAGCCATATAGGGATTTCTTAAGAAGGCATACTAAGTCAGCTTTCTTGTTCACTTCAAAACCTCTAAGTTGTTTCATGTAAATGGTCTCATCTAAGTCTCCATTTAGAAAAGCAGTTTTTACATCTAATTGGTCCAACTCCCAATTAAATTGAGTAGCCAAAGCAAGAATGACACGAACTGTAGTAAAGTTTACTACGGGTGAAAAAATTTCATTGAAATCAACCCCTTCTTTTTGAGTAAAACCTTTTGCTACCAAACGGGCTTTGTATCTTATGTCATTCTCACTTTGTTCACCCCTTTTTATTTTAAAAATCCATTTACAATCCACAACCCTCTTACCCTCCAGTCTCTTTACCAAAACCCATGTCTTATTTTTGTTAAGGGACTCCATCTCATCTTGCATGGCTGCAAGCCATTGTTTGGAGTCTTTGCTACTCAAAGCTTCCTCATAGGATTCGGGTTCTTCTTCAATCATATCATGATAGGACAGCAAGGAAACATCATTTTCAAACCTAGAAGGAGGTCTAATGGTCCTTCTCTCCCTATCTCTAACAAGTTGGTAATCAGCCAGAGACTGACCAGGCTCTAAATCAGCCTCAATAACCTCGAGAGGTTCAATATCAGCTTCAGGTTCTACACCATTTTGATGGGTAGATTGGTCAGAACCCTCCCCAGATTGCTCCACCTCAATCTCAACCCTATCTCCCACATTTTCAGATTGTTCAGAGGTCTCTAAAAGGTCTGCAGGTTGCTGTCCAGACTTAAAACAGGGCAGGTCATCCTCATTAAATACCACATTTCTACTTATAATGACCTTATAGCCTTTAAGCTCTCTCACCCATAGTCTATAGCCTTTAACCCCTTCCCCATAGCCCAGAAACACACACTTAAGGGCTCTAGGTTCCAGTTTACCTTCAGTTTGGTGTGCAAAGGCTGCACACCCAAAAACCCTCAAGTTACTAAAGTCAACAGGTTTTCCTCTCCATTTTTCCTCGGGGATCTTAAAGTCTATAGCACTAGAGGGGCATCTATTAATCAGATAACTAGCAGTCTTAACTGCTTCACCCCAAAAAATTTTAGGCAGGCCAGAACATAACAACATGCATCTCACTTTATCAAGAATAGTACGATTCATTCTTTCAGCCAAGCCATTTTGTTGTGGTGTGTGTGTGACTGTTCTATGCCTTAACATACCAGATAATTTGCACATTTCATCAAACTCATAATTGCAAAATTCCAAACCATTATCAGTCCTCAAAACTTTAATTTTCTTATCAGTTTGATTCTCAATTAAAAGTTTCCATTCTTTAAAAACATTAAATGTGTCAGATTTTGATTTTAACAAAAAAACCCAATTTTTTCTTGAAAAATCATCAATGACAAGCAAATAATATTTAAAACCAGAATGTGTACTCACAGTTGCTGGCCCCCACAGATCAGCATGCAAATATTCAAGTATGGAGACAGATTTATGCATTCCAGGTAGGAAAGGTAATCTATTATGCTTTCCTAAAATGCAATAGTCACAAAAACTCAATTTTTCAATGTTATCTTTACCAAAAACACCCTGATTTTTCAAAATCTGTAGACCTTTATCACTAATGTGGCCCAATCTTTTGTGCCATATTTGTGATTTATCATTTGGGACTGAGATTACTGCTGAAGTGGATTCTAAAAAATTTTCAGTTTGTAAAATGTAAAGTCCATGTTTCTTGGGAGCTTCAACAATCAGCTGAGAGCTCCTCAAGATTTTAATGTAACCCTTATTGATCACAATGTCAAAGTTAAGGTCATCTAACACCCCTAAGGAAATCAGATTTCTTTTCAGATCAGGAACATATCTAGCCTTTTCAAGAATCAACTTCTTATTCCCTTTTAAGTTTAAAGTGATAGTTCCAACACCTTTTACTTGACATGCCATGTGATTACCCATTAAAACCTTACTACCAGTTACATTTTCAAAATCAGTAAAGAAATCCTTATTAGGACACATATGGTAGGTACAACCGGAGTCAAGAATCCACTCTTGACAGGGTGGATTGTTAACAACCACATAAACTTCATCAACATTAGAATCATTATAAGCCAAAGCAGCTCCACCATCATTTTTAGACCTATTTTTGGAGTCAAATAGTCTTTTTGGACAGTCTTTAATAAAATGACCTTCTTCAAGGCAATAGAAACATTTCTTTCCTTTGCTATTCATTTTATTTTTGTCCTTAAAGTTGCCCTTATTCTTATGTCCAAATTTCTTATTGAAATTACCATGTTTGGGATTAGATCTGGACTTCATCATCAAACTAACACCACTAACAGATTCCCTCTTGTCAGATTTTAACTCTAACTCTTTTGTTCTTAAAGCATTAACAATCACATCAACAGTTAGAGTGTCCCTCCTATATTCAATTGCATTTTTAACATCTTTATATTTGTCACCAATTGAATTCAATAAAACCACAGCCAACTGTCCATCTGAGAGTTTCTCGTCACAGTTGGTTAGGTCACGGGTTAATCTGTTGAATCTATCAATATTGGCATCTAGGTCAAGAGATGAATCCAGTTTAAAACCAAAAAACTGTTTTAGGAGATAAACTTTATTTGGCATAGCTTTATTCAAATAAGTTTTCTCCAATTTTTTCCACAATTCAGCAGTAGTCTTAGTCTCACCAATTTCTCTAATCACATTGTCAGATAAATGTAAGAAAACAGTACTCCATGCAGTTTCATCTTGTTCAGTTACTTTACTAGATTCAAGATCAGTAGGCCATGACTCATCAATGGCTTTAGCACATTTTTGTTGAAGTAAAAGAGCTCTCATTTTCTGGCGCCAGAGACTAAAGTCTCCTTTGCCATTAAAAACTTCCATTTCAAATTTTGCCATTTTGAATGAAGAAAGAATGTATGCAGATCAATCAGACACCAATCAATGACTTGCAATGTAGATCAGTCAAGTATCAACACTCAAGGTGCATAAGAGAGAACACAGATAGCAAGTTCAGAGCACATGCACTTCAGAATTATGTCAGACTATTCACAATATAACCAAAGTAAGTACAAACCAATTGTACAGAGGCAGAAAACCACATACAGATATCAACTAAACTTAAGTAATACTGCAGGAATGATTTTCTGAAATCAAGATTATCAGGAATCCTGACTGTGATCCAGGTAACCCTCAGATTCCAGACAACTCACGGTTTCTGGACAAAGGTATTACAAGGAGTCAGTGATTCAGGTTCTTAAAACACAAGTCAGGTAGTCTATATGGACAGAAAATATTCAACACAGACAAAAAACCTAACAAGGCAGTAGAAACCAATCAAGATAGTATAACCACACAATGTCAGAGTCCCAATCAATTCAGAACACGCAATACAGTTATACAACTTGATTAATCTTGAAAAAATTCAAGTAATGGTCAGATCTCACCAAAGCCCCTTTAACTAGGGTTTGAGAAAAACACGCAGTGAAGTTCAATGTACTATCAGTGTCAAGATCGATCACACCAAGCATCAAGATCTCCTTCCAAACGCTCTGATACCACTGTAGGGAGGAGATTCACTGATTAGCTCAAACAATCAACAAACATACATGTGCAAATTTAGGAACTGAACATAAGTAAACTGTAAAGTATATATTGCAAGATTCAGGGCACTACAATATTCGAACACAATCAATAAGACTGAAATCATAAACACTAATAGGTTGTACAAATTTAATACAATAAATTTGTAACACAAGAAGGAACCGTAGCTTATAGTGTGGCCGAAAACCCCACAGGTTTCGATCTTCCAGATTTAGCTTCTCAATCTTCAAGAGTAGCCACTACAGAACACAAATCAAGCCCCAAGGTAGAGATTACAGGGATGACACTGAGACTCAACCCCAACGAATCACGAATGAGATCTCTCTTCCTTAATATTCACGGTTCACGCAAGAACCAACACCCAAAGTAAATGAAATCACACAAGATTACAAGTATGAGTGAAGAACAACAGAAATCAAAGAACTCTTTTAATTTCTGTTGAAGAGAAGGAAGAAGAAGAAGAAGGGTTGAAGAACGGCGCAGCACACAAGAGAGAGAATAACGATAGAAGCCAAGTGAAATATCTCAAACCCTAGAAGCCCTTTAAGGAGTCGCCTGAAGTGCCCTTCATCCAACGGTTGTGGTGATTGCACTTGGTGACATCTCGAGCGTTCAAAATCAGGTAGGTTATAACACGGTTTCAAGCATCTCAAAAACACGGTTTTTGTAACTGCTAAATGGACTAGGATATTCAGCAACTGGGCCACTACCAATTTAGGCCCAATGGGTCATATATGCATCATTGTGCCATATTTTTCCCTTCAAAGCCCATCACCCAAAATCACCACCAATCGACCACCAAAACTAAGAAATAAAATCAGAAACTTACTTACCTCATCCTCCAAACCACTTTCGAGCCAAGAAAGTCACAAACCCGAATCGAATCCGAACCTCCATTCGCTGCCCAACCCGTCGCGCCCGAACCCAAAATCGAACCCCCTCCCCTACCTTTGAGCCGGCGCCACCACGTGTGGCGGCGCTGCCACCACCGCCGGTCGGTGGTGGCAGTGAAGGAAAAAGGGGAAAGGGGCCTGCCCGTCGGTTCTCTCTCTCTCTACAGAGAGAGAGAAATGAAACAAGGGTTTTAAAGTTTAAACTTTTAAATTTATTATTTAAGCCCCAAGTTTTTAGTTGATTTATTTCAGTCCCTTAAATGTTTGTGTTTTAATTTCAGCCCTTACATTTCTTATTTTCAGTTTAAAAGTTATTTAATTCAGTCCCTAGTTTATATAAGTTATTATTTCAGCTATTTAAGTTTTATTTTCAGCTTTAATATATTTACAGCTTAGTCCTTAAACTATTAAAAGTTATTATTTCAGTTTTCAGCTTTTATTTTCAGCTTTAATATATTTACAGCTTAGTCCTTAAACTATTAAAAGTTATTATTTCAATTTTCAGCTTTTATTTTCAGTTTTAATATATTTACAGCTTAGTCCTTGAACTATTAAAAGTTATTATTTCAGTTTTTAACTTTTATTTCCAGCTTTATTATAATTACAGTTTAGTCCCTAAACTTATGAAAGTTATTATTTTAGCCCTTAAAGTTTTATTTTCAGATTTAATAAATTTTCAATTTAGCCCCTAAACTTTATTTTATCATTCTAAGTCATTTATTTCAATTCCAATAATTTTTAATTAAGCCCTTAAACTTAATTTCAACACTTTAAAACTTTAAAGTTCGAAATACTGATTCAAACTTATTTTCTATTGGCTAGACGAAACGTACGGACAATTAAGAGATTGAAGTTATTTCTCGCACCATTTTCACGAAACTCGAGATATTGAGGTAGACTCGCCACCATTAATTAGTTTAAATTATAATTGCATGATTTATGTGGATTACGTGATTTATATGCTTTAATGCATGAGATGAGAATTTATCATATGAGATATATGATATTGTTATGCTTGCCATAACTTATATGCTAATTGCATGAGAAAGAAGAGAATGTTATGCATAACTTATGTGCTTCATCCACACAAGAAAGAAAGACTACCCACATCCCATGTTTTTAAAGAGCCAATGATTTTCAAGAAAATGAACCAAAGATGATATCACATTGTATATTGCATAAGTGTGTATTCAATTATTCTGTAAATTAATTATCGGCGATGAGTCTACTGAGTATTTCTTCGAAATACTCACTCTGCTATTTTAACAATATTTGCAGACTTCGGAGGCGATCGTGATTGATCCGGCAGTGGTGGCATAAAAAAATTTGACTATCGAAATTATTATCTCTTTGAAGTTTTTGTATTCGAATATTGATAACATTTTGTCGTTTTCCGTTATTTCTAAAATGTGATATTTAAATTTTAAATTTCTATGAGTTTACTTGTCAACGAGGTTTTTCAATTACAAATGTGATTTCAAAATTAGGGTATTTCCGCGAAAATTGATTTTGAAATTAGGGCAAAAGATGATGACGTGGCAATCCGGGTTAACAGAACTCGGGGCGCTACAGCTTGGTATCAGAGCCGGTCTACGTTTCTGTAGATTGGCAAATTTTCAAAAAAAAAAAAGAAGAGAAAATTTTCAAAGAGATTTTTCTTATTATTATTATTATTACTGAAAGTTGCCACTGCCATCATTCGATCCGCCGACTCCGAAGGTAAAAGAAGTTTATGAAGTTTAATGTTATTTTATTCGGATACCTATTTTACGATTTACGAGATTTAGAAGAAGAAAAGGAAATGTATCCGAATTAGATAGAAAGAAAGAAAGAAAGAAAGAGTTTGTGCATAATTTACAAGAATTTTTAAATTTTTACGTCCTCGTAATTTTAACTAAGAGAGATAAATAACCCCGCATAATTGGATTTTGCATAATTGATTTAGGACATGGCATACATATGTAGAAATGCACCAAGTGACGCGGAACAAGTCGCAAGAGACTACGATCGATTCAGGCCCGAACTCGATTGGACTATAGCCCAACACATAGAGCAACTAAACATCGTACGCGATCGGGCCATACAACATGGCTATGTGACTAATGATCGTCGATCGATCCATCTTTTACTATCGACCTTCCAGGCCGACTACGCGGGGGTAGCTCGCAGCATATACATAGATGGAATGATGTCACCTAATGTAGAGGTTGAATATGACACCTTTTGCGCGAGATTTGTGGCATATTGACCCATGTATTTTGAGTACCGCTTTGGGGTTGCACCCGAAGGGGAGCCAGAACCCGAGCCCGAACTTGGGCAAGGAGATGGGCTAGTACCCGGGGATGAACTTGAGGAAAACCCCGAGGAGGACCCCGAGGAAGACCCGGAAGAGGATCCGGAAGAGGACGCTGATCCGGCACTCGAAGAATTCTCCGACGCCGAATCATGTGTAACCGAAGGAGAATAGAGTGATAGAATCTAGAATATGTTTGACATTTTATGTTCGACATACATGCCTTCCTACTTATGTACCATCATTAAGAGAAGTTGAGTTATGAATGAGATGATGTTTAGTTTCCAATTTCCAATCAGTAGAAAGACACGGACCAGAAAAGAGAAGGGAAAGCAAGAGTATTTGCTATGGATGCAGTCGAGGATTCTAATATGATAACAGCTATACTATCTATTTCTGGTATACCTGTATATGTCCTGATAGACTCGGGAGCCACACATTCATTTATATCTGATGCATGCTTAGAAAGACTGAACCTGATAGGAGTATAGACTGGTAGTACTCTCGAGGTTAGTTTGCCGTCAGGAAGTACTATCGATACGAGTAAGATAGTTAAGGCCGTACAAATAGATTTTGATGGTCAAGTTTTGGAGGCAGACTTGAATATTATTCGAATGAAAGATTTCGATATTATTCTAGGTATGGATTGGCTCAGCACCAATCGTGCCGCAATCATGTGCCACGAGAAAGAGGTTATCTTTCGCAAGGACGGTGAAAAAGTATTCAGGTTTTATGGGACGAGAATCAAGTCACTTCCTCGCCTTATCTCCGCTTTACAAGCCAAGAAGTTTTTAGCCAAGGACGATTGTCAAGGCTTTTTGGTTAGTTTGCAAGATAAACCCGTAGAGGAGATTACCCTAGAATAAGTACCAATAGTATGTGAGTACGGCGATGTTTTTCAGATGATCTACCCGGTACTCCGCCGGATAGACAAGTGGAATTTTCTATCGACTTGGTACCAGGAGCTGCCCCGGTTTCCAAGGCTCTGTACCGTATGGCGCCAAAGGAATTGCAAGAACTGAAAGTGCAATTAGAGGAATTGCTAGAGAAGGGTTTCATCAGACCAAGTGTATCTCCATGGGGAGCGCCCGTTCTGTTTGTAAAGAAGAAGGATGAAAGTATGAGGATGTGCATCGACTATCGAGAACTTAATAAGTTGACGATAAAGAATAAGTATCATCTCCCCAGGATCGAGGACTTATTCGATCAGTTGAAAGGCAAAGCTATTTTCTCTAAGATCGACTTGAGACCTGGTTACCATCAGCTAAAGGTTTCGCCAGCTGACGTACCAAAGACAGCGTTCAGGACACGATATGGACATTACGAGTTCGTAGTGATGCCTTTCGGACTCACGAACGCACCTGCAATATTTATGGATTTGATTAACAGAGTTTTCCATCAGTATCTTGATAAATTCGTTATCGTTTTTATCGATGACATACTGATCTACTCCGGAGATTCGATAAACCGAATAAACCGAAACAAACACTGAGTAAGTAGAAATGTGAGCTATACGTTTAAAAGACCAGATGCCTTTTTGGGTCACGGGGTATCAATTTCAACAATTGTTATTCATCCATACATAACAAACTTGAATACTTGGATACCATACTTGCTACTTACATTTTTCTTTATTTTCAAGCGTAGTGTAGTTTACTACCACATTATAGAGTGACTCACTATAGTTTGAACAAATGTGTTGATTGCAATGTTGAAATATAGTTAAAATTTTCATGTGGTTACAGGCGTGACTGAACCGAAACGAACACTAAATGAATAGAAACATCAACCATACGTTTAAAACGATCAAATGTTGTTTTAGGTCACATTGTCTCGATTTCATTCAAAAACTAATCGATCATAGTTTGAAACATCTTAGTAGAATTGTACGTGTTGAATTATCTGATTTGTTGAGTATCTTATCTCGTAATTGAAATTTAATGGAATTTGTATTGTTTACCTTTATTCGTAGTGAAGTAGAGTGTAAGTTACTTACGGAACAATAGTGTTGATCACTATTGGATGAACTTTGTATCTAACTTGTTGTTCAAATATGGCAAAAACTTGAGTTCGTTTAACTTTTGTATAAATATAAGTGAATATAAAGTGAAATGAACACAAAACTAGTTGAAATAGCAATTAGCCATTTAAAATGTCGGCATGTCATTTTGGGTCACAGTGTCTCGATTTTACTTTAAAACTACGCGATCATATTTTTGAACATCTTTAAAGACTCATATAAGTTAAAACAAACTAATTTTTTGAGTATCTTATCTATAATTGAAATATAATGAAATTTAGGATACTTACCTTCATATGACTAGTATAGTTTACTTATGAAACAATGTTGTTGATCACTATCAGGTGAATTTTTTTTTATCAATCTTGGAGGTTTAATATTGTTTATCGATTTTATTCTAAATATAGTGAATTTTTTTCTACTTTCATTTTCATGTGGTTACGAGAGAATAAAAAGTGAAACAAACACAAAATTAGTTAAAACGTCATCACATCGCTTATAGCGATAGCACGACATTACAATTACGAAACTCTAAATTTCACTCCATTAATTTTCATGTGGATACGAGTAAATATAAAGTGAAATGAAAACAAAATTTGTTAAAACGGTATTTAGTCATTTAAAAAAGGCATGTTGAATAATTATATGTTTTTTTCTTTTGCCCTATACCCTAAAATCTAAACCCTATACCATAAAATCTAAACACTAAATGGCAACCCTCTATTTAAAATGATCAAATGCCGTTTGAGGTCACGAGATATCTATTTCACTCCTAAACTATTAAAACACTGTTTGAAACATGATACATGACTCGTACACATTGAATGACTACATGTGCTATATTTTGAATATCATATTTCCTACTTAGTTTTTCTTTATTTTCAAATGTAGTGTAGTTTACTATCAAAGAATGACTCACTACAGTTTGAACAAATACGTCGATCACAATGTCGAAATATAGTTAAAACTCTCATCCCTAAACTTTCATGTGGTCACGAACATGAATGAACAGAAACAAACACTAAATGAGTAGAAACATCAGTCATACGTTTAAAATGATCAGATTCTATTTTGGGTTATGGGATATCGATTCACTCCGAAATTAGTAAAATATGTTTTGAAACATCATACATAACTCGTACACATTGAATGACTACACGTGCTATATATGTTTTTGATACATCGCTACTTACGTTTTTCTTTATTGCCAATTATAGTGTAGTTTTCGACCAGATTATGGAGTAACTCGTTATAGTTTAGACAAATGTGTTGACCGTAACATCGAAATATAGTTAAAAATTTCATCTCTGAGCTTTCATGTGGTTATAGATGTGAATGAACCGAAACAAACACTAAATGAGTAAAAACTTCAAACATATGTTTAAAATGACCATATGTCATTTTGGTTTGAACAAACAGTAATGCTATTATAGTTACTAAAAATCTGATCAAAATAGTTATCAGAATTTATCAAAAAAATCATAATTTCAAGATTAAATTCAACAATTAACATTCATCCAATCATAATAGACGTGAATGAACAAAAAACGAACATTAAATGAGTATCTTATCTCACAATTGGAATATAATGAAATTTGTATTACTTACCTTTATTCGTAATGAAGTAGAGTGTAAGTTACTTACAGAACAATATTGTTGGTCACTATTGGATGAACTTTGTATCTAACTTGTTGTTCAAATATGATAAAAACTTGAATTTGTTTAATTTTTATATAAATATAAGTGAAAACACAAAACTAGTTAAAACATGAACTAAATAGTTAAAATGTCAACATGTCATTTTGAGTTACAAAATCTCACTTTCACTTTAAAATTATTCGATCATGTTTTTGAACATTTTAAAAGATTTATATAAGTTAAACAAACTATATTTTTGAGTATCTTATCTATAATTGAAATATAATGGAATTTAGGATATTTACATTCATTCATAGTGAATAATAATATAGTTTACTCATGGAACAATGTTGTTGATCACTATCGGGTGATTTTTT
The DNA here is from genome assembly GCA_019097785.1 of Fraxinus excelsior. NCBI lineage: Eukaryota > Viridiplantae > Streptophyta > Magnoliopsida > Lamiales > Oleaceae > Fraxinus > Fraxinus excelsior. The sequence continues at coordinate 516,792 of CM032644.1, forward strand.
TTTATTGATCTTAAAAATTTAAAGTTATTTATCGATTTTACTCAAAATATAGTGATTTTCTTTTATTTTCATTTTTGTGTAGGTACAAGAGAATATAAATTGAAACAAACACAAAATTAGTTAAAACGTCATCAAATCATTTATAACGATAGCATGTCATTTTGGTTACGAATTCTAAATTTCACTCAAAATAGTTAAAACATGTTTTTCATTAATTTTCATGTGGATACGAAGGAACATAAAGTGAAATGAATACAAAATTTATTAAAAATGCACTTAGTCGTTTAAAAAGGTAGCATGCCATTTGTCGTTGGTTTTAAATTGGGTATGAAAAGTGTGAGTGAAAGTGGGAATTCATGTCACTGGATTTTTGGTAAATTTTGGTTTGAATTTGGACATTTTGGACATGTCAGATGAAAGGTATTTGAGACTTTTAATATATGATCTAAGGGTGATTATATTACCACTACAAATTTTGTTAGTTACACCACAGTTTTAATAATTTTTTTTATTTACTTAAATGGCCTTCAGTAAAATTACATAAATAGAGTTTTGATATATTTATCACATCAAAAATTTATTCTTCCACCACAATCATAAAATATGCCAATTCAGATTACCATCTTTAGAACCCTAATTCCAAAACGTGCTGTCAATGGAGATTTTTTGAAATTTTGGTGTTGAACTTTCTTTACATTAATTAATCCTTGGATCATTCAGCGGTGAAAAATGCAATAGCCATAAAATATTCATCCCATGACAAATATCATTTTCGCTTGGTGGGATCAAGTGGGTTCTGAGGAGAGCGTTTCCTCCGATCAATGACGTAGTTTGCTGATAAGCGCTTGTTGGGGCGATTGGAATAGAAAAACTGGCAAAATACGATTGCGGAGGCAGCCCCACCAAAAATTGTGGCTGTTGAAACTAACACTATCTCTCGCGAGTTCATCCTCTCCTGCGATTCGCACCGCACATCATCATCAATTTTGATGGTTAAAGCAAGATGAAATTAATCTCGTTCACATTCACCAAACACAATATGACGAAATGAAAATTGTTCCTTCCATATTATTTTTACTACATCTGATTGTGTATTACCCTTCAGTAACGAGGGGAAGATCGTGATTTATTAACATTTTCAATATTCCCTATATATATATATCAAAAGAAAGATTGACAAAAATGAAAAATAACTTCCTTACTAATCTAGTACTATGTTTCACTTGTTAGTACGAACATCATAAATTTTGATGACTAAAGGTAGGGCTGGGCCCATAAACCTGAAATCGCAGATCCGAACCGAATCGAACCGATTCGGGTCAGGTCAATTTTATTTGAAAACGAGTTGGGTCGGATCGGTTCCCAGTTTAAAACTTCGCAAACCGATCCAACCCTATTTTCCATTTCCCAACCCTAAAATCCTCTCTCCAAAGCCGTGAAATCCTCTCTTCAAAACTTAGCCTCCCTCTCCACAGATCTCCAACTTTAATCTGAAGAAAAAAACTTCTAAAAATGGGAATTGAACCAGTTACACACGAACCACTTCAAATGAAAGCTTGCCTATTTGAAGATGACCTAGCTGAAGAAGATCCCAGTCAAAGGTTGAGCTTTAATTTTAGATCTTCATTAATTTCTTTGCATATACTATCGATGCTTATACACATTATATGAACTGGGTTTTGTATTTGATGTTCAATAAGATGGTTTTGTGGTTCTATTAGAATTATGTTTTTCTTTTCTGGTTATTATTTTGAGCTGTTTTCTTATATTTGCTTTAAATCTATGATTTTTAGGGATAATATGATTTTGGTTTGTGTTTGATTAACTCACAGAAGTTTCATAGTTTGTAATACTGATTCTTACTCAACTCAAATGATGTGTTTTTTCTTGTCTCCACTCTTGATCTTGGCCGAGAGGGATTTCTTGTTATCATTCTTCATGCCAATAGTTCATTTCAATATCATCTTGAATAAATTAGTAGCTTTGGCGCAGTGTAGAAGCAGATAAGTTATTTATATTGCTGCTTATTATACATTGAATCTACAGTAATTGACGTTCCGATACGTTGTTGTTTTTTCCTGTATTAGAGCTGATAATTTGGATGCAGTATACAAAATAATCAGATAAATGGAATGTTAATTTTTAGAAATAGCTCTTCTTAAAGAACCTTATGTATTTTTGTCTTTTGAGCCATTAACTACAGAAAAGAATAATTCATGTTTAGATGAAATTCAAGAAAAGTAAATGAAGTGAAACGAAATGTGCATATTTTCTTGTTATTCATCTCTTGATTGTGCAACTGTGGGCGATTAGAGTACCAGTTGGTGGGCTTATCATCACTACTCGGCATTGTCCGTGCAACCAATAAGAATAATAGGTTAAACCTAACTTAATTCTTACTAGAAAAGTTCCTCGAATATTGTATATAACCCAATTTCTCTGCACCTGTTTTTGAAGCTCCAGAGCAAGATTCAGTGGCATATAAAAATATCATGTGAACTGATATTAAATGTGTTTCTCTGCTTCTTTTAGTGTAGGATTGAATAGCTTGAGTTGCTACAAGACTCTCTGAAAAGTAGAGCTCCAGATCCAGATACTCTAATCTAACATTTTGGGTTGGAAAAGTTGTGGGAATCTCCAAATCCAGATACTCTAATTTGGAAACTCGGGAGCATCGAAGTAGATGACATCGAGACTAGCTGTGGGGATCTCGAACATTGGATTTCTTGGTTTAATCGTGAGGAAGATAATCAAAGTAGTTATTCCGAAGAAGATGAGAGAGGCTAAATACCAAACATAGGATTGCACCAAACGAGACTATAGAAGTATTATTTATATTTAATTGTAGTTGATTGTATTGTATGAATGATAAATATTATTTCATTGAAAATTTCTTTTTGAAATGACAGAAGTATTATTTACATTTAAGTCAATCAATGAATTGAGAAGTCTAAAAAAAATCTTAATAAATTTAGTGCTGCAAAAAAAAAAAAAAAAAAAAAAAAGTTTGACCTGACCTGGCCCAAACCGATAGGAACCGGGTCGGGTCGGGTCTTGAAAGGACACAAAATCTAGTTGGTCGGGTCAGGTCGATTATGGGCAAAACCCGATCCAATGCCCACCCCTAACTAAAGGAAGATGACAAAAAACTCAAAATGGGTGGAAAGATGAGAAAAATAAATAGAAATATTTGAATGGTAAGTACACCACAATGCTATTTTTTTTTTTTTTTTTTTTTTCATTTTCAGTTTTTAATGGATTAAAAGTATAATTATAAATTTGTTGTGGTGTATTTATTGAAAATTTACTTTAATTGTGGTGTTAATATAATGTAGTTTATTAAGTAAATTCTGTGTTGGTAATATAATTACCCATGATCTAATAGACTCTAGGCTACTTAAACAATAAGTATTGATATATGCTATTTTACCAAACATTATGGTTGACTAGGCTTTTTAAGCAAATCCCCCATTAAAGATATGTTTGAGTCACATTATTTTGAAAGAATGTCTTTTGGAATAATAGATTGATGGAGAATGTGTGGTTGAAAAAAAAGAAAAAATCATTGATGCGATGAAAAATATTATTTTATTAAAGAATATGTGGTTGAAAATGAGTAGAAAAATAAAAATAAAAATTTTAATGGAAATCAAACAGGGGTAAGATATTAAACTGAGAAATTATTGATATGATCGTCCACCACAAACCGGAGTGAATTCCACTTGTACCATTATTTCTTATCAATATCCATGCCACTTTATCCAAGACGAGGAAACATCAATTCCATGTCGTTAAAGCTTATTCTTGACATAAAGTAACATATTCTTGCCAATTAACACAAAAATGGCTTGTTTAATATTTGTTGGATTAAACCCAATTAGGGCATTCTAAAAATAAAAATAAAAAAATTCAAATTTGTCTGAATGTGATATCTAATCCTATCAAATCCAATTTAACAAATATATTTGCAATTTGCAACACCTATTAGTAGGAATACCACAAGCTCTCATACGACACGATCTTTTGTAACTTCGATCCTCGTGTTCTAGTCTTATGAGGGCACAATCTTTTGAAACTTTGGTCCTCGTATTCTAGTCCCACTACCACAAACTCTCATAGGACTCAATCTTTTGAAACTTGAATCCTCATGTTCTAGTCCTACATAAATATTTTGTAAGCCTCATTTTGTGCTTGATAAATATCCCATCAATTTTATAGGGAATGATTGGTCCGAATATTCATCTTGTAGTTCCTAGCATATGTTAAGTCAAACAAATGTTGTATTTTCATCTCGCTAGTTATATATTTTATTATTCTCATTATCTATCAAGATTTACACGAAAGGGGATAATATGCCTTTTTTTCCCCAATGATAATCGAATAATATTTTGTAGTAATAAGCATTTTTCATTAATTCATTCTTCTGTTTTATTTTCTATACAAGTGCTATCCAGAAAGGAAATCCCAAGCAAGAATCTTATCACAAACTTGTTTCTTCTCCTTTATCTTTCTGGATTAGTTCTGGTTGGAAGGATCCCACCAGCCACTGCTAAATAGGGTCCCAAATGCACCCTTTTGGCAACTGGCATTGACACTATATATTCCTATTCCAATAAACTTTGATTCTACTTTCAAACATCCCTCATTTTCCAATCAAATCTCAAACCTCTTCAGCAAACTTTGGTGAGCAAGTTAGAACTGCACTGCAACGGTGAGAAATATGTTGTCTTCGCTATCAGACTTGTGGAACTAGACGCATGAAGCTTGTCCATCACGACCGGCCTGGGGTTTGCCAGAACAAGCTGCTCGACATTAAGAAGATTTTCCAGGTAAGTTTTCGACTTGCATAATGATTTTGAGTTCTGGATATGTATACAAACTTGCACATGTATTGAAGGAAGTTGTATTGATTACCTGGGCAGATCTCTTTTGGAGACTTCTGTACAGCTCTTCCAATGCATGGATGCCGCTGGTGTCTATGTCAGTAACAGCTGCGAATAATGAAAATTTGTGAGAGATGGTATCAGTGTGAAAAGTGCAATTATGCTCGGAAATTATTGGATGAGGTAATAAACTAATTGCGTGACATTTCGACTATCAAATATTGAATCTGAGGAAGGCCATCTCTTTTTAGTTTCTCTTCTTCGTCAGCTAGCCACCTTAATATCCTGTAATCATTAAAACTTCAAAACTGAAGTCATGATAAACATAGGGCATGCTACAAAACTTAAGAGACAAATTTGTGGCCTGCCAGGTTATTCAAAATTTCAATCTTTATTGCTCCTGCTTTTGAGTGCACTTAAGATGATAAAAGTTTTGTATCTCTTCTGCTTTTGAGTGCACTATTTACGACATATAATTCTCCCACTTCATTTAAATAAGGCTGAACAAATTTCTCCCAAACCTTGCTCTCTGGCAATCTAGAAATTGTTGCAAGACTCGGCCACTTCTTAATCAAATTCTTACTATCCAAAATTCTTAAAACTTGCACTCGGGGTTTAATCTTATTTTCAACACTGCAAATAAGAGAAGCTGGATCGTTAACAATACAAGAAAGATAGTACTTCTCCGTCGCAAGCAAAACCTCTTTTACCTCCTTCAGCTTCCCCTGCTATACAGCAAACGCAGCCTTTTTAAACATTTTCAAAATGTCATCTTTTGAAAACCCCAATTCGGTAAAATGCTTTAACTTTAGTTCCCAATTCTCATTAGTCATCGAACTAACAACCCGAACAGCATGAATAAACAACAAAATTATATATGTGCTTTTTGATCTGCTCCATGCCTACACCACAACTCTTTATGAATTTAATATTGGGTACCATAGTTTTCTCCAAATCATGTTTCAAGAACCACCCACATCTCTTCAAAACTTTAGGGGCTATTCTCTCTGTAATTCAGTTTTGTGTTTTGAGTTTTGAATTTATTTTGGATTTTGTGTTTTGAGCATCCATTTTGAGATTGTTGAAACTGTGTTCTTTTTATCATTTTGAAAAATTGTTTTCAAAATTAAAAAAACCCAAAACCCATTCTCTTCCCGACCCCTCCCCTCTCCTCTCCCTCCTCTTCTTCCTTTCCCTCCCGTCTCTCTTTACATCGGCAACTCTCAGTCATAAGCCCCAACTCTCCCAAATTATCTTCTTTCACTCCACACGCATTTTCCTCTCTCAACAGTCGCCAATGGAGAGAGCAGGGTTACGCTCCATCTCCTCCTCTTCTTCTCCATCCTCTCCACATGCCTTCGCTAGAATATTCTCCTGCTCCGTTTACAGATTCTCTCGCCTCTCTTCTATCACCCAAAACGACATCGTTTTATCCCCAATGTACACATGCACTCTCTTCTTCGCAATCATCTCCATTTCATCTCCACATCTTCTATCCAGTTAGCTCTAGGTACCTTAACGTCTTTTATGATCAAGATACTGTGATTAATTGTACATGATTTTGGATTTTGTTGGCGTTGGTGGATTTCCTTTTTCGTTGGCGGTGGTTCAGTAGTGGTCGCGATGGTGCGGTGATGGTTTGTGGTGGTAGAATTTTGAAAACACCCAAAACGTTTTTTGAAAATTTTGGCTTGATTTTAACTGAAAACACCCAAAATTATATTTTTGTCGTTTTTGATTAACTCGTTTTCGAAAATTTGTTTTTGAAAATAAGTAAATAAACCTTTTTTCACTGTTTTGAAAAATCGAAAACAGAAAACGTGCTGAAAATGGTAAAGAGAACAACCCCTTAGCCACCTCAGAACTGGATCTAAACAAGCTCGTCAACACTGATAAGGATGGAATGACACCATTGTCCACACAGCGATACAAAATTGACGGAGTATTTAACATTATCTTAGCAATGTTTTTTTTATAACCGTGAATGTCCAGTCGCTTGAGCGCACCTCGACTAATTTCACGAGGCCCTGAAATTTACGACTAAGTACTCACCTCAATCGGCCTGAAGGTTGAGGGGATTCGAACTGGTGATCATTGGGGAACAAAGCCAAAACTTGACCAATTGAGCAAACCGCTCAGGGTTGACATTATCTCAGCAATGACTTCGGCAGAAAAGCTAAAATCTTGTAAAACCTTGATTTTGGGCTTTATGGTTTTCTCCAAACTTGGGGAGAGCAGACGAGGCTCGCTTTTCACGGCTCTCTCCAACTGACTCTTCGATAAACCACTCCTTGAGGAATGATAATATTGAATCAGAATTTTCCGGATTCTTTATACGGTTCAAAACAGAGCCAACTTGTGAAGCTGCGTCGGGAGAGAATTTATGCTTGTGTAGCAGAAAATCGTACACTAATGGTATTTCTCACTTGCCTTTTTGTCGAGGTAGAGAAAAAAAGGAGCAAAGAAAATGAGAGAAACATGTGGTTTCTACAGAAACGAAGGGTTCTTGGAAGAGAAAAAGATGAGACTTTTGCACACATGCAATCTCATTATGATCGACAATTGCATACGTTTGGGCTAGGAAAATGATACAGCAAGGATTCAATATTGAATTTTTTGAAGAAAAGTAGCAATTTTGCTCTCGATTTAGGGTTTATAGCTATTGTCATTAGAAGAACACTACCAATCAGTGTTAAAAGAAAACTGCAATCTGCGTCCCCAACCTATGGTTTAAGAAGCAAGTTAGTTCTTAACATTTAAAAATAAGCAAATCAGTCCTCAAAATTGGTATCAATTACTGTACGGGAAAAGGCGCTTTCAGAATTTGTAGTTTCTTTTTAATTTAAAAGTCAAAAGAGCAACTCTCTCTAAACATGTTTAAAAATAAAAAATCTCGTCAAAGGTAGAACTTTCTCATTGATGCTTCGTGTTAAATACAATCACAACAACCATCCCTCAACTCCCTCTCCCATGGCTTCACCTTTAAACATTGAACGATTCAGTCCAATTCTCACGAGGTACTAACGGAAATTCTATAAATGGAACCAAATGGTTTTATTTAAAGTAATCGGACCAAAATCAACTCGTTCTAATTTAGATTGATCAAGTTCTTTTTATAGTTTAGAATAAAATATGTAAATGTTTAATTTTTTTTTTTAAGTGACAAAAGTTGATTATTTCGAAAATTGAATTCGTACAAATTAATTTTTTTATAAAAAATATTTTAGAATGGAATTAAAATTCGGTCCAATAGCAAGAACCAAGATGGACAATAACCTTTTAATTCTTGATTCTGAGAGCTTGATTAGATTTTAACTAGAATCGCATTAAACCAACTAGTTTGATCCAGATTGGGTGGTTCCTAGTTCTAGAGAATCCGGAAACAATTCTAGAGAAGTACTATCATGTTCATCCTATGAATCAAAGCTAAAATTCAGAAGACAAGAAGATATTAACATGCATTTGCACAAGGCAATCAATAACCAATGTCTTCAGAGCAAACAGTTACAACAAATACATAAAATAGAATATCATATCTTTACTATAAAGCAAAAAAAGGTGACAATTCATTTCAGCAGACACCAACAAAAAAAAAGATAGAACAATACTTAGATAACCAGGTATACAAAACATGAACAACCATATAGATTAATCAAACTCCTTAAGCCATCACAACATTAATCTTTAATCAGTGTCCATCACTATATGAACCCTTTTCTGTCTAAATCAGTCCGTCACTACTCTCGAATGAAATATATATATGTTGATGTCACAAAGTTTTATGCCACCCATCAACCCACCACAACCTTCCTTAATGCGGGCTTGGTATAGACTTTGCTTAAACATAAACGTCGACAAATATCACTTAAATCCCACTTCTTAAGCAGATGATAAAAGTTTTGTATCTCTTCTGCCTTTGAGTGCACTATTTTCCATATATAATTCTCCCACTTCATTTAAATAAGGCTGAACAAATTTCCCCAAAAACTTGCTCTCTGGCATTCTAGTAATTGTTGAAAGACTAGGCCACTTTTTAATCAAATTCCTACTATCCAAGATTCCTAAAACTTGCATTCGGGGTTTAATCTTCTTTTCAATGCTGCAAACCAAAGATGTTGGATCCTTAACAATACACGATAAATCATACTTCCCTGTCGCAAGCAAAACCTCTTTTACCTCCTTCAGCTTCCTCTGCGATACCGCAAACACAGTCGGGGACTTTTTAAACATTTTCAAAATGTCATCTTTTGAAAACCCCAATTCGCTAAAATGCTTTAACTTTAGTTTCCAATTCTCATCAGTCATCGAACTAACGGTCCTAACAGCATAAATAAACAATCTGGAACTTCTACAAGTCCCCATCTCATCAACCTTTTTAACAAAATTTTTCATATCTGTAGGACTATGAAAGAAAAACCTTGGAAAAATATAGATATGCTTTATGATTTGTTCCATGTCTACACCACAACTTTCTAAGAATTCAATATTGGCTACCAAAGTCTTCTTCAAATCTACTGTCAAGTACCACCCAGAAATCTTTAAAACCTTAGCTACCTCTGCACTGGATCCCAACAAGCTCTTCAACACGGATAATGCCGGTATGAGCCTATTATCAGCACTACGTGTAAAATACCATGGATCATTTGAGATTATCTCAGCAATGTCATTAGCAGAAAAGTCCAAATCTTGGAAAATCTTAATTTTGGGTTTAATTGTTTTCTCAAGACTTGCAGCGAGCAAGCGAGGCCAAGTTCTCAGCATTTTCTCCAAATGATTTTTTGTAAAACCAGTCTCTTTGAGGAACAATAGTATTGAATCAGATTTTTCTGGATTCTTTATACGGGTTAAAACAGAGACAACTTGTGAAGCAGCTTCAGGAGAAAAGTGGTGTTTCTGTAGCAGAGAATCGTACACTGTAAGGGTATTTTTCGTTTCCCTTCTCTGCGAGGTAGAGAAAAATAAGAAAGAAAAATGGGATTTGTACAAAAATGAAGGGTTCTTGAAAGAAAAAAAGATGAGATTTTTGCACATACGTAGATTCATTATGACCAATAACTGTAATTACACCTATGAATCATACATGTTGACAAAGAGAAGTACTTGCCTGATATTACTAGGTTCAAATTTGAAAGGCGATTGCTTTTTGTGAAGAAGTACCAAAAGCTCGCTGCAGATTCAGGATTTAGGGTTTTTCAGTTGAATGGCTATATCGAAAATTTGGCCTTAAAACTAACGAAAGAGGATGAGGCTAAAAAATTACAATCATGCCATGTACATTTTTTACATCATTTTTTACGTTGTGCACGTGCCAGATGACTATATATGATTCGGTTTTGCTATAGGTACATCAATGTATACATAAGGGTGTACACCCCTCTCACATGGAGGTGGGGCCCGTTTGAATAAAAAAATATTTTATACAAATGGGCCCCACTCCCATGTGAGTGGGGTGTACATCATTATGTACAATTCTTGATGTACAAGTATCATTTTTCATATACGATTAGACGGTCTTGAAAAATTTACACTTTCTTCCTCAACACTTTTCGAACTCCAATGAAGCACACACAAAAATGTCAACCAGATGAAGTACAAAAACTTATTATTTATCAACTCATCAAAGCTAATCACCATTAAACTCTCATCGAAGCAGTGTGCATATAAAATCATTGACATAGATATTTTGTACTTTATTAGACGAATTTTGTCACAACTAATTAATATTGCAAGTGGTAATCTAACTATGCCTTTTGTTTGGGTTTTCCTTATAATTGCTAAAATTACGAGTTAGTAAAAAAAAAAAAATCAATAAATGAATAGTAATTATGAATCTTATGAAAAATCAAAATTAATTTGAATTCTTTTCTCATTATCAAAGCTTATAGTCACTTGAAAGATCAAAGTTGGTTTATAACCTATGTCACATACTCATGTCTTGATCGATAGGAAAAAGATTTATTTCAATTGTTGGGCTAATATGACTATGAACTAATTCGTCTTCGTTTCATCGTTATAACGATGCTCTTCGACTTAGGATCAAATTGTTTTTCCAAAACTATTGATTGCACCCGCTTAGGCAGGACTTGTGAAAATTAAAATATAAAAAGCAAAAAATGAAATTAATTAACAATATGGTAGGATAATTATCCGTTTCATAAGATTATACTCAAATAAATATTCATTATAAAACCTTGTTTGTGATTAGATATTATTTTTTGCCTACGATTTCCATTTATTCTTGGGTTACTAGAATCTCGATAAATGTTGACTTGTTTTTTTACTTTTGTTTTTTTATATGGAGATTATATTATATCATAATTAATGGATGTACATTACTTTGTACACATAATAGCACACATATCCCATCAAAAATACTGATAAAACTAAATACAGAATTGTGTTGCATTAGTGATTATATTTCTTGTAATGATGTTTTGTCATTCCAAGATACTATAGGTAACCTTTTTTTTTTTTTTTTTTGACAATTTCAGTTTATGTGGTTAACTAGTGAGGATAGTACTATCATTATCTTTGGAATGGAGCTTCCGTTCTTGTCTACTTGGCTATCTTCTATAATGGAAGTGTCTGTCTCTGCTTCTTGAGTGCCTTAGGTATGTGAGCACGTGATTAATTTGTAAGCCAATTACAATTCCATTATCTGTAGTTTTCGTCTTTCTCTATTTGTAAAATTAGTTGACGAGCCAATCACCAATTTGATGACTTCTTATGTTCTATCATTACTTGAGAGGGATGCGGTTTAAGGAAATCTATGATTATGTTCTCATAGCTTTGTAACTGATCCTTTACTAATGAGCATAGATGATGTTGGCATTTTAGTTGAAATATCATGTCTTCCTATGCCTCCATTGTCATATTAAACCTTGGAAATTATTTGTTAGTCCATGTTATGTCTATTTCTTAGCGATGTTCAACTAATGTCAAGAAGCAAGTTTGTCATTTCGATTTTAGTGAATTTGTGTTTACAATTTGTAGTGTGCCTTTCATAGTATCTATTAGAAAGATACTATTTTTGTATCCCTACAACTTATTTTTTTTTCCTTAAAATAAAGGTTTAGTGGCTGAATTTTACTTTGCTGTTGAAAATTAATTAATCTCCTTTCTAAGTTCCTCGTAAGAACAGTGCAGTGAAATTTGTTTTTAACTGAAGATTTGCTTCTTTATATATCATGAAGAAGTGGCAGAGAAGTCTTCACTTGGGTGTCCAATTAACTTAATTTTTTTCTGTATGGCATTGATTCAAAATGATTCACTTGGCGAGAGATACACTTTTACCTCCAGTTCTTATTGAATTTTGTTGCTTCCTTTTCTGGGTTCTAAATATTTGAGTCTTGCTGTTCTTCACTTGCATTAGACAGGTTAATTTTTAGTTGAATCACTATAGTATCCTACTGGTAATCTAATTGGGTTTCATGGACTAAAGAAGCTTCTTCTTGTTACTTCTACTTATTAAGGCTGTAATTTTCTTATTGGAGCATAGCACTGAATACAGTGTTCTATTTGTTATGTTCTAATTATTAAGTGCTTGCGTGTTCAAAATGATGGGTAAGTTAAAATTCAAGTCAAGTGAACCGAAACCTGAGTTGAAATGCTTGGTTGGGACCTAAATCATTTACAAAATGAGAAAATAAAACATCATCCTTCTGTTGGTGAATGTATTTTATTAGATTAACAATTTATATTGCAGGTCAGACTGTAGACATCTTTCTTTTGGAATTTGTAAGTTCTCTAGCTCCTTTCTTGTTAATTTACTCTCATCAACAAAAGAATGTGAGCATCATTAAGGAAACACTGATAATTACTTTCTTATTTCCCTATGTTTCTTCTTCAGAAAATTGTCGTGGTTATGAGGTCTTCAAGTGTATTGTTAGTAGGTATTTGTCTCACATTCCTCCTTGTGCATGCTTCGAAATTTGACTTTACACTACGTATGACGAACAGCATGTCGAGGCAAGCGGCATAGATGCTTGTGACTTCGATGACTCGTTCGGGAGATCCTTAGATGTGGTTGCCCCACTGTGGATCCACCTAAGGTCAATGTTCCACCGCCATCCCGACCTCGATCCATCAAGGTGGAGATGTCTAGTGCTAACATGCGGACTCCGTTTACACGATCTGGTTGTCGAAAGAGTAAGAGGAATGAGTAGTTACTTTACAATGTTGGCGTATCATGATATTATTTTTTGAAAAATCATTGACATTTGTCGTTTTGTTTACCATCATTAGACAAATATTTTGGTTGATAGTATAGTTCTTAGTGTTGATATATAATTGAAATGGATAAAATTGGGCATTTTGTCATTCAATTGTATGCATGCTGTTCTGGTCTCACATTACTTATACATTTACGAACTGTCGTTCTTGACAGTTGAAACATCAAGTGTCGAGATTGGTAAGTATCTAATGTTGAGAATGACAAATCAAATTTCGAGAAATCGTATGAAATGTAGAGAACTCTCCTGTTTCGGACAAAATGTTGTTCTAGACAAATGTAATGTCAAGTGTCGAGATTATCCGAATACAAATGTCAATAACAACTTTTCAAGTGTCGAGAAATGCATTAAATGTCGAGAAAAATGAATTGGAAAATACGTACAGTTCAACCATACAACAATTCATTAGGTTTTGATATGAAATTACTAACATTAACAACTAGTTCCATCCACTTTGTTTTCAACAACTCAAGAAACTCATCATATCACAAGTACAAGGTCTACACCCAATGATGTGAAAGATGTGTCAATTAAATGTAAATAGAAATGGGTGGTAACCTAGAACCTGCAGACAGTTACGGCCCGTTTTTGTTGTGATTACCATTTTGTATGTCAAGTGACTTATGAAAACAAGTCATTCGTGGCTTCTTTCATACGCAGTACCAAATTGTGTATACAATGTTGAAAAAAATTTTAGTCATGAAGTAGTAAAAGGAAACCCAACCGATTAATATACTAAGAACATGAAAATTCGAAACTTCATTTTGTCAATATTCAATTTCTCGAATAATGTGTGGGCAACCTCTTCATATCTAATATCACGTCGAATAACAATTGATATTCGGTCCCCTAACCACTTCCACGTGTCGTCCATATTGACGAATGTACCACCGTACGAGACAATGAATCTCATAACATTTCCCATATCTGCCTGCCATAAATAAAAAAAATTATCAGCTAATGACGAATACCGAAAACGAAAATGCTAGCCACATGAAATACGTGAAACACTGTATCCAAAATGCTCCCCGAGTTTGTTTAGTGTTTAATGTTATTTTCAACATTTGAAAATTCCAGAATTACATTTAAACTATCATTCTCGACGTTTATAAAATGTCTAGAATGACATGACGGGATTCACCTGAACATATACACTTATCATCTTTTTCAACTTCAACCATCATTTTTTAAAAGAGTTAATTCCACCATTAATGACATTCTCAATACAGAAGTACATGAAATTATTATCTACCTAAATGGTTAAAGAATGGTGTTACAACAAATATCTACTACTTGTTTGGATAATCCAATTCAATGGAATCAAATATATAACAGCTATTAAACCATAAACTTATCAATAAAAATATGATTTCAAAGAAAAATATCTTCTACCAAGAAATAATGAGAGTCGAATCAACTTCAAATTTGGAGGAGATTAAAATTTGTTGACTTGAAATCAAATGAAGCCTTCAAAATTAGAATCATATACTTCTTTGTTTCTTTAATTTTCCTACAATAATTGGTTAATATCTAATTAAAAATGTAAGCAAATGAACTCACTTTGGTAATAGCTACAAGTATGGTGGCTTCTCATGGAAGCTACTTGCTCTTCTTGAAATATGTGTCAAATTGGAGAAAAAAAATACAAATAGGGTAATCATTTCATTAAGGATAAAATAGACAATTTTGTATCAAATTTGGCCATTTTTGCAAGAATTATAAGAAAATGACATTTTTCAATTGACACCCATAAAATTGGACATTTTTTAAAACATCCCTAAATTTTTTTATCCCCCATTTCCTTCAATTGGTGCACATGTGGAGGATGGATGGAATTAGTTTTCTATGGCAAATAAAACCCATCAAACAACAATTTCCAATTGTTTAAACAATTTCTGTTTTCCATGGAAAAAGGGCTATCAAACATAGTCTAAATAAATCACTAGTTTACAAGAATATGCCTCGTAATGCTGGGACGGGTGGAACCATGTTGGATTATTTCGGCAAGTTGGTTAGTCCAAATTAACAAATTAACTAGATTGATAT
Source organism: Fraxinus excelsior (assembly GCA_019097785.1). Classification (NCBI taxonomy): domain Eukaryota; kingdom Viridiplantae; phylum Streptophyta; class Magnoliopsida; order Lamiales; family Oleaceae; genus Fraxinus; species Fraxinus excelsior. The sequence continues at coordinate 531,952 of CM032644.1, forward strand.
CGAGTAATTTATAATCACCCGGTCTATTTGATTTTGTTCACAAAAATATCTTTCGAATTAAAATCATCGTAAATGTACGATTTATTAACAAATAATAAAGTGAATTTGAGTCCAAGTATCGTCTCACAAAAATTGATTTAGTTCAATTTTAATTATCACGACCTTAACCAACATATGAATAATATGGTGTGTTTGTTTGTCAAAAAATTATGACTTAAATAATCTACTTATACAATTATGAGTAAATTAACTAAACTAAATACAAAATATACTAAATGCAAATTGATGTGTTTAATAAATGACAAACACAATAGGATCACAAATTCCATATAATAATCATTTTTAACTTTAGTTCTACACTTTGACAACACAATTGAATTTTGACGAATCAATGTTCATATTTTATCTCTCGAATAATATTAAACATACTTTCATATATGATCTGACTATATTTTTATGACGGATGCGAACATATAAGAGTGCATGAATTTTTATGAACACTTAAAAATTCACATAGAATATATCAGTATATTTTTATCTCTTATCGGACCCTATGACAATTTACACTATGTCGAACATATTTCTCTTATTTCGAATGCATAAAATAGGCCATCACATTCACACAACTACCATACACAATAATTGTGGAGAAAAGAAAATCACTCAAACTATTTGATTTTGTTCACAAAAATATCTTTCGAATTAAAATCATCACAAGTGTATGATTTATTAACAAATAATAAAGTGGATTTGAGTCCAAGTATCATCCCACAAAAATTGATTTAGTTCAATTTTAATTATCACGACCTTAACTAAAATATGAATAATATGGGGTGTTTGTTTGTCCAAAAATTATGACTAAAATAATCTACTTATGCAATTATGAGTAAATTAACTAAACTAAATACAAATATACTGAATGCAAATTAATGTGTTTAATAAATGACAAACGCACTAGAATCCCAAATTCCATATAATAATCATTTTTAACTTTAGTTATACACTTTGACAACACGATTAAATTTTGACGAATCAATGTTCCTATTTTATTTAAAAATCTCTCTCGAATAATGTTAAATCTACTCTCATATATGATCTAACTATATTTTTATGACGGATAGAATATATAAGAGTGCATGAATTTTTATGAACACTTAAAGATTCACATAGAGCATAGCGGTATATTTTTATACTCTATCAGACCCTATGACAATTTACAACATGCTAAACATATTTCCTTCTTTTGAATGCATAAAATAGGCCACCACATTTACACAACTATCATGCACAATAATTGTGGAGAAAAGAAAATAATATAAATCATTCAATATCCAAAAACATATTTTCAAGATCAAGTATGTAAAACTAAAGATTAAAAATGCACATTACATGGTTCATCGTTCTCCTAACACAAAGAAAACTAGTTTAGCATGTTATGAAGAAGAAAACAAAAGAAATATTGAAGAATCGACATTGCCCAAATAAAGTTTGAATTGAGTCTTATAGTCTTGGAATCGATCTTCGTGTTTCTAGCCTCCTTCTATGCTCCAAAATCCGATAGAACGTGTCTCCTCTTCATTATGGACGACCCTAAATCTTAAAAAATATTCCCAGTATTGTTTCCATAAGAGTTTTATTCCAATAAGGAAACCAGAATTTTTCCTCCGAAAATGTATTGAATTATAGTATAGTATAATCTCATGATATAGCTTAGTTCAATGAATTTCAACATGGAATTCCCGAATCATGCCATGTGATCGCATGGAGAAAATAACTATGCTATAGCAAAGTTTAAATAAAATCTCATTCTTTGTGTTTTGATCATTGAACTCCATTTTCTCGTTTCTTGTCCTCTTTTCTCTTCTTCTTCTTCTTCTTCTTCAAATACTTCATGTCTTCGCTAAATTGGTCTTCGAGTCTTTCGCATCTTCGTTTCTTCTTTCGGGTCATCTTTAGACTATTTGCACTTTGGTTCCTGAACTTTGATTTTTTTCTATTTTAGTCCTTTCTCTCTTGTTTTTCCTAAATTCCACCACGTCCATCAATGTTATCACACAAAACATAATTTATATATAATTAAGCCACATTCCAATATATTTACCAATAATTATCCATATTTTGTGGCCTAAATAAGTGTGCAAAACGATTTATGAGATTATATCTTGGTTTTACAAGTATTATAAAGGTAATATATAATAGCTCCAATTGAGAATATGTAACAAATTTATCATCAATCATTTTTAGTATGATAAACATGTAATTAAATAGCATAGCTCGTCCTTCAATCCATTTTAGCCATTAAATGATGAACTTGCCTTCTATAAAGTAAACAAAAATAAAAGAAATCAATAAAACAACAAAAATAAGAGAAAATTACAAAGAGAGTCTCATAACTTTTCAAAGAGTGCAAATAAATCTCACTTGAAATAATTAAATATATTAACTAAAAAAAATAGATTTAGAAAAATAAAAACATTTCATCTTCTCCTGTCAAGCTCACCCACCCACGCACCCCAACCAATAAATGTTAATTTTTTTTAATTCACATAGTCTAATCCGAGGCGCGATCACTAGAATTCTGAAATCTTTTTGTGCATTAATATGTATTTAGTTGTTTTAAGTAAAATTTATTTGTACTTTTCAAAAGTTATTGGACTTCCTTCGTAGTTTTCTCCTATTTTGTTTGACTTATTGTGTACTTTTATTTTTTATTTGTTAGAAAATTTCATTAACAGTCTCTTGCTCTCTACAAAACTAGATTAACATATTCTTCAAGCACGAACATTAAACATAGAGAATAAAAACATTAATCTTAAACTACTAAAAAACCGAGAGTAACTTCCCATTTAAATGCCTGAGAATGTTAGGCTCAGGAACAGCATCCATGCCTTGCAAATCACCGTCCATAGAGAGTACAAGAACCGGTCAGAATGCTTCCTCACTTGGCTTGGATCATCGATCAAGGGATTTTCCAAAAATAGCCAAGATTTCGACCAACAATCGGACCTAAAATCAACAGAGAAACCAACACCCTTTGCCACTATTTCAGGCCAAAGAAATACCCAAGAGTTTCTACAGACTATAGGCTATGTGGTGGATTTCATGGAGCAAGAAAGGGAAGCTAGTGAAAAATGGACCAGAGAGTGCTCTTGAGAATAATCTATCAAAAAATCTAGCATAGAGATATGTGAAGAGTCTCCAAGAAGCTATAAAAAATATCTCCTAAGTTTTGATCATAGTCATTCATTTAATCAAAGGGCCAGAAATAGTCAAGGTAATGCAACCGGGTCAAAGCACAAGCCCAATAACTTACGGGAACCATTAAACCCACATTCTTCACCTTGATTCTCATAACATACTCTCTCGGTTGTAAATTTGCACATGGAAGGATTGTTCATCATCATCGCCCACTACCTACAAAAAAAATTAGCCCGCGTCAATATGTAACAAAGATAAGTACAATTTAAATTTTCCTACAGACAGAATTTTTGTTCCCACATCAAAAGGATTCTTATCAGTATGAATCTTAACAAGTTCAACTTCACCTTGAGACAGTTTCTCACGAATAAAATGATACTTCATCTCAATATATTTTGATCTTCCATGATAAACGGGATTCTTACTAAGTGATAATGCATTTTGACTATCAGTAAACATAATAGGTATATCATGTATGAAGTTTAATTATTTTAAGATTCTCTTTAACCAAATACATTCTTAACGGCTTCTGTTATGGCAACGTATTCAGTTTCAGTACTAGACAAAGTAACTAAAGGCTGCAGCTGAGATTTCCATGTTATGCAGTTATCACCTAGGGTAAAGAAGTATGTTGTAGTTGATTTTCTACTGTCTTTATCACCAGCAAAGTCATCATCAACATAGTCTTTAAGAGTCAACTTCCCAGATCTTTTCTTATACACTAAGCCCAGATTTAAAGTCCCAACTAAATACCTTAATAGTCATTTCATACCAGCCCAGTGTGGCTTACCAGGATTGGACATAAATCTACTTAGGAGACTAATGAAAAATGCAAGATCAGGTCTGATAGTAATCATAGAAAACATGACAGAACCTATAACATTAGCATAAAGAACATTTTCCATCTCTTTCAATTCAGACTCAGATTTAGGCGAATGATCACATGAAAAATTCACATGACTAGCAAGAGGCACATTCACAATTTTACTGTCTTTCATTCCAAATTTTGTCACAACTTTGTTCAAATAAGCTTCTTGTGAAATATTTAACCTATTTTTAGCCATATCCCTTGTTATCACCATTCCTAGAATCTATCTAGCATTTCCTAATTTCTTCATGTCAAATTTAGATTTTAAAAGATCTTTCAGTTCATTAATTTGAGACTTACTAGATCCAGCTAAAAGCATATCATCAACATAAAGCAGCAAGTAGACTTCACAACCACTCTTCATGTCATTACAATATAAGCAAGCATCAAATTCACTTCTTTTAAACCGTATCTTTAGCACATAAGTATCAAACCTCTTGTACCATTGTCTTGGGCTCTGTTTCAGCCCGTATAAAGATTTCTCTAACTTGCACACATAATCAAATTTGCATCTAGCTACAAACCCTTGTGGTTGGCTCATGACGATATCCTCTTCCAACTCCCCATGTAAAAATGCAGTTTTTACATCGTGTTGTTCAAGTTTCCAATTGAATTAAACAACAAGAGGCAACATTAATCTGATTGTCTTGTACTTAACCACGGGGTGAAAATATTTCATTATAGTCCACACCCTCTCTTTGAGTATAACCCTTAGCCACTAACCTCGCCTTAAACCTCACGGGATTATTAGGATTCAAACCTTCCTTTAACTTGTAAATACATTTACATGGAACCAATTTCTGACCTTTAGGGTTCTTAACAAGTTTCCAAGGTTTGTTATCACTCAAAGATTCAATTTCTTCCTGCATAGCTTTTATCCAGTTTTCAGAGTAATTTCCATTAATAGCTTCTTCATAAGTGGCAGGTTCTATCTGTTCAAGGGCTTCACCTGAAACTAGAGCAAAATCAGTCAAGTTTAGGGATTCATATATCGGATTAGGCCTAATTTACCTTCTTGCCCTATCCCTAGTAAGCTGATAATCTTGATTAGGTGGCTGATCATTAAAATGTTCAACTTCAACTGGTTCAATGTTATCTTGAAGTTCAGTCACCTCTCAATTTCAATTTCAAGTTCATTATGTGTAGGGTCATTATCATCATTCCCAGGTGTAGGTGAATCAAGCTTAATTAGTTTCACCTCAGTCTGAACACTCTTATCAGTTTCAGATTTGTTAGCTTCATCAGTTTTCTGTTTTAAACATAGCATTTCAGATTCATTTAATACTACATTCCTGCTGTTAATAATATTAATGCATTGAACCCCTAAAACCCATAACTTATAGCCCTTCACACCCTCGGGATACCCTAACATCACACACTTGGCGGCTCTAGGCTCAAGTTTTCCTTCTGACTGATGTGCATATGCAGCACATTCAAACGCCATTAAGTGATTTAGATTTGGAGGCTCCCCTATCCACAATTCCCGTGGAGTCTTAAAGTCTATACTGTTGGACGGAGACCTATTAATCAGATAAGCTGCAGTACTAGCAGCTTCAACCCAAAAACTTTTGGCAAGACCAGAGCTAATCAACATGCACCTAACCTTGTTCATTATGGTCCTGTTCATTCTCTCAGCGACCTCATTCTATTCAGGTGTGTATTTAAGTGTTCTGTGTCTTGTTATCCATTTCTGTTTACAAAAGTTGTCAAATTCGAAATTACAGAATTCAAGCTCATTATTAGTTCTCAATGTTTTAAGTTTCTTGTCTAACTGATTCTCAACAGACTTAAGCAAAATTCTGAATTTCCCAAAAGTTTCTAACTTAGCCTTCAAATGATAAATTCAAACCTTTCTTGAGTAATCATCCACTAAGGACAAGAATTACTTACTTCCACCAAACGTGGAATGCTTCTCCGGACCCCATAGATCATCATGGATATAGTCCAATGGTCTGCTAGTCCTATGAGAGCTAACTTCAAAGCTCACCTTATGTGACTTACCCAAAACACAAGTTTCACAAAAGTCCAAAGCTTTAATGTCATCTTTTCCGAGCAATTTCTGATTATTTAAAGATTTTAGCCCTTTAAACTCAATGTGAAGCATTCTGTTATGTCAAAGTTCAGTTTGGTCTTTACTAACTATAAGAAGATTAGAATCAGGTGGTGTCTCAGTTCTACCCTCTAGATAGTACAATCCATTCCTCTTAGGTCCTTTCATAACTACCAAAGACCCCATTATAATTTTCAGAATTTTATTTCCAGATTTGAAAGTATAACCCTCATCTTCAAGAGTACATAAGGAAATGAGATTCCTCTTCAAATTAGGGATATATCTTACATTTCTAAATTGCTTGACAGCCCCATCATACATCCCGATGGCTATGTTACCAATCCTAACCACATTTTGAGAATTATTATCTCCCATGTAAACTTTCTTAGATTCAGTCTCTCTGTAGTTATAGAACCAAGACCTTTCAGGGTACATGTGAAAGGTGCACCCTGTGTCTAGAATCCAATTTTTGTCAAATTCTTCCTCGGACACATTTAGGACATGTAAACTATCAAATTTAGAAACAATGACATCATTGTTTTGTTCATTGTAGTTTAAGTCTCTTTGTTTCTTTTTTCAGTCAAAGCAGTCTCTCTTGAAATGTTCTAACTTTCCACAATTATAACATTTCTTACCACTCCTGTCTTTCGATTTGGATCTCATTTTAGATTTTCCCCTTCCCTTTTTGTTCTGGAAGTTAAATTCTTTCTTTTCTGATCTTTCCCTAACAAATAGGCTTTCTTCTCTCAGATTAGTTCTGTTCTCTCTTTTTAGTTCCAGTTTTCTCGATTTCAACGCATCTACCACAATGCTTGTGAAAGAACATCCCTACCATATTCATGTTTCCTTCAACATCCTTCCCCGGGTCCATCTTAAAACTAAACAGTTTCTCTAACAGATATATCTTGTTAGACAAAGTCTTAGTCAAGAATAAGGTATCCAAGACAGTCCATAAAGTTCTAGCATCTTTAGCATGATCAACTTGCAACATTATCAGATAGATGCAAAATTATAGAACTATATGCAATTTCATTCATTTCTTCAATTTCATCAGGTTTAGATGTTAACTCATCAAAAAATTTATCAGGATCATTGAGACCTTTACCAAGTCTCTATTGGACCAAAATGACCTTCATTTTCTGTTTTCATATTGAGTAGTCCCCCTTTCCATCGAATTGCGATAATTCGACCCTCGAACCCATTCCGGATTCTGTAAAAGAGTGGCCTGTACTCAATAACATAACAGAAAATGATCAACACAAAGTATGAATGCAGAGTTAAAACTAATATCCAGAAATGAAGCACAACAATGAAACAATTCGATCAAAGAACCTCAATGTGATGTGTGCAAGTGTGATTCAAACTTAGACAGTGCACATGTATATTATACAAGTAAGCATGCTTTTCAGGTTACAAATTAATCACAGAATTCACAAATAGGCAACCAAGCAATCATGCATAAACTTGTAAGAATACCAAACTAACTATCGTAGAGTTCAGAATAATCTTACCAAACTAACTGTTGAAAAACAGTAACTATACCATCAACTCCTCAATCGAGCAAACCAGCCAAGGTCATAGAAATCACCCAATTCCAACCAACACATGCACAATAGTAAAATAGAGGAACCAGTATCGAAATTAAAACACTAGAATGCCAAGCCAGTGATGTTCTCAGTTTAAACCTTAGAAGGTATATACAGATATATCACTGGACCCAATCAACAGATTCAAAAAATAACGAACACAGCCAAGCCCTAGGTCGAAGGGGCTCTGATACCAGTTTTGTTAGGAAATTTCATTAACAGTCTCTTGCTTTCTACAAAACTAGATTAACGTATTCTTCAAGCACAAACATTAAACATAGAGAATAAAAACATTAATCTTAAACTATTAAAAAATCGAGAGTAACTTCTCCATTTTAATGGCTGAAAATATTAGGCTCAAGAACAGCCTCCATGCCTTACAAATCACCATCCAGAGAGAGTACAAGAACCGGTCAGAATGCTTCCTCACTTGGCTTGGATCATCGATCAAGGGATCTCCCAAAAATAGCCAAGATTTCCACCAACAATCAGACCTAAAATCAACAGAGAAACCAACACCTTTTGTCACTATTTTAGGCCAAAGAAATATCCAAGAGTTTCTACAGACTATAGGCTATGTGGTGGATTTCATGGAGCAAGAAAGGGAAGCTAGTGAAAAACGGACCAGAGAGTGCTCTTGAGAAGAAGACTACCAATAATAGAGAGAAAGTCTATTATTGCAAAGTGAAAGAGACCCACGTTAATAATCTATCAAAAAGTCTAGCCTAGAGATATGTGAAGTCTCCAAGAAGCCATAGAAAATATCTCCTAAGTTTTGATCCTAGCCATTCATTTAATCAAAGGGCCACATATAATCAAGGTAGTGCAACCGGGTTAAAGCACAGACCCAATAACTTATGGGAACCATTAAGCCCACATTATTTAAAAGGGAAGTGGAGGGAATGACGATTTTTCCTATATAATTGAAAGGTTGGGATGAGTTATACTTAAAAAAAAGTTGATAATAGATTTATTAAAATTAGCAAATGTTAGGGACAAAACTGCAAATTTCTCTAGTATATAAATAGCAAAATTAAGATATTAAACTGAGAAATTATTGATATTCCACCATAAACCGGATTGAATTTCACTTGTACCATTATTTCTTATCAATATCTATGCCACTTTATCCAGTAAAAGACGAGGAAACATCAATTCCATGTCGTTAAATCTTATTCTTGGCATAAAGTAACATATTCTTGCCTAATTAACACAAAAATGGCTTGTTTAATATTGTTGGATTAAACTCAATTAGGGCATTCTTAATAAAAAAATATCTAAATTTGTTTGAATGTGATATCCAATCATATCAAATCCAATTTAACAAATATATTTGCAACACCTCTACTGATTTAGTAGGAATACCACAAGATCTCATATGGCATGATCTTTTGTAACTTCGATCCTCGTGTTCTAGTCTTATGAGGGCACAATCTTTTGAAACTTTGGTCCTCGTATTCTAGTCCCACTACCACAAACTCTCATAGGACACGATCTTTTGAAACTTCAATCCTCATGTTCTAGTCCTACCTAAATATTTTGTAAGCCTCATTTTGTGCTCGATAAGTATCCCATCAATTTTATAGCGAATGATTAGTTCGAATATTCATCTTGTAGTTCCTAGCATATGTTATGTCAAACAAATGTTGTATTTTCATCTAGCTAGTTATATATTTTATTATTCTCATTATCTATCAAGATTTACACGAAAGGGGATAATATGCCTTTTTTTTCCCAAATGGTCATCGAATAATATTTTATAGTAATAAGCATTTTTCATTAATTCATTCTTCTGTTTTATTTTCTATACAAGTGCTACCCAGAAAGGAAATCCCAAGCAAGAATCTTATCACAAACTTGTTTCTTCTCCTTTATCTTTCTGGATTAGTTCTGGTTGGAAGGATCCCACCAGCCGCTGCTAAATAGGGCCCCAAATGCACCCTTTTGGCAACTGGCATTGACACTATATATTCCTATTCCAATAAACTTTGATTCTACTTTCAAACATCCCTCATTTTCCAATCAAATCTCAAACCTCTTCAGCAAACTTTGGTGAGCAAGTTAGAACTGCATCTGCCACGGTGAGAAATATGTTGTCTTCGCCTATCAGACTTGTGAAACTAGACGCATGAAGCTTGTCCATCACGACCGGCCCGGGGTTTGCCAGAACAAGCTGCTCGACATTAAGAAGATTTTCCCGGTAAGTTTTCGACTTGCATGATGATTTTGAGTTCTGGATATGTATACAAACTTGCATATATATTGAATCAAGTTGTATTGATTACCTGAGCAGATCTCTTTTGGAGACTTCTGTACAGCTCTTCCAATGCATGGATGCCGCTGGTGTCTATGTCAGTAACAGCTGCGAATAACGAAAATTTGTGAGAGATCGTATCAGTGTGAATAGTGCAATTATGCTCGGAAATTGTTGGATGAGGTAAGAAACTACTTACGTGACATTTCGACTATCAAATATTGAATCTGAGGAAGGCCATCTCTTTTTAGTTTCTCTTCTTCGTCGGTTAGCCACCTTAATATCCTGCAATCATTAAAACTTCAAAACTGAAGTCATGATAAACATAGTTTATGCTACAAAACTTGAGAGACAAATTTGTGGCCTGTCAGGTTATTCAAAATTTCAATCTTTATTGCTTATAAGTATAATGAATTATGATCTGCTGAAGAGAGTGAAATGGGACGACATACTACCTCTCCTTAATATAGTTAGAGTTAGAAAAGTAAATTGCCGAATCAATCCTCACGATTAACACACCCGGGACCTTCGTTGCCTCGGGATATTGTTGGATATTCCTATAAACATTTGTCCTAGGAATTTTTCCAAGAATTGTTGTCCTTGGCCTAGTAACTTGTAAGAGTAATTTGGCAAAAGATATTGAGACCTATCATCAGAACAGTAAACATTTAATTCATCAAGTACAAATCTTATAAGCAATTTGAAATGAGAGGCAGATTCTCACCGCAATTAAGAGGCCAATCTCAACAGAGGCAAAAACTACCCCAAAAAAGGCTCCCATACAAGCAACAAAGTCAAATTTATCGGTCTTCCAAATCAAAATTGCTGCCTCATAGTCAATTAAGCTGATGACTGCAGAGATAATGATGGACGAGAGGATTGCATTCGGGGTGTACTCAAAAAGAGGTGTGATAAACATTAATGTTAAGAATACAACAAAGGACATAATGATGTTAGAAACTGCTGTTTGGCATCCAGCCATGTAATTCACCGCAGAACGTGAGAAGGAACCTGCACGTGGCCAAAATAACGTTTCAACAACTAAAAATATGCATTTCTCCTACTGCTACCAATATTAGATAAACATGATCTCAATACTGCTATCAATTTGTACCTGTTGCCGCATAACAGGATGTCATAGAGCCAACTACATTCATTGCTCCAAGAGCAACCATTTCTTTGTTTCCATCTAGTTGATAGTCCTTCATGGCAGCAAACGTTCTTCCAATTGCAACAGCTTCCTATTAAGTATCAAATTAATGAAAAAAAAGTTGTGGATTTACTAGAAAAATGAAGAAAAATTGAATGAATTCTCAAGGAACTTCTTGACCAAGGAAAATATATGAAACTAGCTTACTGTCAATGCAATCATGCCAGCCACAATGCCAATCCTAAAACCCTTCAAAAGATATTCACCAGTAAAATAAATCTTATTCACAGATGAGGGATTAATTCCTTTATCGATATGTTTCACCTGGTTATACCGAATTTGTATTAGTACAAAATAATTACAATAGATTACAGTGTTATGAAACGAAAGCAGTCAAAAAAGGCTAACAATTTGTACTCCTCTCTTCTCTGCGTGGGTAATATACACGAAGAACGTAGACAGAATAACAGAGATCAGTGGAGCGATAGCTGGTACCCAAAAGAGTTTCTTGTTTTTCTTCCCCTGCACCTCACATCGTGTTAGAATTTTTAATGAAGCCGAAAATCATCAGAAGTACAATATACATTGGACGGAACTCGGAAGTTGGGCGTCTTACAATGTACTTGGTAATTAGAAGGAAGGCTAAAAATGTTGCTCCTATCACAATCGTCTGCCAATTCCACTGAAATAGAAAATATTGGAAAGTTTAAGTACCCCGTTCCGACTTAAAGCTGGTAATTCATGCACACGGAGAGTGAGAGAACTTACTTCATGGTGGGCAGAGCCACTCACGGACTGCATAACTGATATAATGTCCGTCTTCTTTGTAAATTTTTTTATGCCTAAAAATCCTTTAAGTTGTTGTAGTGCAATTGTTATGGCAGCACCTCCCATGAAACCAACAACGGCAGCATGAGATAGGAAGTCGATTAAGAAACCCAATCTGCACATAAAACCAAAATTAAATAGCAGTAAAAGACTACAAAACTGCCAGCATAAAAATCGGAAAGAGAAAATTTTGCAGAAATTGACTAGTTTGACAACAATTGAACTCAGATACCTAAGAATGCCGAGGATAGCTTGGGTGATGCCAGCAAAGAAAGTAGCTGTGAAGGCAAGTCTATGATATTCGACTGCATTATTAGTGGGATCGATCTCGTTCTGCAGTAGAGTCCCCAGGAGTAGAGAAACGACAGCAACTGGCCCTATGGCTATATCCCTCGAGCTACCCATGAAGGCATAGATCAAGGGAGGGACAAAGCTTGAATCTGATTGAGTCAACACATTATGCAGGGGAAAATAAAAAAGCACGCGATCACATTCTTGTTATCAAACCAATGGTAAAGGATACATTTTAATTATGACACGTTTGGCTGGGAGATTAACAAGGACGGTATTACGGAACAAAAATAAGCTAAAGCTTGTTTATTATACAATTCAGTCATATCTAGTGCTCCATACTAAACACGTACTGAATGAATATCCGGTACTTACACAAACCATATTGAGGAGCTAAATTTGCAAGTTTTGAGTAGCCGATGTCCTGTTGCGCAAGTAACAGAAATTAAATCATCAAAATACAAAAACTTCTTAAATTCCCAGCGTCTTTTTATCTTGTATGCATATATTGTACCTGAGGAATGCAGAGGCTCGCAATGGTAAGCCCAGCAATTAAGTCTCCTTTAAGTTTAGCTAGATTATAACTTCTACCCCAATCAAGTATCGGAAATACAGCTTGCATCCCGAGAATGAACTTCTGCGACCTGGATTGATCCTTAAATGTACGTAAAGGATCATCTGCAAAGAATGTTTCCTTCAACATGGCAGAGAATTCCTTCCACGGGTTTTGCTTCGGAGGTACACCTACCTTGTGAACATGAGGAAAAATATGACGGTTTGAAGATGATAAACTTCTAAAAGCGATCTCTTCCGTATCCATTGACTCCTCAGTACGATGACCCATTCGAGATGAGACTAGAAAATCGTTCTATACAGAGAAAACAAAAGCTGGTTAGATTGGAGGGTAGATTGGTCAATAGCATAGCAATAGGTTGTCACTAGTCTAATACTCAACAAAAAGTCTATACCAAACACTTTCAGTTTGCATTGAATTCAAAGAAATCACTTTTACAATTGAGAAGGTCATAAAGCAAAAGAATGATAATGAAAGTATGTAAGTTAAGCTATACTCTTAAGACAGAATGAACGGAAGCAAGCAAAAGCAGGACGAGGACCTCAAATGTTCTCGAGTTGAAAGTAATGTATTATTGAGTGGAGGAACATGGATTGTTCCTTCTTATATAAATCCTAAAGAAATAGTGGTCAAACTTTCCGAGCTAGAAGTGAAGGCAATAGCAGCATACATGAATTTAGATTTCTCTCTATTCACATTCTGTTAAAATTGATTTAGAATTTTCAATTATGACTGTAACAACCATTGATTGAAATAAGCTCCGATGCTCTTCGAAATGGTCGGAGTAACCATATGTGTATGGGTACGGGGATATGTATCGGATCTTCCAAATTTCAATAGGACACTTCGTCATTTTTGCTTTTTCTTTCTTTTTTCTTTTTTTGCTTTCTTTTTTGCCCTTTTCTTCTTTCTCATTTCTGCTCAATGTCTTAACAATTGTTCAATACTCATTTACTTCTATGTGAACAATTGATTTTGGTCTATTCAAAATGAAATTTCGGGTTATTAAAAAAAATTGAAGTTTGAAAGGATATCCAAGTACTCGGTCCGAAATTTGGACTATTTTTAGTCATGTTCCCATATGCTACATTTTAAAAAATAAAAGATCCAACATTTAGATATATACCGATACCCGATACCCATACCCGAATCCAAGGATATAACTTATAAGCAATGAGATCAACAGAAAGTGGTTATGGTTTATCAAGAGAGAAAAATACTTTCCACATGTTTGGCTAAGCTTTAATAAAAAGTAAAAGTACTTCTTTAGAAAGTAAGTAAATACATTCAAAAAAGTAAGTTTTTAACTAAAATCTAAAAAAACAGATCTTCTAAAAATGTTGAAAGCTCAAACATGTTTGGCAAGCCTAGCATGCTCCATTTGTTTCATTATGTCAAATTTCATACTGATACAAGTCAAGTAATTTTTTTCTTGCAGCAAGACTAGTATTCATAACATCGCAGGTGATGCCTTTGTTGCTCATGGAGAAAGTTCTGTCAGTGAGGATGAAATGGAAAAGAAGTCAAACAATTAATGGAAAAACACTAAGATTATTCCTAATAAACTTGGAATCAGAAATCTTATAAAGCTTCGTAATGCATCTAATGCCTTATATGAAAATAAGATCAAAATATAGATGCCATTATAGTCAAAGCTGCTACTGCTTAATCAGCTAGTGACTGATATGCCTCCATCAACAATGACCATTTAACAAAATGAATATGTTATAAACCAATTAACGCTGCCTATGTTATTCAAAGCTGATCCCAAGCCCAAGCAAACGAGGGTTGTGGTAAGTTAATAACCAGCATAGAACTTTATCAAATCTAATGACAAAAACCAAACGGGGCGGCAAAAAAGAATTCATGTAGCTCCATTTATTAGGAACATTACTAGTTTGTGGTCTTTATTGTTGTTGAGTACCACACGATGAACCTGATGAGAAAAACTCTAACTCTATGGTCGTGATATATTATCATTCATTTTCATTTTTTGAGTACTCTTGATCATGCTTAGTAATGAGTTTCGAACCCACAACTCTCATTCCCAAGTAAAACCAAACAAACGAAAGAAGAAGAAAACAACAGTATACTTAAAAACGAAGTAATAAACAAATAAAAGCCTTATATAATTCCAAGTTTCTAATCATTTCATACTATATATTCCTTTGTCAAGTAAATGGTTCCATTATTAACTCCATACTTTTATCCTCGCATCATCAAATCAAAGTATAAAGAAGGTGGCCCCCCAGGGCACATCCCAACTAGCAAAGGACGGGACTCTTAGTTGCTGGCAGTTCAAAGGTTGTTGGTTCGATTCGTGGGGCTCTTGGAAGGCAGAAGTTTTCTTGGAAGGCAAGGTGCAACATGTGTTGACTCGCTTGGCACTTTGACAGTCAGTTGGGGGGTGGGGGGCTCTGGCCAGTTTGAGGCACATCACGCGGTTTACCTGGTCTGCATCTTGGGGGGCCAAGGCATAAACCCCAGGATTAATCGCCAAAGGTGGACAACTGGGTATAAAAAAAAATATAAAGAAAGTATCCCCCTCTCTGTACCAAGTAGTAAACGTGGAACCTTTGCTCAAAGGGAGTACATTTTATGCCTTTAAACTTTCTTAAAGGGTATTACAAAACAAAGAGGAAAATAGTTATACGAAAATCCGATGGAATAGAGATTAGTTAATGCACAATAAATGCACGTTTGGCATAAATATCGGACAATACAATAGATAGGATTTTTGTGATTCTTATCTTTTTTTTGATGATGTCATGTCCACATTATCAAACGTGCGTTAAATATAATATATATTATTTATTCAACATTATCTTCCCCTTTTTCCTATACATTCAAATATACAAATTATAAAGCTTCGGTTGTGTAGTGTTCCCTTCTCTTCCCTTCCTCTTAAAACGATAGAATTGACAAATTTTCCTTCAATATATAATAATACCACACAAATTTCCTCATGTCTTTTGGTGGAACTGGTTATTCCTTACCTCATGACCAAATTGGGTATTGGATGATGAATTGAAGCTATCCCGTAACAAGATCGTTTTTGGTAGAATTATTGGGCAAAAGTACTAGTGTGGGCCAGTCAACTTAGACTCATTTTTTTAGTTTACACAGTTTTGTATTGCAACTTATTTATATTAATGCACATTCTAGTGATGCGTAAACAAGGTATTTTCCTCATGTTGTACACAAAAGATGAGCTTTTCCAGCATGTCACATCTAAATGTTATATTTCCCTTCCTTTCCCTTCCCTTCCTCTTGAACCAAAGAGAACTGATGATTTTTTCCTTCTTTAATTTTCATTCAATTTAAAATAGACACCTCTTGGTTAACCGATTTGTTCGGTCATGGTGTATAATGTATTAAGCAATCTCCTTTAAGCCACATAACTTGTACATTATTGACAATCTATTCTTATCAAATGCTCATTTAGCATGTTTGCTAAAGTGGACTAGATAGTATTCAATATTAATAACTAAAAAAATAAAAAGTTAAAATCTTGTACAAAACTCAAATCTAATAATGGATATCAAACATACACGTTAAGTATTCATAATATTGGCTCTATTTCTGGAAACGAGTACACATGATGTGAACCCACATAATAATTAAAGTTACGAAATCCACACAAGATTGATTCAATTCCAAAAAAGCCAAGAATCAATGTTTAAACTTGATTCAAAAATATTGAACCAAGAACCCAAACAATCGTCGACAATATGTTGACCTCGCGATTACAAGACTCAAAAATTTCACTCGATTTGTTCGAACGCCACAAGAAATAATTTTGATAAGTTCCGAATTAATTGAATGAAAATAACAAAAGTAACAAAAGTATTGCAACATATAATTTTAATCAAAATAGAAGATTGCAAGAAATTTGAAAAATTCGTGGCCAGAAAATACACTATGTGATCGAGTAGTGTAAGTCTATGAGGTCGCATAGATCAACCGAGCTTCTCCTTTGTGGCTTCGGTAAAGGGACATGCGACCGCAGGCCCTGAACAACTATGCGGTCGCATAATTGTTCTATCCAGCTACTCCGTCCATTGCTTGAATCAAATTGCTCTATTTCGTTTCATCTCATGTGCCCAACATGAAACCTGTCAATTTGCCTGTCGTGATCAATGTCTCGTCCATCGCGACTTGAGCAAGTAGTCCCATTGTTTCTTTGACCCGCTTCGCTCGCGACCTAGTCATATGCCCTTCCTCAATTATCAATGGACCCTTACCCAAACTTGCTCTCATATCATGGATCACATCAACACATGTGAAAAGAAACAAAGAAAACATTTATAAAATTTTGCTTTATATAATAATACTGCACAAGTTTCCGCATATTATACACAAAAGATAAGCTTTTGCAGCATATCAAATCATATGATATTTTCTTGAAAAGCAACAAGAAGAATCCGATTAAGAGTGTAAAAGAGTAATGCAATTTTTTTCTATCTATGAATACATATTGATTAGAGACTATGTTGAAAACAAAGTTAAAATAAATAATTTTGTCGCCTCTAATGACTCAAACGTTTAGATTAGGTGCTTCAATGTAGCATACATGAAAATTATACAAGAAAAATGAATCCGGTCCACATGCTAGGGAATGTGTTGAAGACAAATTTAAGGAAATAAATATTACTTATCTTTAAGGTTCGAGATTTTAGATGACATTGTTTAATGTAATACAATGATACTCACAATAAACTAAGTATTATCTCCAACAATTTAGGTTCTAGAGTTGTTTTCATAGATATTTTTTGCCACTTCATCTGGTTCATTGCTACAACTACTACCAGAACCTGAACATCTAACGCCCGAAATCATTCGCAACCACAACACACATATTCATTTGTAAGAGAAAAACATAAAATTAAATCTGATGATCCAAATGCATACCCTAAAACTTGAATAATCCAACCTAACCCACCCCTTCAAAACCCAACCAGAAAGACCATTAAAAAGGAAGATAAAAAGGCATTTGGTGACCCTTCAAATCGAAGAGGAGACATTCCAATCAGGTTTTCTGTAAGTTGAAGTATACAATCCCATTACTTTGCCAAGTGAATAAAAATCCAAACCAGAAAGTGCAAAATCTCACCTCGTTCTCTAAACATCATTGACAGTTGATAGCAAATTGACATTTGTGATAATCATGTGCCCCACATCCCACTCTGCACAAAAGAGGCACTTTCTAGTAAACAAAACAAATTCTAATTACTTTCATACTCAAACAGACACAAATTAAAGAAACCACCATATACTTTTGCCTTTTTGCCCGCACATCCAATGGCCCTCGTACTTCTGGGAATTTCCATTCCAACTCAAAACATTTCTAGGTTCGATGAATCTGAGAATTTCCCCCCTATTCAGACCACTCTTTCTTGATTTTGTTTCTGGCCAAGAATATTTTCAAAGATATAATTATATCTGAAGGGTTCCTGTGCTTCTTGGAATGGCTCACGAAGTGATAGTGGTAGTGTGGCAGACAGTAACTGGATATTATATATTTTTGTCTTTTCCAAACTATTCAATGTGAGTTGACAAGTGTCCCTGTTTTTAAAACAAAGGTCGACTCCAATCTTGAGGATCCCACTATCCCATTCTTAGAATATCATGGAGGAGGTAAATCGTATGGTGTGCCGCATCATGTTAGGGTACAGAGCTGCCATACTGATACTCACAAATAGTCCAATTCCAAACTTTTGTTAGAGACAGGAATCGAACTCTTACACTATGACTGTCAGCTCAGTTGAGATTACATCACTCTTGTCTTTTGCACCACCGAGCTATGACTCGGAGGGCAACATCCCTCTTTTTGAATTCGTCATTGATCCTGTTTGTCGTTTGTGTAGCATGCTTCTTGCAATTTTGTTTGAAATCCGATTATTTAAATCAGAAAATAAGTACTTATAAGTTGTTTTATGATTATGTGAACACAAAGAGGGAACATAAATGTAGGAAAATTTGCATTTGGGGGACCCACGTGCGTTTAAAAAGTCAAATGAAACTAAAACACTGCGTCTGTATGGACATCGGCAATTTGTGTCTCATTCGTCGACGATAAAATTTTATTTTATTGGTTATCATGATGATCATAATGGACATTTGTTCTAAAGGTGCAGCTGATTGTATGAGCCTGGAATAGAGTCCAGATTCAGTGAGAGTTAGTAGCTTGATTTTGCGAACCATTGTCAAAGTTCCACGTAGAAAACAACTCAAAAGTAAGTGTTAAGTCCTTAAATGGTCACTGAACTTTTTTTAAAATTTTCATGGGGTCACTAAACTTAAAACTCCCTCATTAGTCACATAATTTTGAAAAGGGGCATTTTAAAAAATGACCACTTTTTTGGGTGTCAATTGAAAAATGTCTACCATTTTGAATTTTGTATCAAATTGCCCATTATGCCCTTAATGGAAAAATGAAACAATCTGTTTTTTTTTCCAATTTTTCACAAATTTTGTGAAATAGCTTTCATGAGAAACTGCATTCAAATGATATTCTCGACATTTCAAATGTCGTTCTTGCATTTGAACCATATTTATATTTCAAAAGTACACGTGTCAAATCACAATATTAAATGTTCTCGACATTTCAAATGTTGTTCTCGACATATTAAATGTCTAGAATGACATTTCATTCTGAACATGACATTTCTCTACAGTTGAAATGTCGTTCTCGACATTTCTGTGTCAATGAAAAAAATTGTATTTACTACGATTTGACAATTGTACTTTTGAAATAAATAGGTTAGGGTTATGTGTCAAAATTTTATTAGCTGATAAAAAATTTAATAAAGTGGACATTTTTGTGTTTATGTGGAATTATAAATTGTTAACAAGAGTATTTTGGTCTAAATTCTTTCAAAATTGACATTTTTGCAAATGAACACAAAAAAGTGGACATTTTGTGAAATTTCTCTTTTGAAAATCGATACCACATCCATCACTATGTAAACGACACTTACAAAATTGGAAATATTTGATGACATTTCTAATGGTATGGTTTACATGGCACTTATTTGAAAACTATAAATTAAATTTTTATGTAAGTCATACTATAATTAATTAGACACTCTAATAATCCAGTTTATAAAATTTGTGAAATTCAGATTCCGAAAAGTTTTACATTTGAATAAAACCACGCACTCAACATCATTAAAACAACCCTCCAAAGATGCATTTGACGATTTGTGAATAAAAAATGCCACATACCAGTAGACTCATATTCAATGTCATCAAATTCTTCCAAATTTGTAAGTGTTGTTTATGCAGTGATGGAGTAACAATTTTCAAAATTAAGTAACTAATGAGAGCAATTTTTAAGATCCGTGACCCATGGAAACTTTAAGAAAAATTCAATGACCATAACCCCAAAACTAATCTAACTCACATGAGCCTCCATACTTTAAAGACCTGGACTAGGATCTCATTTCGATTGAAGTATATTGGGTTGTATGTATCTACTAAACTTGAGAGGATACATTATTAAACTCGATATGACATGTCTTTTGACTTTAATTTCTTAATTGAAACGAGTTTCAACATAGTTATCAAACAAGATTTTTTTTTATTTTTTATTTTTACAACATACTAATGTACGTGTGTTAGTTTAATTAAAAATTAAAATTTGAGTATATTTTAACAGAAGTTGGTAAATATGTGATTGAAAAGTTAATAAAGATTGTTTGTATCTCAAAAAATATGTGGTTATAATAAATTATTATTTTTATCTTAATTTTTATCAGTTTTTAAGTAAACCAAACATCCACTAAATATATTGTCACAAAAGATGCCCTCTTTAAGCTCTATTCAAATGAAAAATTTTCCAGTTCTTCATAATATAATGGGGTCATATCAAGCCCTACAATGGGTTGAGTAGGTCCATGTCTCATTCCATTTCAAGTCAACTAGAGTCGAGCTTTCACATGTCAAGTCGTCTGAGTTTAGTCGACCAACACATTTTCCCTTTCCTTAATATAGTTGTCAAACGGGCTAGGTAAACCGATTGTTTAGAATAGTAGCCTGTTAATGCGTTATGCTATGCTAAGTTTGACATATTGTAATATCCAGAAAATTGACCTTACCTACACAAAGACTTTTTTCATTTTGGCTGTGTGCATGTAGAATGAAGGTTGAGTAGGACAAAGAGAAGGGTCCATGTTGAGCACCCATAAAATGGGTATGAAATTTGGACTACACATCAGCACATATGTTCGATCTACTTGAACAAATTAACTTCGTGATATATTTTTTTGACAAATCACAATAATTTATTAGCAAATATATTACAGCATTTCCAAGATGCTATTTAAACATAATACGCTCTCTATTTTAAAGAGTCAATTCTTAAAATTATATTTTAAGAAACTTTTTAAATTAATATTTTAATTTAGAGAGTTTGACTTTCCAAATTTAGAGAGTCAAACTCACTCTTTATAATTAAATACATTAAAATATTTCAATTTTCAATGAAAAAATTAAATAATTTGGAAGGAAACTAGTGAAATAAAATATAAGGAAAAATAATAAAGATATTTTTGGAAGTAGTAAAATTAAGTGTTAAAAATTTATAGATACTCACTAAATTGGAGAATATGCTCTTAAAATATAAAATGTCTTTTGAAGGTGTCTTATATTAATCTCAAGTTAATATATTGCATGGCCAACTTTATGAAACAAAGGTATACTAACAAAATCGGAGATTGACTTGACGTATATATATCAATTGTCAATATGAACTACAACTTGAACCTTACCTTCCAAGCTGTTTTCGGAGTTTTCTTGGTGTGTACTGCAATTATTTTGTATCTATTGATCTCTACCTGTTGAATGAACAAAAATATATATGACGTTATTTTTAGTTTCGCTGGGCAAAATAAATTAAGATTTTCCGTTTCTTTTTCTTTCTTTTCTTTTTTATTCTTTGGAAAAGCATTTTGAATTTCTGTTACTTCAACAGACGTACGGAGCTCGTAAACTCAAGCTAATTTGGAAAGTAAAAGTTAGGTGACCGAAGCGAAACAACACTCTAAATTGAGTCATTAACAATGTTTGAATTTTAATCTGCTGAACTCTACAGTCTTGGTTCATAGGATACATTCCTTTAAATCATAAACGGCAGTTAACAAAATTGTTCAGTAATTCTGAAGAACTGATTACATGCAGGTTTATTCTCAAGGACTGCAGTAAACTTTAGTGCAGGCTGTGAAACGGTGGGGTCAAATGTAGTTATGTCTATAACAGTGGCTGTGTCCCTGCTGCTATTCACCACTCTTAATTATATTACATTCCATATTATCTGCTCTTCTTGGATTGATTGATTTAAATGAAGCATATAATATATGGAAGACGGACAAACTTGATTTTATTGTTTGCCTTGGTGCCTTCTTTGGGGTCTTGTTTGGCTCCGTTGAACTTGGACTTCTTATTGCGTTACGTAATTTAATTAGTTATGCTCTCTCTCTCTCTCTCTCTCTGAAGTTCTGATACGATTACTACATAGTACATAACATGATTGGTTAATATCATATAGTTTTGTCGAGTACACCCTCACCATTTGTGCCATCAGGGTATGCTGACAAAGTGTTTGTTCTGAAATGCATTATGGAAAATATCTCAAAATAATATGAACTTATCGAGAATTTTCACAATATAATGTGACTATCGAATGTTCTAAAAAATTTAATTTCTAATATAACATTAGTAACACCCTAATCCTTTTATTTCAAACTTGCTCGTTAACATCTTTTTTTTGTAGTTTTAATTATGGTATCATTGCTACATATGATTAGCATGTTATCCACGTATAAATAAATCATGGTATATTCAATTTGAGTGTTTAACAAATCATGATATAATTTTGAAATAATTTGACACCACACCCCATAAAATGATTTAAGAAGTCGACATACTGTTCTTTTCCTGATGTAACAAATCCTCCGTATTACTTTGAGCCTGTTTGGTATGTCTTAAAATCCAATTAAAATTGAAAATATGGCCGTTATTGGGTCCCACCCGTCTAATAAAAGTCAACAATAACGGCTATATTTTCAATTTTAATCTGATTTTAATCTCTACCACACATCCTCTTTATATAAATTTCTCCATCTAATTCACTGTTCAATATCGTCATTTCTACATCCATTTGATGTATTTCTAAAGTGTTTAATGTTGCTATTGCTATTAGATTCAAATTGAAGTTATTCACGTAACTCGTAAATATGTACATTGGAAATTATTGATTTATGTACAATAAATTTGTATGCATTACTATGATAGCATAACCAATTAATACACAATCGATGATTTTTTTTAATCATATCTTAACCTTTTTAGTTTTAGGAACTACTAGCTTTGCCAAATCTCCCACACCTTTAAGTATTCGTAGTTAGTTTTATAACACTTTCATAATTCATATATATGATTTCTATGAGGCAATTTGTTGAGAATATAATATATACAAAACAAGGCTTCCCTCCACAAGTTTGAGCTAATTCCAAACTCACCAAATGGCATTCATCATCTCTTTCAATGTTCGAATTTTGAATTTAGTAATGCCATTAGATTGAGAAGAATAAGGGTCGAATTACATAGTCTATGGATTGGCGACTTATCCATTCGGTGACTTTGGCACTTGACGTTCCCAAAATGGATACAGTGGAATCGGGTTAATTCAATAATAGATGCTTGTTGGCATTCCAATTGTTTAATGAACCATTCTATGTGTCGAACATAATTGTTTAAATGGAGAATCATATTGACCACATCTATTACTTACTGCCTTCATCTTTTTACTAAATTGATTCTCAACCTCTAATTTGTAAGATTTAAACACTTAAATTGTTTCGTCTTTGATTTTGAGTAAATAAACATTGCAATATCAAATGCAATCATTGATAAAAGTAACAATACTATTTAACGTATCTAGTTTATATAAATTTTAAATCGCATATATCAATGTGAACTAAATCTAGTGATTCAGTACTTCTTTCGATAGAATGAACATGTAGTTTAGCCATTTCAACTTTCGCTTTCGCACATATTTCACATTTATGGTTGAATCTATATCACAATTTGATAATAAACCTAATAGAAATAATTTACGCAAAGTATTAAAACTAACATGTCCCAATATTTTATGCCAATTATTAAACGACTCAAGTAAGTAAGAAGATGATTTAATTTTATTCAAAACCTCTTATTAAGATAACATTTTCCAACAAACATTTACTTTTTAGCAAGGACAAATTTGTCCGATATAAAGACTAACTTGAACCCATTCTTCCTTATCAAAGAACTAGACACTAAATTCTTATGAATCTCAGGCACATAAAGGATGTCATTCAATTTGATATTCCTGTCACTTGTCATTTTCAGCATGGATTAATATTAGAAAACTCCCTAAAAATGTTTCCATTTACGATGTACCTCCCATTTATTTGAAATCGCAGAACCTCCCCCATATTTGAAACTATTTTTGCGAAAAACTACCTTCAAATTTGCTGTTAAAAACGGTAAAAATGTCAAAATTAAAAAGAAATAATTGCAATTTTAATATCTAAACTTTTTATTCTTTTACAAATTATACCCAAATTTTTTTACGTATCACCCACAATCTCAAATTTTTAAAATTTTATTTTCCACCCCCACCACACCCAACTTCATCTTCATCCCCCAAAACATTATTATTTTATTTAATCCCTTCCAAAATCCTTCAAGATATCTCATCCCAAATTCACTAACAAATAAAAAAGAATATTTTTTTGTCTCTGCATGCATTGTGTGTATGAATGTTAAGTAAGGATTAAGTACTTATTAGTAATGTGTGAGTTCCTAAGATTTTTGTTATGTTACACGTATTTTCCTGATCCGCGTCCGTAATTCTTGAATAATGAGACCCCAAAAAGTAAATACGTGCTTCCTGGTGAATGTATAGGAATTCAAATGTGAACACAACACAAAAACACCAAAACAATAAATAAATCCTAACAAATACATGTAACATAACAAAAAACCTAAAAACTCACAAATTACTAACAAGTACTTAATTCATACTTACCATTCATACACACAATGCACGCAGGGACAAAAAATATTCTTTTTTTTTTTTTTTTTGTCAATGAATTTGAGGTGAGGGTTTTGGAAAGGTTTTGGAAGGGATTAAATAAAATAATAATTTTTTGGGGAAGAAGATGAAGTGGGGGGAGAAAATAAAGTTTTAAAGGTTTAGGATTCTAGGTGGTACGTAAAAAAAATTAGGTGTGATTTGTAAAAGAATAAAAAGTTTAGATACTAAAATTACAATTATTACTTTTTAATTTTGGCATTGTTACTATTTTTTACGGCAAATTTGACAGTATAGGGGTTTTTTCGTATAAAAGGTTTCAAATGGAGGGTTTTCTGTGATTTCCAATATTTAGGAGGGTATATCTAGGGCTGTAAGCAAAAACCGCAAAACCGGAAAATCGAATCGAAATCGCATTTTAGAAACCGTCGATTTGGTGCCACGTGAATCCGTCAACGAAATGGTTTTAAATCAAACCAAACCAAACCGGTCAAAAACGGTTTGGTTTAGGTTTTAGAATTTTATTTGCGGTTTAAAACCAAATCGGACCGGTGAAAATATATATATAAATAAAAAAATAAAAATAATGATTTTTTTTTAAATTCATCCAAATATGCAAAATTCAATAGTTTTGTCATTTGTATGTATTTTTATCAATTTATAATTTTCTATTACATATATATAATAATTACCAAATAATCCTAATTAATGTCTAATAGTCTCGAGACTAAAATAATCTATCAAAAACTATTTTTCTCTTTAGAATTCAAATTTTTACAGTTGTTTCTGAGTCTATATTCTCAAATGGAGGTCAGATACTTGATTACTTTAGGAGTTTATTAGGTGCAAGGATTGTTGAGACTTGTATATGTGGAAAGAATTGGTTGCAAATTAAGAATGAACTTATAGTGTTGTGCCAATATTTAGATGAAATATAAGCATTTGATGATTCAATGAAAGTTGTGGTAGGTTGTTTATATTTTGTATTGCCATATTTTTAAAAATTCTCTTATTTATCTAGTATCCAATACTATGATGATATAACGAATGCATTTGCTTGACAATGGAGATTATGAATCATGTGTGACAACAATTGATGTTTGAGTATATGTGAGAAACTGAATTCGTAACAAAATACAACTGTAAGCTTGTGTACTTGTTATGTTTAAATATTATAAACAATTGATTTATTATTATGGTTGGTTATTTTCTCTATCTAATCAGTAGTTTTGTTTTCAGATATAATGATCACGAGATCTTATTGAACATCATTATATTTGTTGGGCTTTACATTTAGTTTAGTAGACTTGTATTGTAACGTTATCGTAACGTCTCAGCCTAAAATGGCAAGCAAAAAACTATATTTTAGTTATTGTGATTTCACTTTGATTTATTTGATATTTAAATTTGTAGTAGATATATTTAGTTTGTTTTATATTTATTGCTAGTAAGATATAAATATATATTGAAGTCAATGAATTAATGTCATAAAAGTATACAGACAAAAAAATATACAGTGAAACCAACGGTTTAAAACCGACCAAACCGTTAGGTTTAGGTTTGAGTTTTTTTCAAACCGTTCAAAATGGTTTGGTTTAGGTTTGAGAAAATCTCAAACCGGTTTAAACGGTTTAGTTTGAAAATTTGTCAAAAACCGCAAAAACCGAACTGCTTACACCCCTAGGTATATCGCAAGAGGAAACATTTTTAGCGGGTTTTCTGCTATTAGTCATTTTCAGCTTCCATGTCCTTCAACTTTGAAAGATGAAAAGTTTATCATATAGTGTTGCTCTTCATGATCTATAGCCTTCTAAGTAGAGACCATGTAGCGATTTGCACATATGTGACGAGTGCCTCTAATATCCACTCACCATTCCTCAATATTACCTATTATCTTGCATTCAAAACCTACCTCACAAAGATTGATATCTTTCTCCTCATAGAAAGTTTTTCATGTTCTATCACATTGGTTTGAGGAATTTGTCCCTTAACATTCTTTGACTTTTGTGAATCCTTGAACTGATGTCTACCTAGTCGCAATTATAATAGTTGCCTTTAAACTTCTTATGAGCCTTTAATGAGCCATTTTGCCCTTCACCATTTTGCTTTCTTTTTTTATTAGTCTTGGAAGTCCCTTCCACTATATTGACCTTGGGCTCCATCAAATAAAATGCACAAATCCTGTTTTCTGACTTACGATTATCTCTTTCTAATATCGGTCGGACAACAATTTTTTCAAGGTTCACTTCCTTACATTTATGCTTTATGTAATTTCTTGAAGTCATTCCAAGATGGCAGTAATATTTCAATAAGTGAATAAATATGGGAATGACCCATTGGGATACATACCTTCGGCATGAATACATTGAGAGTCACTTGAAATTCTTGACTTGGGATATAACAGTTTTGCTTTCTACAATTTTAAAATCTAGAAATTGATCAATAATAAGTTTCTTTGTGCCGACATCTTCAATCTTGTATTTTGCAACCAAAGATTTCTACAGCTTTGAAAACAAAATTTTTGCATAAAAAATTCGCATGTTTCCATGCATTAACTGCAATCAATTTCTTCCTAATATTTTCACCCTCTTCATATGAAGGAGCATATTCTTTGATAAATTTCGCTAAAGTTAGTGTAGTCAGATAAAAAAATATTTTTTGTTGCCAACGCTTAAAATCCGACCTATTTGGACTTTTCTCTAGTCGGATTGGGGAGTAAATTATAAGATGTTGTCATTCCAATACAAAATTACAAGCAAACAAATGATTATTAAAATAAATTTCGGATAAACTTCAAAAATCGTCTTAAGATTGTTATTTCTAGAGTATTTATTTCTCTTTTTAATAATTTGAAGACACTTAATTTGAAGAATAGAAATAAGAACGGTATAAACAAACATGATGAAAAATAGGAACATAAATGATAATTCAAGCACATCGAATTCATGATGTGTCCTTAAGATGTGTTAGATTCATTCTATGTTACTTTATTGTAGTCAGCAATCATATTCTAGAATCGAACGAAATTGTCTTTTACGAAAGCAACACAACAATTTGTATGAGTTTCAGCAAACTCAACTTTTGTGTTTGTGCTCGAAAAGAAAAAGTAGAATTAATAGAGAAAGAGGAAATTTAAAGCAAAATTACTATTACATTTAATGGTGTGATTTTCTAGTACAAGAGGCACGCAATATAGAGTATTTTTGGCCATTCGAACAACATAAATGTCTTTTCACGAACAATTGTGACTATTCAGACAAAAAAAGACATATGTTTGGACAAAAAACAAATGTCGATTACTACGTTTGTTTGGACAGAAATAGACATTGGTTCAACCTAGATAAAGTTCGCATACCTAAATCCAAATGCTAAATTTAAGTCATATAAGCCATATTTTTTTAGAGTTTAGCTTGGAAAAGGACCTGGAGATGAATAAAAACACTTTGAAAGCATTTTTACCAAAGTGGGCGTCGTGGTACCCGTGAACAACAAAATGGATAGGGGTGAGGCACCGCAACGCCCCTATTGAAGAACATGCCCTGGGCGTCAAGGCACCACCACGACGTGCTGATTCTGTTTTTCTATTTTATTTTATTTTATGATTTCTTCTTCATCTAGAATTCCAAAAAGAGGCTCCTATATATATTCCACATTGTTGTATCTCTACATACACATTCAACAACATCTTGAGAACTAAATGTTACCCCAAGAATAACTAACTAAGAGGAGGGTGAATTGGTTTTCAAAACTTTTTCGACACTTAGGGTCCGTTTGATTGTAAATGTGGAAAATAGGTGGAAAGAAAATGAATTCCAGGGAATTGAATTACCTGGAAATTGTTTTACTGGGAATTGTAATTAATTGTGTTTGATTGGCACCTGAAAAATGTTGAAAATTTGAATTTTTTGGTATTCATTTGACTTTATTTTTCATGAAAATTGTTTATTAAAGAGATTTTTTTTTTACAATTGTAGATAGAATTTGTT
Organism: Fraxinus excelsior; assembly: GCA_019097785.1. NCBI lineage: Eukaryota > Viridiplantae > Streptophyta > Magnoliopsida > Lamiales > Oleaceae > Fraxinus > Fraxinus excelsior. The sequence continues at coordinate 560,816 of CM032644.1, forward strand.
TACATTGTAAAAACAAAAAAAAAAATTAAAAAAAAAATAAAAGGCAAAAGACAGAAACATGGAAAATCAATTCTCACCTAATAGTTGAGAATTGATTTTCCTTGAAATCCATGAAAACCCACCGTGTGAGGTAAACTTGGAATTACAAATGCCAAGAAAATTTTATGTATCAAACAAGACATTTTGGATGGAAATGGAAAATGTTTTCCACTTTCCATGGAAAATGGCTCCAGTCAAACAGAGCCTTAGTCTCAAAACAATTCAACACACAAGATATAATTGCAAAAAATATGCAAATATGTTATCTTAATTCAAGTATGATATTGCACAATGTAAATAGCAACTTAAAGTAAAGTGCTATAATGTAAAGATAACAAACCGATTTAATGGGGTTCGATCCAATGCAATGATTTACGTCCCCGTTACCAAGCTCTCCGTCACGAGCAAGGCCAATTAGTATTATAATGGTAACTTACAACAAGGAATACCGATCCTTTACAACGTTGAGCTTTCCGGGATCTCAACACGACCAACACTATCGAGCTTTACAGGACTTCGATATGACCCACACGGCGACTTACAATAAGGCGCACCAAACCTTATACAATGTTGATCTTTAAGGGACTACAACCGACCCACACTACAAATGAATTTTACAATTCAAATCTTCTCTTCTTTATCGAATGATAAAATCAAAGTTGAGTACAAGAAGAGAAGAGGCAAACACTTCAATAGATAGCAAATGAATTAAGCTCGAGTGTTATGTTGGAAAACTTTGATGAATGAATAATAATGAAATAGTTTGGCTCAATATATCAAAGTTTTCAATCAATTAATCTCTCTTAATAAATAATAACAAGTTAAGTATAAAGAGAGATTTACACTTCAATAAGTGTTGGCAAAGAAAACTTTTATCAAGATAGAAAATAGAGGAGTTCGAAAGTTTTCTTGCAAAGTTAATTTCTTGATGAAATAAATAAACCAAGTTTGGATCAATCAAGAAATTCTTGTAATAGATGAATTGAAAGATAAATCAATGTAAGCTCAATAGATTTTCAGCCAAAAACTCTCTCAAAATATGTCTAATAAGTGTTGGAATTGAATGGAAGAGAGTTGAGTATTTATAAATGGAAGTCTGTCAAAAATTCTATCCAACCGGACGCTCTTACCGGACGTCCGGTACACAACCGGACGGTCAAATAGCCGTTATTTTTTGTCATAAAATCAGACCGTTGTGGCCAAAAATCGATTTTACCGGACGTCCGATACGACAGTGTACGCCGAACAGCTTTTAATATTTTGCTCATATCTTTTTTTCCTAATGTTCGATTAAGGTGATTCAAAATGCGTTGGAAAGCTAATTCAAAGGGCTACAACTGTTCTTCAGAAATCATCTTCAAATTAGATCATATTCCATGTCAAATATCTGTCCCAATATGAGATTGAAAAATCGAAGTATAACTTTTTGATTGAAAGTAGAAGTGTGATCTTTTGAGGGATGTTTGGAAATGACTTTTCAAGGTTTTTGATATATTACAAATGTTCATTTTTCTAAGATCATTTTCATGTCAAAACATTTTATGCAAGTGATGAATTTATGAGAAATACTTGAGCTTTATGCACTTTCTAAATATTGACGAGTTCTACCTTTATATATATATAAATGAGGTTCGATAAATAGCTCTATCTTAAACGTTCTTGATCTATTCGAGCCTCTCTTTGAATTGTATCTCGAATGATTTGTCTTGAATGCTCGTTTAACCTTCACTTGTACTTCATTTGAGTGTGAATAATAATCTTTATAACTTTGAAGGCTTAAACACTCAATTCAATTTGTTAGTAAACAAGATGGGCTTGTTTGTTATAATCAAAACATTAAGGTCATGATCAACCATAGGTCAACACTAAAGAGCTTAGATTTTAATTGCAAGTATTGAGATTTTGATATTATAAACACAATTACTATTGATTATATTAAATTTCTCCTTTTCTGTCTGTTGTTTTTCACATGTCTATTTTTTTCCATCTTATGTTACCACATAAATATTGGAGTTCTTATTTTTTTCATTATTATCATTATCTTGCAATCAATTATTCAACAAATTGGTATCAGAGTATGGTTGATTTTTTGTATGGCATACATGAGATGTGATATTCCATTATTGAATCGAAACACGAGATTTACTTTATGAAAAGTGAAGATGCGATCAGTTCTCGCATAGATGGATTTGGAAGAAACCTTGCTTAGCTTTGATAAGATGTTTTCAGCATAGATGCAAGATGAAAAGCAATACAGGGATCGAAAAGTGCAATTTCAAATTCATCTACACTTTTTAAATCAAATTTTTTAGGATAATCTAAAGGAGAAAAGTGTTGTTGCGTCGTGGTTAAAGTTGGAGCAATTTTATATGACAAAGAGTTTGACCAGCAAGCTATACTTGAAACATCGCTTGTATTCACACCGAATATCTCAATAGGCACATCATTGGATGATCACTTAACTATATTCAAAGAAATCGTGGCTAACTTGAAGACATTGGAAGTTGAGTATGATGAGGAAGACTTAGCGTTGATGGTGTGTTCTTTATTGCCATCATATGTGACTTTTAGAGAATATTTTGTCTAGTCTAGATATCCTCACTATGGAAGGAGTCTGTGATACTTTACTATTTAAGGAGAAGATAAGTCATTTTACAGGAGAATTTGGGAGTCAGGCTGAAGGCCTGGTTGTTCGTGGGAGAAATCATAATAGAATTTTGGTAGAAATTTGAGGGGCGAATCAAAATCTAGACATGTAGAGAAAACATGCCATTTTTGTAAGAAGAATATGCACATTAGAGTTGACTGTTATGATTTGAAAAACAGAAACACGGCTGCTGATGCTATTGATAAAGGAAAGCAACATGTAAACATAGTGGAAGCTGATGTTGTAAAAGATAGGCAAAGTGAATGAGAGTTTTTTGTGATTTTTGACATGGTTACAAATGTTGTGAGGAATGGGTTCTTGACTCGGCATGTACTTTCCATGTGTCCCAATAGGGATTGGTTTTCAACATATGAAGGAGTTTCAAGATATGCAATGATTATGAAAAATAACGCGCCTTGTAAAATTGTTGGAGTTGGTACAATCAGAATGTTTGATGGGGCTATTAGAAGACTTATGATATAAGGTTATAGATATACTGGTGAGGTAGAGTTTTGAAGGTGACCCTGAGTGCTCTTGTTGTCATGAAGGGATATAAAAATTCTAAACCCGTTGTACATTTTGTAAGGTTCAATAGTTATAGAGGATGTAATAGTTTCTACTTCTTATTTGACAAATGAGAAAATTACAAAACTTTGGCATAAACAGCTTGGACATTTGAGTGAGAATGGTACGGTAGAGTTGAGTATGAGGGGACTTCTTGACAGACAGAAGACTAGTAAGACGAAGTTTTGTGAGCATTGTGTTTTTGGAAAAACATAAAATAGTCATATTCTCTAAAGGAAGACACAACACAAATGGAACATTTGAAAATATCCATTTAGAACTGTGGGGACCGGCTAGGGCCTTCTAAAGGAGGTGCTCATTACTTATTGATGTGACTGATAATTTTTCCATAAAAATTTGTGCATTATTTTTGTAACAGAAAAGTGATATGTTTAGGACCTTCAAGTAGTGAAAAATAATTATGGAAAAGCAAACTGAAAAGTAGGTAAAGCGTCTATGGACATGTAATGTGTTAGAGTTTTATTCAGATGAATTCAATAGCTTCTGCAGGGCTGACGACGTCTTGAGACACTTGACAGTGATTGGAACTCTTCAACAGAATGGTGTGGCAAAACAAATAAATACAACTTTCCTAGAAAATGTTCATTGTATGTTTTCAAATTCTGGGCTGCCTAAGACCGTTTGGGCTGAAACTACTATTATAGCTTGTTTTCTAAATAATCCCTCACCCTTAGTTGCCATTGAGAGAAAAACACTATAAGAGGGACGATCAAGCAAACTTTTTTGTTATTTTGATTTGAAGATCTTTTAGTGTCCTGCTTATGCTCATATGGATAATGAGAACTTGAAACTTAGGTCTAGAAAGTGTATTTTGCTTGTGTACAAATTAGGTATGAAGGGATATAAATTGTTGTATATTGAGACAAAAAAAGGTGGTGGTTAGTAAAGTTATGGTATTTGACGAACCTGCTATGGTTCATGGTTCACCTCGTGGGTATTCTGATAAAACTGAGGAATAAAATCATTCAAATCGGTAAAGCTGAAAATTGGTCCAGTGGACAAATCAGATGTTTCGGAATAGTCTACTTCAGAGATTACATACAGTAATACTTTGCCAACACCACCACAGTATTTAATTGCTAAGGATAGATCTCGCAGATAGATTAGACTTTCACAAAAGTATGGATAAGCAAATTTGGTAGCTTATGCATTGAGTGTGCCTGACATTATTGATTCCACTAAAGAGTTTGTTACATTTTCAGAGAGAGTCAGTTGCGGTGATTCTAGCAGATGGTTGATTTCTATGAAAGAGAAGATGGAGTCATCGAATAAAAATAATACTTGGGACTTGGTGAAGTTATCTAAGGATAAAAATGTTGTTCGCTGCAAGTAGGTGATCAAAAGGAAAAAGGGTATATTGGGGATTGAAGATGGAAGGTATATAAGAACAAATTGGTAGCAAAAGGTTATAATTAGATTCCAAGTGTTGACTTCACAGATGTGTTCTCATCAGTAGTAAAACATAGCTCAGTTAGAGTTTTACTTGGAGATGTGTCTAAGAATGACTTGGAGCTTAAGAAAATTGATGTCAAGACAGTATTCTTGCATGGAGAACTTGAGGTGAGTATTTACATGCAACAACCTAAGGGTTTCATAATTCCTAGATAGGAAAACTATGTGTGCTTGTTAAATAAGTTTTTATATGGACTGAAGTAGTCACCGAGGTAGTGGTATAAAATATTTGATTCATTCATGACTACTTATATTTCACTAGAAGCAATTATGATATTTAAGTGTACTTTATAAATAAAGATTGTGGATCGATTACACATTTGTTGTTATATGTTAATAATATGCTTATAGCAGGCAAGGATAAATTAGATGTCACAAAAGTGAAAGTTCAACTTTGCGAGTGTTATAGATGAAAGACTTGAGTGCAGCAAGGAATATTCTTGGTATCGAAATCTTGAGGGATATGAAGACTGGCAGATTATATTTAAGTCAGAATGGGTACATTGAGAAAGTGCTTTAAAGGTTCAATATGTTGAATTCTAAGGTTGTCACTATTCCTTTGAGTGTCCGCTTTAAATTATCATTTCACTTGTGTATTAAGTCAGATGAAAACATTGATTGCATGTCTCGTGTTTCTTATTCCAGTTGGTTCAGTTATGTATTCTATGGTATGTACAAGACTATATTTGGCTCATACAATTAGTGCAGTTAGTAAATACATGGAAAATCCTGGCAAGAAATATTGAAAAGCATTGCATTGGATATTCAGATACTTGAGAGGCTCTCCTAATGCTTGTTTGCATTTTGGTAGAAATAAAGATAGAGTCATTGAGTATGTAAATTCAAATTATATAGGGGATTTTGATAAGATGAGATTATTTACAGGGTACGTGTTTACCCTTGGAGATTGTGCTATCAGTTGGAAAGCTGCTCTGCAAAATAATAGTTTTGTCTACAATAAAGGTAGAGTACATGGCCATTACAAAAGCATGTAAGAAAGCTATGTAGTTGAGATGATTGATTGGTGAAAACAGTGAAGACTTGCAGTTTTTATAGTATATTGTGATAGTCAAATTATTATTTTCTTGACTAAGAATAAGATATTTCATGAGAGGACTAAGTACATTGATGTGAGGTATCATTTTGTGCACGATGTGATTACTCGTAGTGATATTATAAAGAACAAGGTTGATATCAAGGCATATCATTCTAATAACAAAACTACTTCTCATTGCTAAGTTTGAGCATTGTTTGAACATTAGTTGATATTTGCTATTGATTTATCCCATTGGGACTTGTTTGGAAGAGGTAGAGTGGTGTTTACTTAGAGATGTATTTGAATTCCTTGTGTTGGAATTTTGTTCAAGTTGGAGATTTGTTGTAGTGTGACCCCAAATTCCTTGTAATTTGGTATTTGATTTAAAAAAGGAAGTTCAAGGAATTTTGGTTTGATAGTTTTAATCGATAAAGATCAAATTTCATTACGAATTGAAAGTTTGGCTTGGAAAAGGACTTGGAGATGAAGAAAAACACTTTGAAAGCATATTTACAGAGCTCAAAGATGCTCAATTAATTGCTAAGGTTTGGGACTGACGCTGCACTTACATATAAAGGTTTGGGACTTCGGCCGCAAAAATTAAAGGTTTGGGTGTAATCTGCAACAACTGAATGGTTTGGGACCGAGGCTACAATTTTCCCTTTTTGAAACATCAAAAAGTCACAAGCGAGAAGTTATTCTCATTTTAAGATGTATTAATGTCATGCATCAACGGAACAGATTAGTTTTGACAAGTCTAAATGATCCCACGTTAGTACTTTTTGAAACTTCAAAAAAATCATGAATAAACGTTGATCTCACTATGAGATGCATTAGTGTTATGCATCGAAGGGAACATAAATATTATTCTTACAAGTCACAAATGGTTATATTATTCGTACAAGTTACATATAAGTTTCTGACATTGTGTCGTATCAGGATTATGTCTAGGAATGACCCCAGATTTAGTACTTTTTGAAATTTCAAAAATCACAAATGACTCGTAAATCTCGTTGTGAGATGCATTAATTTTATACATCAACGGGAACATAAAGTTGTGTCGAACTTGATTATACCATGGATTAGTTTTGTCGAGTTTGAATGACCCCACACTCAATGCTTTTTGAAACTTCACACGTTACATGCAGATTTCTCAAGTTAAGTCAGATTTGGTTTATATCTAGGTTAAATTTGTTGTGCAGACCCCATATTTAATAAATTTTGAAACTTCAAAAAATCATCAATGACCCGATAATCTCATAGCGAAACCTACAAGTGTTATGCATTAATGAGAACAATTACGTTATACATACGAGTGGTAATTTATGAAGTTGTGTTGGACTTGGAATGTGCCAAAGACCAGTTATTCACAATCGGAATACCAAATCCCGCAGTATCAAATTAGCTGGCACTGTCAATCTTTCCTTTCTTCGAAATTCTGCAGCCCTTCTCGATTCCTCATCCTAATTTATACCGCCCGTATATCTATATATATGTGTGTGTCTGTATGTGTACATAATCCCAGGCAAAACCCACAAATTTTCTCTCAAAACCCGTGATTTTTTTATTTTTTTATACAATTCTCCTCCATGCAGAACTGGAACTCAGGTTTGGGTGATTATGTTGGGGCGGAGAGTTGTGTTGAGTTTGTGATGGATTTTAATGATCTTATGCCGGCGGCGAATAATGGAGGCGGAGGAAGACAGCGGAGGGTGATGAAGAAGGAAAAAAAGGAGTACCCTCCACCGATTTCGCCATGGGCGATGAAAAAATATTGCACTGATGATGGAAGATTAGTAATCAAGGAACAGAAACTGAAGGGCCAAGAGTATTTTGAAGCTCATAGGGCAAATGGGCGTCTTGTGTTGAACTTGGTCATTGTAGACGACGGACGACGTTTTCGAGCATGCAGGAGATGAAGATGGCATGGATGGAATTGAGGAATTTGATTGTGAAGAGAATGTGAATCAAAAAGATGGTGATGCCATGGAGCGTGATCAGGATGGGTTGAAGGAAACTGTAGGAGATGATCGGATGGTGGAGAATGAATTAATCGTGTCTGGTTGTGGGACCAAGTGTAGTGAGTACAGTAACATAGAAGCGAACTCTTGTGGGTTTGGAGTTGCAGTAGGAGCTTTAAACCCAGTTCCTACATAGATAATTGTTTTTTTTTTTTTTTTGCTTTTATTTTATTTCATTTCAGTGGAATAAGAAAAAAAATTCTTTGTGTTGATTTTTCACATGTTTAATGTCATATATCTTAACTATTTAAATATTCAAATTCATAAAAGATAAACTCAAAATTTAAAAGGTTAAAATTTTATGTTATATTAAATTGCATAGTTAAATATTTGATATATAAAATTAACTATTTGCTATCATCGTATTTTAATCGAACTTACAACCGAACCGCCATACAGCAAAATCGAATCAAAATCGCTTTGTTAAAATAGTAGTTTGGATTTACGTGCATTGTCAAAGTTTCGGTTTTGAAATGGTTTGGACCAAGCAAGTACAGTTCTAGCATAACGGTGGAATCTCTCAAAGAAAAGATAATTGCACTGTGACCAAAAGGTTACAAATAATTTCACTTTCATTAGTTTATGAGATTGTGTAAAGTTTTCATGATTTGCTTCTTCTTTTATTGTAATTATGCATTGCTCAAGTTGATTGTCATATCAGTTTGGTGATTCTTATGACATTGTATATATGAATTCTTGGATGGAATGCAGTGTCCTGTTTTGGATATTCTTATTACTTACCCACGAAGTGATTATAGTCAATAAGACAGAACTTTGCAGTGCAATGGACGAGATTTTACTTTCTCAACGAGCGATTCTAGGGAGCACTTGTTCTCCAGACCTTACAATATTATCAACTATCAAGCATCATTATCTTTTGCATCAATTATGATAACTCAACGTGCTTAAGGATTATTATGAGATATTAGCTTCTTTAGTTGGCTTGTAATGTATCATTTTGCACTAAGATGGATTCTATTTTCTGTTGTTATCTGTAATCTGATTTATTGTGAACTTGTTCTTTGGTTTCTGATGATCCATTCTCCTCACTCTCTTATAATGCAGAGAATGATTTAATGCTGGAAAACAATTGGTGAAGTTCCTGGAGGTGTCATCACTATGCACGTCACGCTTCCTCCTTTTCCAGATAAAAATAGTGGTAATTCGTGTGCATAAAACAATGATCTTTGCTAAGTTTCCTTTGTTTACTTCATTCGGTGAGTTGGTTGGATTAACTTGGTCACTTATGTTGAACAACTTCACTAAATATCCTAAGTTTTTAGATAAAGTGATTCAACATGATATAAAGGTCCTGATCAGGTAGGGAATTCTTTTCTTCAACATGCTTGCATAAACTTTTTCGGTATGTTTGGTACACAATATTGGGCAGTTCTGTACAGTATAACGCACGGAAATTTAGCTTCTTTTTTCTTTCTTATACTCCCTTCCAATCCGGTCTAGTTCGGCTTACCAAACATCCATGCTAATTGCCAAGTATGGTTAACATGGATCAAATAATTCCATTTAGTATAAGCTTGTTCGAGAGAGAACTTTTTCAAATTCAAAGTCATAATAAAGTCAGTTCGAATTAAACAGAATCAGCTCTCCATTTTCAAGACTCGGGGTCCTTTCTCCAGTTTTACACTGGTGAAAAAGATGTTCTGACTACATTTATAGTACACTTACATGAAGGAAAAAGCAACACTCCGACCAGGGGCGGACCCAGCACCTGGCCAGCCCCCGCAGCCGCCCGTGCTGGGTCCGCCGGAATCTTGAAGAGCCGCCGGGAAGGAGCAAAGCAGTGAAGAAGAACAAAGGCAACCGGCTTCAGAATTTTTTTTTTCTTTGCTGTTGCAGAACGAAGGCAGTGAAGATTGAAGGTGGTGTTCTTTGGGCCTTATTTTCATACAATAAGGCCCAATTAATTGGGCCAATTGCAACCCATACTCATAGCCCACACAAACAAAACCCAAATTGAGTTCCATTATCTCAAATTCTCAATCCCCAATTCCCAATCCCCAATTCTCAAATCGACAATTTCAATTGAAGCCAAACAAATCGGAGGCGGAGGAGTTGAGGGCGAACCGGCGAGGAGATCCACAGGTTGCTCCGGCGACGCGTGGTGGTGAGTGTCGAACTGTCAGTGACGGGCTGACGGATGTCGAGCGCTCGGTCCTGTGACTGTGAGGCCGGAGGCGATGAGGTGTGACTCATGAGCAGACTGAGCAGTGGCCAGTGGTGAGTTTCTGTTTCTCCCGGCCATTTTTTTTTGTTCCTTTCCAATTCCTTGTGTTGTCTGTGTGGACTGTAGTTGACTAAATGTGATTCACCGATTCCTGTGAAATGTGATTATGTGAATCTTGTAAATTGTAATTCTTGAATTTCTTGTGAGTTGTAAGTTGTGAATCTTGTGATTTGTGGTTCAATTCAATGAAGTGAGTCAATTGAACCTGTTAAATGTTATTAGGTTAATAGGCTTGCCTTGTTGGTTGTTGCCCACATATAATATAAATTATATAATTGATGTGAATTGTGAAGGAGTGAATCTGTGATATGAAGTAGTTAAACTGTTAGTATGTTAGTCATTGTAATTTATAATATGTTGGTAATTGGTAAAATGTAATAATCAAGATTTGGGAGCAAGCTAGGAATAGGCATTTCCTTTGCATCTTTTGATAGGGATAAATTGCTACGTCTTGCTCAGTTGTATCCTTTGAACTAATATAATGAAGAGCTTTTATTGCTTCGACCTGAACTTGACAAGTTTATATTTATATATATTGAATAATTTTTAATATCATATAATTAATAAATATAAAAAAATGACATTGCTTTTACAATCGCTGATGATCAACATTGACTGGTCAACGTCCGCCCGGGCTGAGCTTAGATCCTGGGTCCGCCACTGACTCCGACACACCGTGAATACTTCTATCTAAAGGATCTAGTAACACAAATCAAAGTGAAATACATGGGAATCTAGCACAAAAAACTGAACAAGAACAAACTAACGACATGCTTGGTATACTATATTAGACGGACTGGATAGGACAACAGACGGGATTTCAACTCTCTCTCTCTCTTTTCAGTTCTATCCACTGAAAACTACCAATCATGCCTTAAAAGTTTAGCACGATGCCTTGGGAGGACTTGATGATAGATCATATCTACCAGTATGCTGAATTATACAAACAGATATAAAGCTACTTCGATGACGAGGACACAGAATTTGGGTGAACCTTCTTGAACACAATGGGTAAGCAACCAGCAAAAGTAGTTTTTTTCCCTTCAACAGCTTCCTTTTTCTTACTTCTCTTGTTTGAATCACTTGTTTTCCCTTCAGAAGCTGCTTTTTCTTTGGTTCTCTTGTTTTCAAGTTCTCTCCTCATCTTCTCCTTATGAAGCTTTCTCATCAAATAAACTTCAGCAATATCAACACTAAGAGGCGACATGGCTTAATCAAAGGTCGCCAAAAATAAGCAGAAACAAAAAATTAGGTGGTGGGATTGTAGAAACTGATGGATCTAGATTGTAAAATAGGAATGACTATCTGATAATTTAGTAGTGTAGGGGGGTATACATATACTGATTGTGAACTTGGGCTGCACGCAATTATTGGACACTAGTATGAATTATTTACCACAAAAGTATTAAATACTTCAAAAATATTAAATTAAAGTTTTTCTTATGAAAGTCTATGCAATACAGTAGGTCAAATACTGAGAATTTGGACCATCTGTTTTTCCAGTGAACTGTTACTTTGTTAGCGTGGTTGACAAGGAAATTGACGTTTTGTGTTTTGCCATGCTTCGTTAATATGAAAGGGACACGTTGCGTTTAATCTTTTGGGACCTTTAGAACCATACTATATTTATGGATTTTGCCGACACTCCGATGTACAACCTCATCACAACAGGGGTTCAGGAATTTTTTGTTGAACATGGGCCTTCGTCTTTTGTGAAGGGGGCGTGTATAAATAACAAAACTCTTTATTTATATATGAATTAATCAAGTTGTACATTTCTAAATGTCATTGTTGTAAACATTGTGTGAGTTGTCAAAATTTGTATCATTAAATGTTTAAAATGTTATTAAAATCAATATATAAAAATTATCAACTCACAAGAATGTCATCTATAATGTCAAAGTTAATGTACATTTGTTTATATATTGACTATGATTGGGTTCTTGTTCAGTGAAAATTAAAATCAATTTTTTAGTAAATTTTGGTAGAAGTTGATGAAAAATATGGTTGAAAAGTTGTGGGACCCATAAAATATGTGATTGAAATGAAATGTTGACTTTGACATAAATTTAAATCTAAATTTTAATCGGTATCATGTTCTCTTCCTTTAAAATAAAACTCTTTAATTTTTATACTCAATTTCAACCACATATTCATACAATCAAATATTTTGCACTTAAACCCAAATTATTTCCTACTGTTTAACTAATCATTATCCAAAACAATCATTATTCAAACATCATTTTTTCTAAATAATGGTCATCAAACAAGAGTTTAATTAACAAATTTTAAATTCTTTTTTAATAATATAATATATAAACCTTTATAGAAGCGATGTATACGATCACTTTTAGCGCCAGTTTGGCTCTCATTATTTCACATTATAATGAGAGGAATATTAATTTTTTGAAGAATGTGTAGTTAAAATGAAGGAAGTGTTTTTGGATTTACATACAATATCATTTTTATTGGAGAATGTGTGGTTGCTAAGAAGAGAAAAATGAATTATAATTTAATGGGGAATAATGGTGACCAAACGATTGCTTAAGACAATTTTAATATTTTAGGTAAATCAACACTTATTTCTATTTTCACACAGATTAAAAAATATATAATTAATATAGTTAAAAATACAATTTTTTTCTTACATTTTGCCTAATATACCAATACATTAAATAATGATTTTTATATATTTATAATTTAAGTCGTTTATTAACACTACGTCTGAATTCTTCATAGTCTACCTCAAATCTCTGATGAAATTTTATAAAATAGAAACAATTTTGTTATGCTACTTTTTCAGCCTCGATATGAATAATGATTCATGTTTGCTAGAAGATTAATCGATTAGGGGCATTTTTTTGTTGAAAACACGATTTTATGTGATGTAGCTCTTTTCATTATCACGTTGAGGACCATTAGATTAGGTGCTGGATCCTTTTACCGTTGAATGCCAAATGCTCCGTGTAATTCACGGAATTCAGTCTTTGTGTGACAAATCGAAGATTCTCTCAATATTCTCTAGGGATCATTTCTCTCAAATCTTCACCGCTTTTTTAGGGTTTCATTTTACAATCAAGAACTAAGTGTTATGTGATTATTTTTGTGGTTGAAATCATTGAATAGAAGGTTAAGTTTACATTCGAAGTGAACATTAATTTTAAAATAATGTTATTTGTATATAATGGAGTTATATAATGATTTACGTACAAATGTCAAAAGGAGAATGATTTTTTTTTTTTTCGTTGAAGATATTTTGATCTAATCATATCTCACAACATAATGTGTATGTAAATTAAATTATTGTACATATGTAGAGGGTGTTCAGGGTTTTTCATCTGGTTTTGAGATTGTTGGTTGACTCTATGGTGTCCTTGGTGGATGGTTTTTCATCTGGTTTTGAGATTGTTGGTTGACTCTATGGTGTCCTTGGTGGATTCCTATGTAATCTTCATTACAGTTTAAGTTGATTCATGGTGTTGGAGCTTTTTCCAATTGGTGGATGCTCAAATTGCAACAAAAGTGCCTGCCTTGGGGCGAAAAAAATCTTGTACTCATTTTCTACTTATGCTTGAACTTAGCTATTGGTTGATGATTAATTTCTAGACTTGTAAACGTATATTCAAATCTTCTCAAAACTCCCATCAAATGGAATCAGAGTAAGATAAAAGTTCTAATTAAAACAAAACATCTCTCTCCATTAGGTTTAATGTATTTGGCAAATTATCTCCTTGGATTTAGGATAGCTCATACGTTGAAGAATTCGATGAGGGCACAACAGTTGAATGGACTTTCTTGAACATAATGGAAGAGCAAAAAGCAAAATAATCTATTTTTCCCTTCAACATTTATTCAGCCCATTCCAACTAAATTCATCATTTTCTTAAGTGGAAATTATAACATACCGGAATTTTAAACTTCCAATTTCAAAATTCAAATTTACAAGTTTTTATTTCGAAAATTAGATGATAATTAAAATTTTAAAATATCAATCATTATATTACAAAATTAAATATATATATTCATTCTACCAAACTATACACATCAAAACCCTAATTATTTCATCTTCTCCATTTTCTCTCCTCTCTATATCCATCTCCCTCTCCTCTACATAGTCTTCTCTCTACCTCATTTGTATCCCACTCTCTCTCTCTCTCTTCTCTCTCTATCCCACTCTCTCTTTACTCTACCTCCCATTCTCTCTACCTCATCGTCGCTGCAAGACGAGAAGATGTCGGAGTACCGCTGCTTGAGATCGCTCACTACCTTTGGCAGCGATTTACCCGCCTTCACTCGCACCCCAGCGATCTGTTATGTAGCTGCTGATGTGGCTTCATCCCTGCAGCGATCTGCGAAGCATTGAATGGTGGTGGCGGTTCAATGGTGTTGGTAGCGCTGGTGTGTTGTTGCGTTGTGTGGCTTTGTTGGTGATGGCAATGGTGCATCTATATAGGGTGGGCTATGTTGATGGCGCTGTGGTTCGAGGTGGTGGTGTGCGTTGGAGTTCGAGGTGGCGGCGGTGGTATAAATGTTGGGTGCAGCACGTTGTGGCAACCGTTGTAGAGTGTAGATGGTGGTGGCATTAACGGTAATGGATTTGAGGAAGTGGTGGTCGTGTCGATATCGATGATGTGGGCGGTATTGGTGAGGCTGTGGGGTGTTGGATATGGTGGTGGATGTGGTTTTGTTGGCTGCGGTGGCGACGATGGGTTTGTTGAGGTGGTGGTGGAATGACGTGACGATGTGGTGGTGTTTCTGTGATGTGTTGATTAGTTTAAGATGGTTGTGTTGTTGTCGAGAGGTGGTGGTTCTATTGGCGATGGTACTGCTGAAGGGAGTGGTGTAGTGATAGTCACAAGTATTGGTTGTCGTCACAAATTATCTGGTTGATTGTGACCATTAAACTGATTAATCTATGACCAATAAACAATACAGGACCAATGAAAAAGATAATTGTGATAAAAAATAATGTATGACCTAAAAGAATTTTAATTTGTGATCAATAATTTAACAATTTGTGACTATCTACTAAGTTGTAACTTATAATATTTGTTATTTGTGATCGATAAATAAATTGTGACGTATAATTTTTTATTTATAACCGATGAACAAATTGTGACCTATAAAAATTTTTTAATTTTGACCGTAAAATAATTTGTAACATAAAAAATTTCTGTTTGTGACCGAAATATAATATGGCTAACTTGGATTGGTTAAGGCTTTTTAGGAAGGACGACACTAGTAAGAAGAAGTGAGTGAAAAATGAGACTTGTATTTCTCAACTTTAAAACTCATACATTTATATATTGTTTACATGAAACTTCTAAACCACTCATTAAAGGGCTACTTCTTCCTCTAATAATCACAACATCTATAGCTTACTTAGACACCTTACCATTTATTCTATTACCAACCACTAATTGTCACTTAGACACAATCATTTCCATACATTTGGACTAGATATTTCTCTAGAATATCCTAGATAGAGTTTCTAAAGGCACATACTATACTTGATACATTACCACATTTATCATCACATCTTTTAGTTAGATATTTATAGAGAATTATTTTTAAAGAAGCTTCTAGAAATGCTAGGCTTTGTTAGGTTTTTTAAGTGAATTGGGCCTATGAGAAAAATCATTAAACCCATATTACTTCGCTCAAAATCAAGTACAACATCTCCCATTAAACTTGATTTTAATTCTCCAAGTACATTTCATAGCTTGCGGAACACGTCGTGCTTGAGTGGCTTGGTGAGAATGTTGACGATTTGCTCCTAAGAGGTTACATACTTCAACTACACCTCTTTCTTTTCAATGCTCACTCTTATGAAGTGATACCTTGTATCTGTGTGCTTGCTTCTATTGTGAAAGACTGGATTGTTTACCAATGCCAATATTGTTTTGTTGTCAACATGGATCTTTGTCGGTTCTTCTTGTAAGACTCCAAGTGTCTTCAACAAGTTTCTTAGCCAAATAGCATGGCAAACACTTGATGTTGTTGCAACATATTTAGGTTCACGTGTAGATAGTCACATGATCGATTGCTTCTTCAAGCTCTAAGTGAATACAGTGTCGCCCAAGTAGAACACATATCCAATAGTGCTCTTTCTATCATCGACATCTTTGCTCCAATTTTTGTCACTCTATTCAACAAGCTTGAATTCATTATATGATGAATAGAATATGTCATAGTCGAGTGTATCTCTGATTTATCGGAGAATCCTCTTTGTAGCCTTCATAAGGGCCATGGTGTGTGTCTCCATATAGCGACTGATGAACCTAACTCCAAGGAGGATATCTATTCTCGTGCACGTCAATTATCTTAGACTTCATACAAAACTCTTAAAGAGTATTGAATCCACTCTTTCACCTTCATCATACTTCGACAACTTGGTTCTACATTCGACGGGGGTGCCTATAGGCTTACAATCTGATATGTTGAATTTCCTCAAAACTTCTTTCGTGTACCTTTCTTGTGAGATAAAAATGTCATCATCCATTTGCTTTACCTCAATCCCAAGATAGTAGGCTGTGAGATCGATATTCGTCATCTCGAATTCTCGAGCCATGGTCTTCTTAAACTCAATGATCATACTTAAGATTATTTCATGTGAATATAAGATCATCCACATACAAGAAAACAATACATTTCCTTTCTCATTTACCTTTGTGCATATGGCATTTTGTGACGTCATTTTCTATAAAGTACTTGTCAATTCTACTATTACATGCCAATGGAGCTTGTTTCAACTCATATAAAGCATTTTTTTTAAAATTTTAAGACTTTACATTTATGTCCTTTTATTTATAGCCAATTAGTTGCTCCATATAAACTTTTTTTCAAGATAACCATTTAGGAAAGTAGATTTCACATCCATTTATTCTAGGTGGCAAGAGAGATCATTAATCTTATAGTTTCTAAGCGAGTAACAGGTGCAAATACATCGTCGTAGTCGATGATCGTTGGTTGTAGCCTTTGGCAACCAATCTTACTTGTATCTCTCGACCTCTCCTTTAACATTCTTCTTTGTCTTGTACAATCATTTGACTTTGGTTAATCTTCTTCCTTTAGGAAGAGTTCTTGTAGGCTCCTCATCCATGACATCCTTATGCTCGAGCTTCTTCCTTGTGAAGATGATGGTAAAATGTCTCCATGAGTAGGTGATGGAGGAGGACTGGTAGGCTTTTGCTGCTCTCCATTCTCTTGCTCTTCTTTCTTTCTCAAAGATAGGCAATAAGTCATAATCTTCTTCTTGGACACCCCAATCCCAAGTTCCTTCTTTATCGAACTTGACATCTTTACTTATGATGATTTTCTCCTTGCTTGGATATACATATTAAAGCCTTTGGAGTAAGAGTCATAGTCGATGAAGGACATACCTTTTAGTCTTGTCATCTACCTTGGACAACTTTTGATCCGGCACATGAGGTTATGCAATGCTCCCAAATACTCGTGGGTGAGAGATGCTGGGCTACTTTCCACTCCATGTTTCTTGTAGTGTCTTATTAGACACATTTCTAGAAGGCGACCAATTAGATAGGTACGCATTGCAATCAACAGCTTTAGCCCAAAGTTCTTTGGGCAATCTCTTATTTTTAAGCATGCAATGGGAACTTTGGGCAATCTCTTATTTTTAAGCATGCAACTGGCCATTTAAGAATTGATATATCTTTCTTTCAGTTACTCCATTTTTTGTGGAGAGTATGGAACTGAAAATAGGTAACGAATTCCATTTTCCTTATAATATTTCTCTAACTCTTTGGAGATAAAATTCTCCTTCTCTATCTGATCTCATGACTTTCGTACTTTAATCACTTTCTTTTTCAACAAGAGCTTTAAAACTCTTGAAAGTTTCAAAAACATTCGATTTTTGTTTGAGAAATTAGGACTAAGTCCTTTTACTAAAATCATCAATGAAAAGAACAAAGTAAATGTGCTTACCGACAGAGCATGGATTGATTGTCATGCAAACAACCGAGTGTACGAGTTCTAGCGACTTCTTAGCTCTTGTAGATGCTTCTCTTGGAAAAAAAATTCCCCAAATGCTTCCTAAGTAAGCATCCTTCACATAGTTGATCTGCATGATTTATTGATGGCAAACCTTTAACCATCTTCGTCTTACTCAACAACTTTAAACCCCAAAAATTAAGATGCCCAAGTCTCAAGTGCAAAAGTCAAATTAATCTTTAAAACAAGCTTATAAGCATTTAGCAACATTATTTTGAATGCTTAATTTAAACATTCTATTTATTGTCATAGGGACTTCGGCAGTCAAACTTTCTCTTTGATCTCTTAGTAAAAAAACTATGATCTTTCAAATGAATATCATAGCAAATTCTCCAAACTCAAAATGTTATTTTTCATATTGGGCACATAATAGACATTTGAGATAAATTGATGTGTACATTTCTTCAAGAGGATCAAGATTTTACCTTTACCTTTCACCAGGGTCTTGGATTCGTTTCCAAAAGTAATATTGTCTCTTACCGATTCAACAACTCCACGAATATGTTTCTTCTTCCGCAAATATGGTCACTTGCTCCCGTATCTAAATAACATGTGTTCTTTTCTCTACTTTCTTCACCTTTGTAAGCCAACAATAGTGCGGTACCCTCTTCATTTTCCAGAATAGCATAGTTGGCTTCTTCCTCAACTTGGTTAGTAACATTTCTACATTCTGAAGCATAATGGCCAAGTTTTTTACAATTTTAATATTTAACTTGAGATTATCATACTTTGGTCTTCTATTTTGCCTCGTACATCTTCCTCTTCAACGACCTTTAGTGGAAAAAGAGCTTTGGCTTCTTTCTTCCTTCTAGAATGTATTTCTTCCTCGATCTTGACCACGTTCTCTTCTTCTTTGGCTTCTCCTACTGCTGAACACTCCTTGACTCTCGTTCAAGGTGAGCTTTGTTTGAAGAGCTTGCTCTAATGACTCTTCTTTTACCTCCTTCTTTAGTCTTTTCTCATGGGCTTGTAAAGATTCCATAAGTTGATTGACACTCATACTATCTAGATCTTTAGATTGTTTAGTAGCTACAACTATGTAATCAAATTTAGAATCTAAAAACCTAAGTATCTTCTCAATTACTCGTGTGATGCTCAACTTTTCTCCATTCCTCTTTAATTGGTTCACAATGGCCAATTTCTTGAAAAGTAATCAGAAATTGATTCTAATTCTTTCATATGTAAGGCTCTCACCTTGAAGTGTTTGGAGTCTAACCTTTTTTACCTTCTCAATTCCTTTGTAAGAGTTTTAGAAAATCTCCTATGCTTCCTTACTCGTAATAGCACAAGCTATTGTCTCAAACATGCCTTCATCTAAGGTTTGATAGATGAGGGTGAGTGCCTTCTTGTCCTTCTTCCGTGCACCCTTCAAACTATCCCTTTGTACTTGGGATAAAGTTTCCTCATCTTGTGGCTCCATGTAGCCTTTTTCTACGACCTTTCATACATCTTGCGATCTAAGCAACACCTTCATCCTTATGTTCCAATTGTCGTATTTATCCTTGTTAAATTGGACGACTTGAAAAGGAATCATTCCACTTGCCATTTTTCTCAAGGACCTTAGAGCTTTGATACCAATTTGTTGGAGGCAAGATCAGTTTACTAACTTGGATTGGCTAAGACTTTTAGGAAGGACAACACTAGTAGGAAGAAGTTAATAAACAAAAAGGAGACTTGTATTTCTCAACTACAAAATTTATACACTGAGTTTTTTTTTTTTATTTTTTTTCAAAATGGAAGGACGTTACCCATTTATATAAGGTTTATATATGATTTATAGACCATATATTACTTTTTAAGTGAATTGAGCCTATGAGCAAAATCTTTTAAGTCCATATTACTTAGTTCAAAATCAAGTTTACTTCTCAACAGTGACAGAATGGGGTCAAAGCAGCCATCCTCGTCCTAATTCCCCAACAGATATATATTAGTAACCTCTTTTAAATAATTAATAATTTTGTCGATCCAGATCCTGGCTTGAAGATCATAAATTTGTAAGCTTAATTTAAGTATGAGATAGTAGGTTTATAAAATTGAATTATATGTCTAATTATAGTATAATTTTTTATCCTGACATATTTATATCTGGCTTGTTAATTTATTTTAATATAAACTATGACTTGGTTTGATTTATGAATTTAGGTGCCTATTATGTTACATGACATATGAACTCATGCGACTTTGACCAATTATATTATTTAATTATGATCTAAACATGTATATTCATATAGAATTGAAAAAAAAAAGGATAATAATAATTAAAAAAAATAATATTCATGTAATTTATATATATTTTTTTAAAATTATTATGTTTACATATGTTTTAAATTATTCGCAATACCCAAAAATGGTTTAAGATGGGGAAATGAAATGGCCAATTGAAGAAGACACAAAAATCTCAGTTCCCAGCTTCTGATTAGCAGGATTCTTCACTGACGAACAATTTTGCTCTCAGAAATTTGTTGTTGTCAATTTTGATTTCGATGGAGTTGGCTTCTGCTTCACTCAACTCATACAATGCCTTTTCCGTTCGACCGCCGCCTCGAACTTCCAGAAACTTCTCTCCAACTTTCTCTCTTTTCAGACCTTCAATTCGAAGAGATTTGCCGTATTTTTCTTCTAAATCTACAGGTAGCATTTCACTTATTTCATTTCTCACTATTGCATGCTCACCATGTCGTTACCGTACGTCATTTTTCTGAGTTATCTGAAAACTGCGTAATTTGGTTGTTAGCAAATATTTTGGGACCTTGTTTTATTGACCTTGTAGAACGTCCATTTTTATTTCTGTGGTTGGTGTCAATGGATAAAATTCCATGTCCAATAAAGATGAAAACAACGGACAACTTACAAGGTTTGGACTATCCCCCTTATTGAATTTTTAAGATGAAACTCCGAGTCTTTATATGTGGTACAAAGTCCATCAGCCTTTTAACATGGAATCTCAAGTCTTTATATGTTATTAGAACCCATTGAAGTCCAACAAGCAATTCCATCCGATGCATGTTAAGTGATGAAATTCCAAATCGAATAAAAATGATAAATAGAGCAACTCATAAGGGTTTATGATGCAACCCTAATCTTTATAGTTGGGTTCTGACTACTTTTTCTTATATATATTATTTGAGTATTATGGCGAGTGTTATGTTTTATTTATTTATTTAACTTTATTGTAAGGGTTCATTGTTGAGCTAAGGATTAATAGGAACACTTGCACAGTATTTAAAGGCATAAAATTGGGGTCTGAATTGAAATTTGTCTACAATCAATTCAAATTTGAATGTGATTCCTCTAATTACAATTTTTAGTCTCAAATTCAGACACCTAACATCTATGTTCAATAGCATGTTTATTGTATTTGAAATAAAAATAAGTTTGTTCAAGTTGGAATAGAAGGAAGACTTAGCTGAGCTTAGGAGAGTGAAACTGGGATCTTGGAGATGAAAACATAATGGAGCCAGAAGAAGATCAGGAAGGAGTGAAACACCTCTCGTCAGGTAGTTGTTCGATCCTTCTAAAGAAACTCTTGAGAAAGCTTCTCTTTAACCACTTATTTAAGCACTATGCACCTAAGCTCAGTCTTCCTGGCAGCTATCTTGCTAAACCTAGATTCTTGCTAAGAGGTGCTATAGTGGGGGAGAGAGAGAGAGAGAGAGAGAGAGAGAGAGAGAAAATATTTATTATATGTAATTTTGGACAAAGAATACAATTTCATGTTCCGAATGCATCTTAATCGTGAGAAGAACACATGGGAAATACATTGAGGAAGGTACCATTGATTGAGACCATCCTCTCATTGGATGATTGAATTTTCACAAACATGAGAAACTCTCATGTAATTTGTCATGCTTAAATTATGCTTGGGTCTTGTGGATGATTAAAGAGCATTTTAGCACTTTGTTTGTTCAGAGGTTTTATTACATAAGGACTGTTGGTTTAGTCCTTCATTTGCTCATTTTATCTTCTAATGTAATTTAACCTTGAACCTTGATGGTGATTTTACTCCACTACAGATGAACTTGTTCATTCATGCTCAGTAATTTTGAATGGATGGTTTTATTGGCTTTCATCTTTGAACTACTGTGTCATTTTATTTTATTTTTAGCAAAAGTTTACAATTACTCCTTTTTTAATTCAGAATTTCTATTGTCATATGATACAGTTAGGTTTCAATGTTCTTCTATTGGAGCTAATGTTGGTAACACAACTGCAATAACGTATGATTCTACTAAAGAGCATATAACAGTTGGTGTACACCCCAATCTCACAGATGACTATGGAACTTCAACATCAAATGAGGAAGATAAAGCGGATAAGGATGTCATAGATGATAGATTCAGTGACAGTAAAATGATCCGCATTTGTGATAAACTAATCAACGTCTTTTTGATTGACAAGCCCACTCCGTCTGACTGGAGAAGGTTACTGACTTTTAGCGAGGAGTGGAGCAATATCCGACCCCACTTCTATAAGCGGTGTCAGGTCCAAGTGGATAATGAAAGTGATCCAGGAATGAAGCACAAGTTACTCCGGCTTGCAAGAAAGCTTAAAGAGGTGTCACTTTTTTCTTGGGCTCTAAATTTAGTTGATCTAGAACTCTTAAAACTTTTAAATGTTCTGTTCTTTTTTTTTTATTAATAAACTTAAAATAGAATGACAGATTCTCAAAGATAGAATCTACTTGATGAATATCTGATATCTCAGAATCAAAATTTCAAACTATATGTTAGAGATTTTTGATTTATTATTCTATTAACTCTAAAATATCTATGCTTGTGGCAGTGTCATCGGATCTTGTTTTGTGGATTTATCCTAGTGTTAAGAAAAAGAAGGATTAATTTTGAATCATCCTTGTTTTACTAATTTTCTTGACCAATTTGATTGCTTCTTTCTTTGCAAGGAGAGAGGATATTTCGTGAAGGTTCAATGAATATAAGATTTTTTGGACTTTGAGTAGATTTATGAGCATCAAATGCGTTTGATCATTTTTCTGTTCATGTTCGGATAACAAGTTGTAACCTTTTTGCATGACATATAGTTCATAGCTAAACACTGAGGTCCTTATATGGGAGTTAACTTGAAGGTTTTCTTGTTAGATTGATGATGATGTTCAAAGGCATAATGAGCTTCTTGATGTGGTCAAGAAATCTCCCTCCGAGGTTGGTGAAATTGTTGCTAGGCGTCGTAAAGACTTTACAAAAGAATTTTTTGTTCATCTCCAGACTGTGGCAGAATCTTACTATGATAATCCAACAGAACAAAATGGTGAGACTATGTAGCCTTTTTTTATAATTCTAGGCCCAGTATGCTTTCACGTTCACCAGGTTGTGGGTATAGAACTGACTAGTGGCTTGCATCAGGGACGAATTTATTAGTTTTTTGGTAATGTAATCAAGGTTGCTTTAGTTGCCAGAATCATACAGAGTGAATTATGATAAGAAAAATATGGATCTGACTTTTGTCTTTGTCCTTTTCATTTGACGATTCTTCATTTGCTTGGTAAAAGGTTCAGAATGTGTATATCTTCTCAACAATTGAGTCATCTACATGAATCTTTCTTTACCATTTTATATTCTGGAATTATTTCTTTTGAATCAGTCAAAGTCGAATACAACCACCATCAGTTGCTAATTTTATACCTCTCTCCTTCTAGAAATTTCTTATGAGATTGCATAACTATTCCCAGAGGTGCTTCTTTATGTTTCTGCAAGGCATGCCTCAACTATTTAAGACATCGTTCCTTTATTTTCCATACTCACTCATTGGAGTATATTCACTTATTTCTTATTTTATCCATTATAGTATGGTTACATATCCATATTAACAACACGATGCAATACTTGTTACCAGAAGGTGCAATAGAATTGTGGCATAATTAAATGTACTGAAAACTCTATAAATTATTGTCTTAGATTTATTTATTCTTGAACTTATTTTCTTTACCTAGATTTTGAAAACAAAGACAATTAAAGACCTACTGAATGTTTCATTTCTTCATAGGTGCTGTCATTTACACAATCCCATATTCCAATGGCTAACACAGAACAAGAAATTGTGCGACTTATGTTAAACCATCTGTGTCCCAACACAGCCTATTCTGTTCAGACAATATTCTGATGATACATTGATCATTATCCGCTCTTGTTGTATGTTCTCCTTCTTCTATAGTTAGGACAAGAGAGACTTTGGTCATTTGAGGAAAATATCCATTTGACAGCATGACTTCCCTTTATTTTTCTTCTACATATAATTATTATTTTTGGATCTCTTTGCATATAGATCTGAGGCTTGGTTTATTTATTGTGCTCCTGTTCTTCCAAATACACTTCCGCCTGTGGGCATACACTGTCTCTTCCCCCTCTAGTCCATAATTTCTGGGTGAGCTTTGAATGGAAGCTCGGGAAGTCTAGACTCTGTAGTAACTTTCTGTCTTTGGCCATTATAATTTTAACTTTCATTGCGTCTCCTAACTTTCTCTGCATTTCAGCGTGTTGATTGCTCTTGAAAATAGTGAACGCTGACAAATGATTGGACACATAATTTTGATTTTTTGCTTATGTTTGCATTTCTGATGAGTTGTGCCAATATAATTTCTTACTTTCTGGATGACTAGCTGTGGCAAAGCTTGGTAATATGTGCTTAGCTTCTGTACAAGCTTATGATACTGCAACTGAAAGTATAGAAGCGCTTAATTCTGCGGAGTTGAAATTTCAAGATATAATCAATTCTCCATCTTTAAATGCTGCTTGCCGGAAGATAGATAATTTGGCTGAGAAAAATGAACTTGATTCAGCATTGGTTCTCATGATTACGAAAGCTTGGTCAGCTGCTAAAGAGTCAAACATGATGAAAGACGAGGTACGTTTATTGATCTTATTTCGTGCTTCTTTTTCAATTTAAAATATTAAAATTGTTAGAGAAAAATTTTATAGTGTCGAGGGAAAATTTTGGATAAAAAACTCACTGCTGTGTGTATTTTAAAGGACTATCATTTGCAAAAACTTCCGAAGGACATGCATATTCTCATTCTCCTGCAGATATTGCGTTACATATAATACATTTTCTTCATTTGTCAGGTGAAAGACGTACTGTATCATTTATATACGACGGCAAGAGGTAATCTCCAGAGGCTTATGCCAAAAGAAATCAGGATACTCAAGTACCTTCTTACAATTAAAGACCCTGAGGAGCGCTTAGGTGCTTTGAAGGATGCTTTTACCCCAGGAGAGGAACTCGAAGGAAAGGATATAGACTGTCTATACACGTATGCATCTTGAACTTAATCCATGTGCTCAATTTATGGGTCAACTGTTAATCACCCAATTTATAACGTTGTTTTATTTCCCTACCTTCTTTCAGTCTAAATTAGTGTTGAGTTTTTCTTTTGTTGTAGTTTAGGCATTCATTCTGCTGAGTTAACGAAATGCTAACCCGCCCAACGGTAAATATAACGTGGCATGGAGAATTCATACGTGCATTTATTGATCATCTATTTTGAAACAAACATGTTTTGTTGGATTAATTGTGCTTTTGAAAGGCACCTTTTTAAAATAAAATAAAAAAGAAGAAAAAGAAAGAATTTCTGTTTAATTCAGTATATGTAGAAGATAAAATATGAAATGAGTATACAGCAGTTTTCCATATGCTTATCGGGCAGTAATCTACTGGTGTGGGGGCTCTTGTGCAAGGATTACATGTTTGAGCAAATTTCAAAGGATTTGCTTTATTTACCAATTAATCGTTCTCTATAACTTCAATACTTATAACTGTTACAGGACACCGGAAAAGCTGCACACCTGGATTACGACTGTGGTTGATGCATATCAATTCAGTAGAGAGGGCACTCTTATAAGTGAAGCAAGGGATTTGATGAATCCAAATATAATCCAGAAACTGGAAGACTTGAGAAAATTGATTCAAGATAATTTTATGTAAGCACGATTTTCTATTTAGAATCTTACTCTGACTATATGGCTTAGCATCTCATCTCCAGAGCCCCTCCAAGTGAACGTAATGCAATAATTATGGTGATGACAAAGTAGATACTTGGCTTTCTTTTGCAATTTTGAAGCTCAGCCCTGAAATGTTCGCAACATAACGGCCTGATCTTGCAAAATGCTCAATTGATATGTGGTTATGCTGCAAGACAATTTAGCTGTTCGTTGTATGCAGACTTCAATGTATGGTATAATGGTAGAATAGGCAACATATTGGGAAAATATGACACTTCGTAGTTCAAAGTGAGTCCAGGATGATGAATCTTGTGAGAGAGATTTATGTGAAGTTGAACACACTTGTTCAAAATTTTAAGTTTGCATTTGTTAGATGTCTGTTAATAATTTTGCAGTTAATCCATCTTAATTTTTGGGACATAAATGTTAGCTCGATCCTTTAAGAAATGGGTTGTTGAAGTTAGAATATTTTGTATTTTTTTTTTTGATCGGTAAAAAAATTAATTAATTGATCAAAACCATGTACATGTACTGTGGACATGCTTGAGCGAATCACGGATCAAGTGCAAAATACAAAGTACTCCAGGCATACCCGGGTGAATCTCACATCAAATACATAATATCAATACTCGGGATATGCCCGGCAAAACAAAAGATAAACAAACAAAAAGATCTAGCTACCAATAACCATAGTCTCATATTGTATCAAAACATGCGGATACAAAGAAAACATAACTTTATATACGCGTGTTGGTTCTTCTAACAATGGAATCAACATTAGGTCTAAGGTCCTCAAAAATCTTCCAGTTCCATGCCGTCCATAGGTGATAAACGATACTAGCAAGTGCAATCCGTTTCATCCCTGCATTGGCTGCTCATGTTGTGTATGGCCAGCCAGGTAGGGTAGGTCCAACGCGTTAAAAGTTCTAGGCCTTTGCACGATTCATGTCAAAGCAGATTGAAGCCAAAATAAAAGTTGCACTTAGGTAGCAAACAGCCCACCCGACGTTCTTGTGTAGAATGGGGCCCTATGGCCCCTAACGTACCCGGGTTCATGTGGCTAGAGATTTTTCTTGTGCCAGCACAAGACATTGTCTTTAACACTACTTCACTTGGTACAAAAGAAGAAGATGGAGTTTCCATTTGGTGACTCCGTTGTAGGTTTCAAACTTTTTTTTAATCGATATATGTGAAGTTAAATAGATCAAAATTTATGTATACGCCGAGCATAACCGGAAAAATCAACAAAAGATGCAAAAACGATAAGATTTAACAACTCAACGCTAAAGTTTTAAAATGAATCAAATATTGGGATACAATGAAAACAAAACTTTGTATATATTTGATCCGTCTTAGTATGCTATTGGCATGTGGCCAAAGATCTTCCATGCAGTATAAGATTTTCAAAAATCTCTCTATTTTTCGCCATCCAAATGTGGTAAGTTGTGCTAGCAAGTGCAATTCTCTTGGCTTTGCATTGTCAAAATGTCCCTTGAGCCTCTTTTTTAACCCATTTCAATGAGCTAGCTAACGTTGACATAAATAGTATAATTCCCAACCATATACGGATCCACCCCCATGTTGTCTTGTTGAAACGACAGAAAAAAAAAAAAAAGGCCCAATGTATGTTGATTTCGAAGTGCTATAATTAAACCTTGGTAAGTAGTTTGGACTGTACACTTAACAGAAAAAAAAAAAAAAAAAAAAAAAGGCCGGCCTGACTTTACAATTTCTTTACAAAAAGCACAATGTATGTTGATTTCGAAGTGCTATAATTTATCCTTGGTAAGTAGTTTGGACTGTACACTTAACCAAAGGATAAAAGCGTGTTTCAGCCTTTCAGGTGATCAATGACGTCTATTAGGTTTTATAGTTGTTAGCAATCTTTATACAAAATATAGTTGTAAAAGAGTTTTAAAAGTGAATGAGTTAATTTGTAGGTTGTATAGATGAATCAAGAGTCCTTGTGTTCGGTTATGGAATAAGAAGAAAAAGTTGCCGAATTTCTGCTAGCCGATTGTTAAGTTGTTTGAGCATCCAAAATAGAAACATTGTCCCTAACTTGTCGCTCGAGCGGAGCACCTGTCACTGGACTATCGCTCGAGCAACTATGCTAACTATAAAATTCTAGTTTGTGTTTTTCTCGAGTCTTATCTATCATATACTATCCCAAAACATAAATACTACTATATATACTCAAGCCCAACTTCGTGATAAGATTAGTTGAATATTATTTTATTAGAGAGATTGCTTTCATCACATCCTACATATTATTTAATCTCCATTGATTCGACCAAAATAATTGAAAACATCAAATCCATATAATCAAAACACCAAAACCCAACTTACGCATAATCTGTAGGAATTCTGAAGATCGAGGAAGGTGACCGGAGTTCTAATTGAAGGAGAATAGGAGTTCTCATTTGATCCACGAGAGATAAACAATTCTAGAAGGTTGGGAGCTGGTGTAGGAGTACGCAATCTAGGAGGGCCGTGGTGATTACAATTAGAGGTCAGAAAGTACTAAAATTTAGTCAGTCAGAACAGTCGTAAGACTTTATCATTTATAGCGGATGCTACTGACTTGGGCCCGAAGTTTTTCTCCGTCAAAAATTTCGTGGCGTTGTTTATTTTTATACAATATATCAATTGCAATAATTCAACTTAGGATAATATTACATGTGAATTCATCAGGATAAAATTAATAATTGTAATTTGTTGATGTTGTTAATTAATAAATTTAAATTCCGCATACAAGCACCTATTCACCCCCCTTTAAGTATTAGTTAGGTCAAACTTGTAACTATCAACTTCCAAACCTCTGTGGTGATTGCAGTCAAGAGATCCAAAAAGTACTAAGATTTAATCAGTCATAACAGTCTGTAGGTCTTTATCATTTATAATGGATACTACTGGCTTGAGCCCAAAGTTTTTATCTCGCGAAGGGTTTTCTCCGTCAACAATTTTGTGGTGTTGTTTATTTTTATGCAATATATCAACTGCTATAATTCAATTTGGGATAGTATTGCATGTAAATTCATCTGGATAAAATTAATAATTGTAACTTGCTGCTGTTATTAATTAATAAATTTAAATTTCGCATACAAACATATATTCTCTTCCATATAGGTGTTAGTTGAGTCAAACTTGTAACTCTCAACTTCCAAACCCTCGCTGCCCAAACTTTAACATGCCTTTCGGCATAAAGAAGTCATACGACTAGGGAATAAGTAGGATACCCCCACTATTCCAGCGTACCATTTGCTGAACGGTAGCCTGCACTATACCTTCTCTATGTGTTATTAAGTCCCAGATGGACAACAGCTTCTTAAGTAATGGGGAGTTGCCCTTTCTAAGTGTCCACTCCCAAACCGATCCACCTCTCAAGTGCCCGTGATTGACCAAACGGACCCAAAATGTATCTTTCTTTTCTTGAATGTTCCAAAGGGATTTCGCAATCAACGTATTATTCCAATACTTTATATCTCAAAATCTAAACCCACGTTCTCATTTTGGCAGGCACACATCCACCCAAGCCACTAATGGTTTTTTGGAATTCCAAAGAAAATTCCTACAAAGCCATATATTCTTGATGTAACTATGACCGAAATTGGAAAGATGGATAACCAAAAACATTCAACCCCTTGTAAGACCGCCCTCACCAATTCGGGCCTACCAGTGTAATACAATGAGATACGTGTCCATGCATATATTTATCCAAGAAAGGGGCATACTAATTAACTTTCAATTTCTGTGTCATCGGTGGGATCCCCAAATATCTAAACGGCATAGTTCCCTTAGGCATGTCCACAACATCAAGTATATCATCCAATCTGTCCCATGAATACTCACAGTGAAAAGGATGGACTTGTTCACGTTCACTTTCAATCCTGAACAATTACTGAACTTAGACGAGCAATTCATCAATACGCACACCAAAATAACATCACCTCTAGCAGATAGCATCAAATCATCCGCAAAAGTCAAATTTGTGCTATTCAAGAGTCCACACTTAGCATAATAATTGAACTCACTATTGCTAGTAGCTCTCTTCAATAATCTTGAAAAATATTCAAGACAAATCACGAATACAAATGGGGACAATAGATCACCCTGTTTTAATCCCCTTTTACCATTAATGAAGCCATGTAACCTACAATTAAGTGCAATAGAGTAGAAGGGCGTAGAAACACATACCATCACCCACCGAATGAAGGTAGCCAAAAATCCAAGTCCCTCCAAAACCGATTTGAGTAAACTCCAATCAATATAATCATGTCTTCCTTAGGTCAATCTTAAGTAGGCATCTGAGTGATATTCTCTTGTGGGTCAGTGATTTGACCGGTGACCCGGTGGTTTGATCGGCAGGTTAATTCTTGTTAAATATATTATTAACTATTTATTGAATAATAAATTTTTGACATTTTCTAATACTAACCTTATGTAATTTAAGTGAATGAAGATCAATTTATAGGTCAAAATTTAACAAATTATAAATCCTACATAATGAAATATGGATTTGAAGCAATAAACAACCACTGATCAAAAACTAATTTATGCGGCAAAAATGAACAAAATAGCTTTATATACTATAAGAATATTCTTGCAAAAATAAAATCAACATTTAAAAAATAATCATACATAAAGCATGTGTTACAAAGTAAATTATTTTTGAATAAATCAACACTCTCTCAATTAAGAAGAATTAGAGTGCATCCATGCGGGGTATCATACATAAATTCTTCAATTCCTTAACCTTGTTCCAGTGATTTAGTCTCGGTATCATACTAAAATCTTCGTTTTCATTATTTGTATTGAATCTATTTCCATTATCATTGTCATCATCACCATCACCATCACCAAAATGCAATTCATCTTAAAAAAAGAATGAAATTTAACATTACATCATATGTATTTTAATAAAAAAAAAAAAGAAACAAAAGTATTAGTCAAACAATTACCATAATTATTATCGTTTTGCATAGTACATGCACCTAAATCACGCGAAATGTCTCCAACTCACCATCTATCAGATTCGGTGGGTCCTCCCTCTAATATTCAATTGCCATAAATATCAAACCTTTGAAACTTTATAGGATCATAATTTGGACTATTGAAGTGATTTCTAAACAATGTTTGTTATTAAGTAAAATAATCAAATATAATTATATTAAAAGAAAATCAAGCCTCTATTTGGTACACATTAAAATCTTCATTTTCATTCTTCTACTTATTTTCAACTACACATTTTTCAATAAAATAACATTTTTCATCATATCAATAACTTTTCGTTCCTTTCCAACAACACGTTCTCCATCAATCTGATATTTCAAAATACGTTCTTCCAAAATAATGTGGCTCAAACACACCCCAAATCTAAAAATCAAATAAATCATAAATGGGAGAAATTTTTTATTTAAGTAACATTACCGTTGTTGCAATTTTAAATTGTAGTTAACATAAATAAGATCATTAGGTCTTTGGTGCTCAACTCTAGTAAATTTTGATAAAAATTAGTGGAATGTTTTGATTAAAAGTTGTGGATCTTCTAAAAATGGTAATTATTGACTTTAACTTAAATTTTGATTTAACCTTTTAGTAGAGCCAAACGGGAGCTAAAAAAGTAATGCGACTCTAATGACACGCTGTGATCTTGTAAATATAGGCTTATATGCCTTCTAAAACAAGTATGCCATTTTTGTAAATTAAGTGGGAGTAAAATGCACATTAATGAAAAACATTGTGGAGGCCGGTGCTAAAACCTTATACACCCTCAATCATCTTGACATACGCCTCTGTTTGGTGCATATTATTTTTAAAAGAATGCATTTTTTTGTAGATGTGATAGAAAATATGTGGTTGAAAAAGAAGGAAAAGTTATTGATGTGATGAAAAATATTATTTTATTGAAGAATGTGTGGTTGAAAATGAGTAGAAGAATGAAAATGAAAAAAATAATATAGATCAAACAGGGGTAAATAATCAAAAAGTTGGGTCAAAATGCCATTCGTAAAACTTAAAGGACCTCTCTAGAATTTACCAGAATTCATGGTCCTCGCTTGATTTTAACAAACTTTGGGGATAAACTTTCATATAATTAGGCAAATTCGTATACTTTGAATTATGTAATATAGGCTCTAAATTCTCTAAATTTAAAAAAAGAAAAAGAAATAAAGTCCATTCTTTTATATTTCGAATATTTTCAATTGGTAATTGATTGTTGGAAACCTGGAATACAAATTTGATCAAATGAATGCCCAGATGATGATGACATCGAGAAAAACTAGTAGCTGTGCTATATGTGAAAACTACAATCTTGCTTCTATTTGCCCTACTTGCGTTAATTACAGGTAAATTTTCCTCGAAAAAGAGACCAAATTTTCCAGTCTTTTCGATTTTTATAGCTTGCCTGAATTTTATAAGAATTGGCGTAATATGCTTTATTATATATTATTCAGTTTTATAGTAGAGCTCATGATCATACTAGAATCAAGGTATTTGTGGAATGATGTGCAGATTGAATGAGTACAATACTAATTTAATATTATTGAAGAGTAAGAGGGATGCATTGTATATGCGGCTGAGCGAAGTTCTCGTAGCTAAGGTAAACAATCAACACCATTTACTTTAGTTGGTTTTCGTTTGTTTGAGTGGCATTTGAATTTTGATTCAAGGTTATTTAACTTAGTTGTGTGACCTAGAGCTGCTTTATAATCAGATTGATAATGATAATACCTGAAATCAGCACTTGGAATGACTTTTTATGGTTTAGGGTCTGAAGCCTCTTGAACCTTTGTTATATCATGTCACTAAAAGTACAAAAAAGTTTGAATATACAAGTGATGGAGATCAAGGTAGAGATATAATAGAAGTATAGTTTAAATACGATTTTAAAAGTAGAGTTTGATTCCCAATATGTTATTTTGATTAGATTAGATTTATTTATTTTAGATTCTTTATGTTTCTTGGTCTATAAATAAAGGAATTATTAAGGGTGTGTTTGACCCACGTTATTTTGAAAGAATGTATTTTGGAATAGTAGATTGATGGAGAATGTATGGTTGAAAAAGAAGGAAAAGTTATTGATGTGATGAAAAATATTATTTTATTGAAGAATATGTGGTTGAAAATGAATAGAAGAATGAAAATGAAAATTTTAATGTGTACCAAACATGGATTAAATATAATTCACAACCTGGATATATGAATAAAAATTGATTTTCTTTGCCCTCAATTCTTCTCTTCTTGCACCCCTTTAGGGGTGGCAAAAAAGTTTGACGGCTCGGACTCGGTGTAACCGAGCCAAGGCCCGGCCGAGCCCATCATAAAAAAAAATAAAAAAAATAAAAAAAAAATTATAGAATTGCCTTTGAAGGCAGCAAGCTACAACCATTAAAAAAAAAAATTTCAAAAACTCGAGCCGGCTCGGCCTGCTAAGGCTCAGTGCAAAAGCTTGGGTCGAGCCTCATTTTTTTGACCGAGCTTTGCTCGGCTCAGCTTGGGCCTAAAAAAGCTCGAGCCGAGCCCGAACTTTTTTTTTTCGGCTCGGCTCGTTGACATAGCTACACCCCTTTCTTCTCTTGTTCGTTAACAAATTACACACTCTTGCGTCAATTTGGTATTAGAACAATTCGTTCTCTTTTGACCTACACATTCTCAAATTCAAAACTTCACCAACTGTTTTCATCCAATCCATACACACTGCAACCTTCCACAAAACATCCAAAAAAATCGTTCACCACACATCCAAATTCACCCCGTCCAGTAAAATCCAATTAACCATAACCCATATATAATTAGCCCCTCGTAAACAATAGCCTGTACCTGGCCCAAAAACAAACACACCATAGCCTTCCACCGCTCATCCAAGCCTTATAACCACCTTCATACACAAAAAAATTCCTACTCTGATGTGCTGCCACCGTCCATCCACTCCACTATGCCACCTCTACTTTGCTTATGAGAATATTTTTCTTCATTGATCAATATGATAAAAGTTAGGATCAAGGTTTTGTCCCAAGTCCTCATATTTTTACTTTAGTCACTAGTGAACTTATAAGATGTGTCCAAGATGAGGTCCTCTAGCGTGTTTTATTCACTTGTGCTATACTTTTTGTTTGACGGGTGTAGAGTGGGTGAAAATTATGAGTCAGAGTTTTGAAGAAGCAATGAGCTAAGATGGAGTACATGGAGTGTTGTTATAGTCAATAATGAGCTTACGATGATAATGAAGACAAAATAGAAGACCGTATGGTCCTAAGCAGTTATTTTTTGTAATTTAGATTGATCATTAATTTGGAAGGAGCAAGTGAAGATGTCGTGCATAGGATTAATGAGGATCGAATTAAATGGAGAAGCACTATAGAAGACGGCCTTTTCACTTTAGATGTCTAAGCAAGTTTTATTCAATGACTATTTAGTGGACTATGTTATATAGTATCAAGTGTTATATCCACGAAAGGAAAAAATGCCCAAAACATGAGCATACGAGACTGTGGGGCTAGAATGAATATAGAAGAGATGAAACTAAATGTTAACATATGGAGGTGGTATCGGTTTTAGACAAATTTTTGTAAGGACAACATATATGGCTGGGATTGTTCACAAAGGCGATGCTATACCAGTAGAACAAGTTGGAATGGGGAGAGATAGAAGAAGTCAAGAAACTAACATATCCTGATTGCAAACGATTTGATCTTATTGGACTTAATAAGTATAACTAGCCTTGAATCTAATAGAGTGCAGAAAATGACTGAATAACTGACTCCAAGCTCATTGTATAACTGCTGCTTCTTGTTGCATGCAAAATATTCTAGGAAGTGTATTCTTCTGCATTCACAAATCGATGGTTTGATGCTATATTAAGTGACTAACAATTTATTTCTTCTCATTTTAAACCATGGCTAATTTTTTGCATACTTTGTATTAGAGATCTTGTTGAAAATGTCTGTCAAAATATACCTGATTTATTATGTACATAACAAAGTTTAGGGACGACTTCATGGAACCACCAAATTTTAAACATTATATGTTAATGAATTTATATTACATTTTTATAGTGCCCATTGTAAACTGTTTGTAACATGCTTTAGGGTAAAGCTGATGATCAACATGGTTGGAAGGTGCTTCAAAATGAGAAACTATCGAGGCTAAGAGAGAAGCTCCAACTTCGTAAAGAACAACTTCTGCAAGGTTGACTACCCATTAGTCTCACTTGCAAAATAATGTTGGTTGTAAATACTATCCACTTTAACTAATGGAACTGGAAGTCTGATTGATTATATACAGGGAAGGCTAAGATTAGGAAGATGTCTCATGATCTTAATGCAAAATATGAGTTGCTTGAATCAGCAGGGAATACGGTATTTCACATTACTGTTCCATTCCCTTTTCGACTGTTGATGGTTGATTTGACTGCAATAATTTTTTTTTCCTCAAAGTCTTCTTTCATTCTGGAATTCCTGCCATTATTGGAGTTTTATATGCTAGCTTATCTAAGATATATTTTTGTTCAAATTCTCATTGCAGTTGGAGAAGAATCGTGTGGAACAAATTGAGAAATATTATCCTAATCTTATCTGCACACAAAGTTTAGAGCATGTGAGAAATGCTATTTCAATTTGTACTTTTTTGTCTTCCAATATTTCTAACTTGTGGTTGAGAAATGTTTTGAGTGGCGTTGTCTTATTTATCATCACTTAATTTTCTGGCTAAAGTTTCTGTTGATCAGCTAAAACTAAATACTTCTGATATATGAATTGCAGATGGCAATTACCTCTGAACGTCTTCATAAACAATCCGTTATTATAAAGCAGATCTGCAAGTTGTTCCCTCAGCGCCATGTAAGTCATAAACCATTATTTAACTAATGTTGTCCAGTGTTTACATAAAGCCATGGAATAAGGTTTTAGAAGTTTATGTCTCATTTGTTATTGATTTATTACAACGTAGTATTTGTCTTTAATCCTTGTTCATAGTTGTCATCATCATCGCGACCATTCTTTTTCTCAGCAACATCTGGTCTAATTTTCTAGGTTTTTGGGATGTGCAGCATATTAGTTTTACAAGTTTGAATAATTTTGTTACTGATCTTTAACTTCTTGATGTTTTTATTAATTTTGCCGTGAAGTCTTATTGGTGTTCTCCAAGTTTTCTTGGTAAAGTAAACGTTGCTGCCTTCTACAGCTCTCCACTGTGACTTCTTTGTTGCAGGTGAATGTAGAAGGAGAAAGAAAAGATGTGTATACTGGTCTATACGATACCATTTGTAATGCACGCTTGCCAAGAGGCCTCGATCCCCATTCAGTTCCATCTGATGAGCTTGCTGCCTCTTTGGGGTAATTTTCCAGTTTGTGGTCTGTTCTGGTATATGCTTTCACTGAGTAAAGCTAGTTCAAGATTTATTGTATGATTGTATCAAGGTTTGAGATTCAAGTTCATCCTTTTTTTTCTTGTTGATTAACATCCTCCGAGCTTCTTTGTTCTATTTTAACGTACAGTAGCTCTGTGTCCTTTCTCACTTTCGTAGTATTTGTTATATTCATGCTAGGTTCTATGATTCCTATCCTTTTCCTTTTTCGTTAAATGGTGTTTAGTTGGGGGAATGTGGAGGGTCATGCATGGGAATGTATCAGAGTGTTAGGAATGCAGGCTTATGCTGGAATTCTTTCTGAACTATATTGTGCACCATCAGTGACTGTTCCTATTTTCTTTTGAACTTTGAGAACTGTTCTTGATTAGATGTTTTTATCATTACATGTACTGGAGTTTCTTGATGTTTGGTTGTTTGAGACATTGCGTTTCACTAATTGTTCATTCTCGATTATTTGGAAGCAGCTATATGGTGCAACTTCTAAATCTTGTTGTTTACAATGTCTGTGCTCCTGCTCTTCATAACTCAGGATTTGCGGTATGTTCAGATGCACTTTTGTGGTACCCTATTTTCTATTTCTACATCTCTATGTTTTTGCTTCTGATGTACATTAACATGAAGATATTTCTGAATGGATGAAAAGTATGTCTAATACATTCATTCTACTTGTGGAAATTGTAGCAAGTTTATGAAGACATTGATGAAACGCTTGTTTGGCGAAGCTTAAATAATAATTTAAGCCGGGCGAAACAATTATTTTATCCACACATTTCGTAAGACCCACAACTTGTTATCCAAAACTTATTATGTATGTAGGACCCCACAACTTCTAAGCACTATCAAACAACCTAGAATAACACTTGATAAAATTGAGATATGAAGTGCACAAGAAATTCTATGGACTATGGGTCTGAAATTGCACTGATGATGTGGAAATTGCACCAAATTTGTGAAAACATAGATCAACGATGCCTATTAAATTTTGACATGGGACAAGGTGTCAAAAGGTGAAAGAAATTGTATGAAGCTTTGCTTTGAAACTGCATGTGCATTAATCTTTTTATGTTTACGTTTATACATAGAGGTGGCAAAGGAACCGAGTGGCTCGTGGCTCGACTTGTCCTGGCCTATGGGCAGCTCTGGCTCATTTTGAGATGAGTCATTGGCTGAGCCAATCTCAATCCTTTTGTTTGTTCTCAAGTTGGCTCGTTTGGGCTCATGGGCTGGCTCGTCTTTTATTTTTTATTTTTGGACTTGTTTTATTGATTTCTTTAAAAAATTGCTCCTTTTCAGGCTTATTTTTTAATATATTTTAAAAATAAAAGAAAAAAAATCTGGCTCGTGGGCGGCTCAGCTCGTAAGGCCCACGAGCTAAAGGGCAAGCTGATCATAATATTTGAACACGATCCAAGCTCAGCTCGGCAGTTCATCCATAGGGCCGAGCTGAGCTTGGGTGCTGGCTAGGCCCATTTCCACCCTCCTATTTACACAGAAACTATTATTTCTCACGCATATTTTATTGCACCAGGGTTCTTGTTCTCGAATATGGCAACGCGATTCTTTCTTGGATGCCCGTCCATCTTCCAGAAGGTTTTGGTTTTGATTTAATATACCAAATTACTTAGATATCAGCTATCTAACTAATTATAATTTGTGCAATACAGCAGTGAATATCTGCTTTTCATTCCTCGCCAAAACTTTTGCTCCACGGCAGGAGAAACTTCATGGTCTGATAGAAGCTCAAGTAATTTTGGCATCACGTCAGTGGAGTCTGAGAGAAAATATCGTTTAGATTCATCTGGTAGAAATAGTTTCAATTCTTCTGTTGCTTCCCCACATTCAACTGAAACACACCAAGATTTGCAGAAAGGCATATCACTCCTCAAGAAAAGTGTGGCATGCATAACTGCATACTGCTATTACACATTATCTTTAGAAGTTCCTGCAGAGGCCTCAACATTTGAAGCATTTGCGAGGTTGTTGGCAATGCTTTCTTCTTCCAAGGAAGTTAGTTCTGTTTTATCGTTGAAGAGGGCACCATCAAGGTATACAGCCCATTTTCTCTCTTGGATTTTGACATGTGCACCATAGCCTGGGTTTTTGATATAAAGCATGTTTGTCAAGCCTAAAAAAAATGTAGAAGTACCTTTTTGAAAGAGAACTTTTACTCTTTTTATGCTTAGCCAAACATGCTCATTACTTGGTCTTTAAGATCCATTCTCCTCAGCCACTGTAATGGATCCATGTGCCACATTGGTATTTTTTTCCATTTAGTATTGTCGTGTTAAAAATGTGCTTAAGATGATGATCAGTGAATTCAATTCTGTTCCAGTACTTCTAAATGTATATATCAATTGCTTCTCTGAACTACTCATTAAATTATCTTTAATTTCTATTGCAGATTATTTTCCTAAGAAGATGCATTAACATGGTGGTTGTTGAATCAAATTTGCAGGTCATCCAAGCAAGTCCAAGAATTCAGTCAGTCTGTATGGAATGTGGAATCAGCCATTTCATCAAGCACTTTGATGGACAGTTCACATGTTCTGCCTATAGCGGTATATTATTCAGGAACTGATTGCGTATCTGTTTAAAATTAAATTTTACCAGGATTAGAAAAGTCTGTAGAATGTGAGTATGAGTAAATGGTCTATGGATGCATAAATACTGGTTGAAGCATATATTGGTTATAATTTTTAAGTATATCATGTTTGGGCTATGTTACTTCCACTTACTTGATATGATTTTCATATATCCACCCTCTACTTCTCAACTGTTAGAAACTGGGAAGAGAAAGGGGATAAGGTAGAGACCGCATCTTGTGGGTTTTTTGATGCTACGCATTGGAAGCAATATTTAATTGACTGGAAATAAATGAACGTTTATATTTGTTATCTATAAATAGATCATGTCTTTGGCAATCTGATTTGGTTATGCATATATACTTCCATTTCTCGAAGTATTCTATGTGTTCCAATCTAAATGCCCGTAAAATTTTCAGATAGAAGATGTGCAACAAAAATGCAAGTGATATTACCTCAAATTATGGGATCTCCTGAATTATATCCCTGATGGCTGAAAATGGTCCTGATTCTCCTGTGACTTGAAGAGAAGCTGGGAACTCTCCCCCGTTTTCCCTCCATTGTGAGAATGAGTGTCTTTCTTGAGAGAAATATTGCAAGTATTGAAACTACAAATATGAGAATGAATCTTGAGCTAATTACCTTGGGATATAGGAGATGACCTTAAGATGTGACACAAAGATCTTCAGACACTTTGCATTCCGGACGTTGGATCTAGGGCGAAACTGTCCTAGTACTAAGAATATAAGGATCTATGGACGTTTGTCACGTTTTTTAGCATTAGATCTAGTGTAAATTTGTCCTAAAATAATACTTACAAGGGTCCACGGATACAGATTTTGGATGGCAAGGGAATAACCTTTGGTCTTCTTTTGTGGACTGGGTTCAACTCATGAAAGATGAGAGTGGGAATGGTTGGACCGTGGGGTGGTGCTTTGATTAACTTTATGATTGAATTTTACCCGACCGCACCCCCCATGGTTAGAGGTGGTCAGGAACTACCCTACCACATAAGGGGTGGCCGGGTAGTAACCCCCCCCCCCCCCCCCCCCCACTTCCCAAAGGGAATGTAGGTGCTAGAGGGTTCTATCCGGCCAGCTTGCTGCTTACTGCTGTTCGAGAACTACTCTGGACGCCTGATGTCGGCTGAATTTCAACCACCCCCTTTGGCTTGGTGTTCTATGCTCTTGTTTTATGATTTTATTTTTTGGCTTTAGGAGTAATTGATATCAGCAAGGATAATTTTGAAACACTAATCTTCAATAAAATCAATTTATTTTCTATTTTCTCACAGTACAATCTATTGTAGTAATAAATATTTCTTCGAGAACCCGTGTTTTTTCTTAATAATTAAGATTGAATCACTGTTTTAGAAACAAAGAATTAATTTGTGTCTAAATATATTCCAGTGCAT
Organism: Fraxinus excelsior; assembly: GCA_019097785.1. Taxonomy (NCBI): domain Eukaryota; kingdom Viridiplantae; phylum Streptophyta; class Magnoliopsida; order Lamiales; family Oleaceae; genus Fraxinus; species Fraxinus excelsior. Next base: position 601,171 of record CM032644.1, read on the forward strand.
ATCTGAAATGTTGCAAATAACCTTTCAAATACTTTCCATTGTTTGTTCTTCTGACATTGTTTAAGGAAACAAATTTAAATCATGTATGGTTTTAATATAATTTTTCGTCACAACCTTGTAGTATACTTCATATAAGAGCACTAGGGATCCCTACATTTATTTTTTCTTAAAAACTTTAGCCTTCTATGCTTCTTTTTCTTGCTTCTTGTTCTGGCTCAATCTAAGTCTCTTCTCCTTTACTGGCATTTCGATATTTGACTCCTTTCTCTTGTGCATAAAACATGCATGTAGTGCTAAATCTCACGCTAAACGTAATTCTATTTCTTAGGCTTCATTATTGTTGACAGTCAATATTTCTGAACCCAGGAGTAATAGTGGTCAACATCTGTCAAATGACCATTACTATTTTACTTTCCATTTTGTGTTTTTCTGGAATTTAATGTCATCATTGTTTAACGCACGTTATTTATTGTGTATCAGTTATGTTAGACACTATGAATTGTGTTTTTTTCAAATTGTAGGATAAGATAACAGTAAACGGTTGTCCAGTTTCTCAAGGTGTGTTTTTGCCGAAGTAATTAGTACAACTGTACAAATTTTGATCCTTGATATTTCTGCTTTTGTTTTCAAGTTTTAACTCTCCCTAGCTTTTCATTTGATGAAGGCACGCCCAAGGAAAGAATTAATCCAGGAATTTCAATGTTTTTCGCCAATAGAAAAGTAGTTTCTTTGTATGCCATTGTTGATTGGATTTATACAGTGTCTGTATCATACATGAATCCAAGTTCGTGACATCTTGTTCTGATTCAGTTATTCGTACTCTACCTGTTTGCTAGCCTACTTTCAGTCCCTCGCTTGTAAAGATACAAAATGTAATAGTTTTTTTTTTTCTTCATCTTGTACAATCAAAAGTATGTGAGCAGAACGTGTCATGCTAGGGCAAATGACTTGTTTTCTTCCAAGTTCAAGCTTTCCTAAGAAAATGTAATAATGTTCCTTGGCAAATTCAAACAAACGACGTGGTTGGAGAATTTTGTGCTGCATTTCACCATACTTTGAGGTGTTATTTAGTTAGAATATGTTAGTTTGATTGGTTCTGCATATTCTCTTAATAAAACAATGTTTAATAAGGTTAAGAAGGTTAAGATGTAGATTTTAATCACTATTGTCTTGTTCGCACAATAATTGATTTGTAATTGTTTTCACTGTTTCAGAGAAATGCATTTGATAACCAGCTTCCGAGTTCAGCTCCAAGTTACCTTTTTGCTCCAGAATTTTCTGATATGGAGAAGAATGAAAATCTGATTGAAGGATGGGATTTTGTTGAGCATCCAACGTTGCCGCCTCCTCCATCACAAACTGATGATATAGAGCATTGGACTCGCGCAATGTTTATTGATGCAACGAAGAAGTGATTCTAAGTTTCAATGGCTGACTGCTTTTGTAAGTACAACTCTTGCTCGAAAAGCCATTGAATGCATATATAAATTACGATTGGATTCCTCACCATTTTGGTTTATATTGCATAATTTGTAAACTTTGGTAAGCTTTGAAATTTTACTCTATAATGCTTTACATAATCAGTAGGAATTAAAACACTGAACATTGAAGAAACTTTTCTTAGCTGGCTATATATATTAAATAAAGGTGGACATTATTTTTACCATGTACGGTTTTTCCAATTATTCTACAAGCTAACTTTCTAAAAGCTGAAACTATAAAGATTTCATTATATAACAAATCTTACAATTACATATATGCACAGATTTTGTCTTATACATAGCTTATTCCTAGTTTCTATTGAAGCACACCATTAGGGGTTATTATTTCCAATGTCAAAGGTTCTCGGATCCTAATAAAGCACATATGGATGAAGTATTAGTGGTTAGTGGTTACTTGTATTAAAGTAAATAAGGGATTGAATTTTGCAGTATCAGTAGTTAATTTTATTTATCCAATGAAAAGTTTGTCACCACTGGTTTAAATACCTTGAAAACACCATATTAAGTGGAGATGTTACTCATTCGCTTATTGTGTTCTCCTTTTTTGGTAGACCATATCAGCTGTGAAATTATGATTATTTATTTTGGAGTTTCTATCATTGAATATTTCTAAATCATGAATCCCTTTTCTCCAAGTCAGCTTGCCACGGACCAATTAGTACATCTTTTTGCTGGGATGAAACCGCATTAAAAGTCTACAATCTTGCTGCTGCTTCACAATTTTCTTACATTGAATTTGTTATATAAAATCTGAAGTCTAACTAATCAACAAAAGTTGTTTATATCACTCTTAAGAGTGCCTGAAGTTTCAAAAAGGCCTATTTTTATTCTGTCAAGTTCCAATTTTAACACACAAGTCCTTATTTTAGTTTGTAGTCCAATTTTTTATAATCTCCTTGATGAATTGCCAGAAATGCCCTTGAGCATTGAAGGTGCGCTGTGTGCATGAGGGCAGAAATTCATGGGCCTTCATTTAATTCTAGAAAATAAAATATGCAGAAGTTGTAGTACTACCATCCAAGTTCTACTTACAAGAACTAAATTGTGAACATTATTATTTTTATATGCATATCCTCCCACGCACACACATGTTGACTCCTTGTGGGCATATCCATGTATTTCTTAATAGAACATTACAAATTGGATATGGAACAAAATCAAAATGCTAAGGACTAATGTGTTGAATTGGAAGTCGAAACTAATTTGTTCAATTGGAACTTAAACATGTCGTTAGAGAATATTTTATGATTAACCTGTGAAAGTGCTATATACCTTCACTGTCGAGTGTGCTTCCTGAACATACTTTTATATTAATCTTTTGAGAAAAATCACAAGATTTGTGTATTTCTTTTAATTGCTATCTATGGAATCTCACTGTCAAGTGAACTTATTGTCAAGGATATTGAATAAGATTCCAGAGATCGTCAAAGATTGCAATTATAATATTTCCTTTTAGTGTAGGATTACTTTCCTCAGTAGTAGATTGCATAATATTTCTTTTTATGTTTATTTCCTTTTACAGTTATTTGTAACCCTATAAATAGGGTCTTTTACTTTGTAATAGAAACAAGTTTATTATATACAATTTATAATATTCTTCACACTTATAAATAGTTTATAAAGGTCAGTAATGATTATAATACCAAGTTTGACTCGATGATAATGTCGAAACCTCTAGAATTTCTGCAATTTACATAATTTGTTAGTTAGATTTTCTAGTATCAAAGGTCAAAAACATTAATTCATCATCATAAGCCCCTGTTTGGTTTAGTTAAAAATCAGATTTTTTTCGATTTTGATAAAAGTTGATGAAATGATTGAAAGGTTAATAAAAGTTGTGAGTTTCATGGAATATATAGAAAATATGTTTGAGGAAAAATGAATTTTAGAAAATGGGGGCCGGACATGTTAAATGTTTTTCTTATTGTGTGGGTTGATTGTACATTTATGTTCTATTTATTTTGGAGTTGTTAACGAATCTATTCTATATCTTTGTTTTAAGTAGCATGTACGGGGCAGGTAGCTGTTCAGCAACAAGACTTGTCGGAAAAGCTTGTAAAGTTTATCAAACGAGCTGGTTTTAACATTCCCTGCATGTGAATACACATTTTAGCAATGATATCCAAGTTAGGTAATTATTTGTACCATATGTATAGTACACCTTAGATTGAACCATTGTAATACATGTTCTATATGCTATGTAAGACGAAAATTAATTCTCTTTTCGCTGTTAGTCGTGGAACAAATTGAATTTGTGATCATGCTGTGTATAAATGAGATATATGGGTCTAGGTATTTGTTTGGTGCAGCTCTTCCTGTCTTTCTGTGTTCTTCTCTCTGTCTCGTACATAGCTACATATACAACCAAATGCTTGCGTGCATAGAACGTATGGTTGCGCTTGCATTTGCTCACTCTGATGTATTTCTTTATGCAAACTGTACATTTGGATTTTACATTTGATTATTACTGTCTTGCATTATGCTGTTGAAAGAACCTTTTTTCTCCTTACGGATTACTCATTTCTGCTTCCACTGTTATGGAATGTTTGGTACGCTAGATTGGACAGAATTGTGCATGAATTAAGGAATAAAAAGAAGTTAAACAGTGAGGTCGATCCAGTAAACATTCCAGAGCCTTGGATTTGGAGAGGTTTGATGTTTAAGTATACCCAGTCTTGAATTTTTTATCACTGATATGGGTCTATAAAGTCCATTAATAGGTAATTTACTATCTAATATCCAGTACATGGAGCATGGCTGTACTTTTCTGCACCAAACTTTTACACGGCCTCGACTCGACCTTTTGGGGAGGCAAGACTCGGTTGTGCAAGTAAAGAAGAAGTGGATAAAACCGATGCCGTTAAGTGAAGTTGAATAAAACTGAATTGGTTCTCAAATATATTTTTAAGATCCTATTGTTTTTTATAACCTTTATTCACGTGTTAGGACTGTTGATGTTACATAACATTATTCTTGCATCATAAAAAAATGTACTCATCTTTTATTGTAAGAATTTATTGTGCCCGTAATAATACTATATAGTCCATATTTATTAGCATTAAGGGAAAAATGCATGAATCAGACTTTTTCTTTCCCAAAATCACAAATCAGGTCCCAAGTTTTAAATTTGCAACAATCAGGTTTTTCAAAAATTAATTAATTATATTTTACAATTATATTAAAGTAAATATTTAACTATAATGTAATATAATTAACCCACCCCACCCCACATCCACCACCTCCTGCCCACCCCCACTGTTTCGGCGGCTGTGACTGTTCCGGCGACGGCGACTACTCCGACGACCACTCCGGTGATCGTTCCGCCGCCACTTAATTCCGGCGATTAGTCAGATTCCGACCAGTTTAGGTCACAGATTTTTAAAATTTGTCGGTCACAGATTTACTATGGGTCACAGATTTTTAAAATTTGTCGATCACAGATTTACTATGGGTCACAGATTTTTAATTTAGTCACAAGTTAAAATTAGTATAGGTCACAGATTTTTAATTTAGTCACAAGTTAAAAAAAAAAATTTATATATAATAGAGGTCACAGATTTTTAATTAGTCCCAGATTAACAAATTAACAAATGAAAAATATTATTGGTCACAGATTAACAAATTTTAAGGTCACAGTTAAATAGTTGCCACAAAGAATAATATTGTTAGTCACGGATCGATATAATTGGTCACATACACCCAAACACTCTTCTCTCAATCCAAAACACCATCAATATTTGGTCACATATTGATCAAATAATTGGTCACAGAAACTCTTCGTCCCATCCACAGCACCCATCCCTCAATCACAATACACCAAAAATAAAAGGTTACAGGTCACAGAACGACCAAACAGTTGGCCACAAACACTCCGTCCCATCCCCATCCGACCCTAATCCCTAAAACACCCACCAACAACCACCACCACAGCCGTTTGAACAGCACCACCAATAACAACCACCACCACCCAAATCGCCTGCACAGAAATCCATCCCCACACCCACACACCCACGCACATAGATCTCCCATGCCGGCAGCAAATTAAACCTCCCGCTGCACCCACGCACACACAGCAGAAACGTACACACACAGCACCCACGCCGGCAACACCCATACACACAGCAGACACTGTTGCGACGCCGTACACAGCAAAATCATTACCTTCTTCGCTGTTGCCCAAAATCAGCAACTGTGACGCTGCTGAACCGGCAACAGCATTACAGCGAAGTTGCTGCTGGTGGAGCAGCTTTGTTGCTGAAGCTGCTGAAGATTCCCAGCAGCGTGCCGGCAAGGGAGGGGAAGAGAGGGAAGGGGAAGGGGATGGGGGTTGAATTTGCTGCCGACGGGGGGAGGGGAATAGGAGAGGAGGCGGCGGGAGGTGGGGTGGGGTGAAATGAAATGAATTATGGTTTAGGATAGAGTTTTATATTTAAAATAAATTTGATGGGGTAGGTAGTAGGGTGGGTATATAGATTAATTTAATTTTATAATATCATTATTAATTAAAATTATAAAAACCTGATAAATGAAAAAAAAATGTGAAAACCTGATTTTTTAAAAGTCCAAACTTAATAGCTGGTTTAGTGTAATTACCACATGCATTAATTAGGCTCCCGTTGGGTACACATTATTTTTATCATTCTCATTCTTCTACTTATTTTCAACAATACATTCTTCAATAAAATAATATTTTACATCACATCAATAACTTTTCCTTCTTTTTCAACCACACATTCTCTATCAATCTATTATTCCAAAATAATGTGGCTCAAAACACACTCAAGGATAGGAATTGGTTGCAAATACGTCACCAAATAACATCTAGAAGTGGCCACTTATTGGTCCTTGTAAACTTGCTTCTTGTTGGGTCGAGTTTATTGGACTGGGATGGAACAAATTTTTTTTTCTAGAAATGATAAATTTGAATCTGGAGTCGAGTACCTGCTATTTCTAATTAAAATTGATCAATCGAGTCTCGATTCCAATACCTAATTTATTTTGGAGTCGGATTGGACCTTCAATTTTGATTTGAGAGGTTCAATTCCGGTTAACTTAATCCCTAATTTTGATACAATATAACAATAATATGGCGAATAGGTAGTTATAAATTAAAACATGGGCAAAATAGTCAAATGAAGCTTTCCCCCCAAAACAAAATTTGGAGCCAAACCATCCCATCCACAAAATTTAAAGAAAAACCAAAAAGAAAAAAAATAAAATAAAACAGTCCCACACCCGCATATGTTACAGATCGATTGTTAGTGTTTCTTCATTTGTAAACGCTAATGCCAATCTCGGACCTCAATCATTATCGAGGCCTTTAGTGTTCGCTGTTTGGATTGATAGATTTGGAGTAGAGAGGAAGAATGAACCACGAGTGAGGTTGAATCAGTAGAGGGGGATGGAGTGAAGTGTTAAGATTTGGGTTCCATCTTAAAATGTCAACTTTGTTAAGAGGAGTAGCTCAAGATCTTTATTAATTGGTTTGTGTGAACATCAGGGGCGGACCCAGCACCCAGCAGCCCCTGCGGCCGCTCGTGTTGGGTCCGTCGGGATTTCCAGGTGCCGCCGGGAAGAAGGCCAGCGGGAGTTTTTTTTTTTTTCTTCTTTTGTTCTGGACTACCGAGAACTAGAGAAGGGAAGCAGCACTTCACTTGGGCCTTTTTTTCAAACTATAAGGCCCAATTAATTGGGCCAATTTACAACCCATATCTACAAACAAAATCCCCAATTGAAAGTTACAACCCAAGTTACCCATTACCCAACCAACAACCGGAGCTGAGGTCTGAGGAGGAGGGCGAATGGGCGATGTGCTGAGTCGCTGACTGCCGCGGTGCCGCCTGTCGCCGCCTGCCGCGCCAAGTGCTTGTGCGGCTATGCATGTGCCCGTCTGAGCTCCAATTCTCCGACCAGCAGGCAAGTTGGCGTCTGAGTCGCTGACGGCCACTGACTATAGTCTCTCGGTCACAGAATGTGAGTTCTCTTCTTTTTTTTTTTTTGTTACTTTCCTAGTTTCCTAATCCTTGTGTTAGTTGTGTTGTTTTCTATCTTGTTGACTATTGTCTATTGTGATTTGTCATTTGTGATTGTGATTTGTGAATCTGTGATGAGAATTGAGAGGCTGTTGGTGGGACTTGGGAGTGGCCAAGTGGGGTGGTTGCCACTGTGGTCTGTGGAACAGTGGAAGTGAGGATTCATAATTCATTCCATTGAGAATTTGAGATAAGGCTCTTTGGTTTTAGTTAGGGGTGGGCGCGGGTTGGTTCGGTTCGGTTCGATTTTTTCGGTTCCAGAAATTTTCGGGTATTTAGTAAATGGAACCGTCGGTTCCAGATATAATTCTGGAACCGTTCGGGTTCGGTTCCTACTATAATTAAATTTTTTAACATTTATAATAACACTATATAAATACATTTAGAAAACTTTGTTAGTGCGTCTTGAATAATTAATCCATAACATATTGGAAAGTTTTCACAAAATGCTAACACTTTAGTACTAGACAATATAGATCACAATTTTTTTTGCTACTTCTCTCAAACAGTTACTGCTCCACTACTTACCCACCAAAAGGTAACATATAAAAGCATCTAACTATGTTCTCCATTTTGAGAAGTGGTACCAAAATCATTCATATTTTCTGAAAACATTGTGAGAAGTGAGGCAATCCCAACGTACTCAGTACTTTCACCGAGTGAATCTGTATGTGAATATTGACCAGGTTCAATCTTAACTTTTACAAATGAATGTAATATTTTAAAGTATTAAAAATAATTACCAACTATGTAATGTAATCATCGATTGCTTGACTTGCCATGTACCATTAAAATGTTAACAATTTCTTGAGTACCATGTAAAGAAAAAGAATCAAGTAACTAGAGCTGGAAATCTCTGTGCAAAGCTCTTGGAGGGCTTAAAAAACTTGTCATTGTAAACACGATAAAAGAACGAAAGCACTGTCAGCGTTAAGAGAGTAAAATCTCACGCCTCTTAAATATGAAAAGAATAAATACGAGAGTACTCCAGCTTAGTGTGAGAACTAGAAGGAGGAGGACTTCTTCAAGTTGAGAGAAAATGACTCATGACTGGACGAGAAACATGTTGTGCGGCGGGAATGGACTGGAGAGAGAAGAAGAAGAGAAGACCGAAAATTCTAGGGCTCTTTCCCTATTATATTTAGTGGGTTTTTTTTTTGCAATTTTTTTTTATGTTGGTCGGTTTTGAAGAAAAGAAGACCGAAAATTATAGGGCTCTGTCCCTTTTATATTTAGTGATTTTTTTTCAATTTTTTTATGTTGGTCGGTTTGGGTTATATTCAATATACTTGAAGTCCAAATGTCCAATTGTCAAAAAAAAAATCGGTTCTTATTCGGTTCTTCGGTTCTAGAACCGAGAACCGAACCGAACCCGTCGGTTCTCGATTCAGATACCCGTTCGGGTTTTTAATTTAAGAAAATCCGTTCCGTTCCGTTCGGACATTTTGCCCAGCCCTAGTTTTAGTTTGGAATTTGGAAATGGATAGGGTTCCAAATTCTTTGCAACTTGCAAGTCAAAATATGTATTTTAGACTTTTAGTAAATAAAGTGCAACTAGCATAAAATAAATGTGGATGTGGTTGATCACTTAATCGGTTGATCCTTTAAAATATTAAATTGTAAGTAAATGGAGAATCTGTTTACTCTTTTGAAGACTATTCCATTCAATTTTTAATCAATTTTAATTGAAAAATTATTTGGGAAATTTTGCAGATTATGGATCGATTTTTTCAACCGAAACGAAAGTTCATTCCTAGTTTTTTGTCTAGTTGTGCATCTAGTCCCGCCACTGATTCTAGTCGAGCACAAGAGTTATTAAAAAACACAAAGAAGTCACGACCTCCATTTAATGTGGATGATATTGTATCTGATCCAGGGAAACGCCCCCCCTATTGACTCATATGATCCTAATGTCAGAGATGATGTTAGGATGGCATACTTGGAGAAAGGTCATTGTCAACCATATGGACATGACTTTTCAAGAAGAAGGATAGGGAATGATAATAGGTGTTTTCGGAAAGAGTGGTTCTCTGAATTTCATTGGTTGGAGTACAATATAGAAAATGATGCGGCGTATTGTTTGCATTGCTACTTGTTCAAACCCGATAGAGGGGGTCAAGGCGGTGGACATATATTCACTAAAACTGGCTTTAGGGATTGGAAGCGCAAACAGACATTGAAAGATCATATCGATCTCTTTGATAGTGCTCATAATCAAGCTTTTGCAAAGTGTACCAACTTGATGAATCAAAAGCAAAGTATCTCTTATGTTATTTCTAGCCAAAGTAGTAGTCAACAAAAAAGTTATAGGACAAGATTGACTGCGGTGCTAAATTGTACTAGATTCCTTTTGATGCAAGGATTGCCATTTCGTGGTCACGATGAATCCCAAGAGTCCCTTAATAGAGGAAATCTAGTTGAGCTACTAGACTAGTATGCAGCTCGTTGTGAGGAAGTTAAACAAGTATTATTCAGTAATGCTCCTGGAAATGACCAAATGACTTCACCAAAGATCCAGAAGGACTTGGTTAATTGTTGTGTCGTAGAGACAACAGAGGCTATTATCAATGAGATGGGTGATTGTTTGTTTTCAATTTTGGTTGATGAGGCTCGTGATAATTCTATAAAAGAACAAATGGCAGTTGTGTTGAGGTTTGTTGACCGAAGTGGGGTCGTGAAAGAGCGTTTTTTGGGCATTACCCATGTTGCTGATACTTGTGCTCAATCACTCAAGGATGCCGTTGATGCAATGTTTTCTACTCATGGGTTGAGCATATCTAGCCTGAGAGGTCAAGGTTATAATGGAGCAAACAATATGTCAGGTGAGTTCAATCGTTTAAAAGCTTTGATTCTCCACATGCTATGTATGTCCACTGTTTTGCTCACCAACTTCGGTTGGCAGTTGTTTCTATGGCATGTAGGATTAACATACTTGGTGATTTTTTTAATATGCTTTCTATTATTGTGAATTTGGTGGGTGCATCATGTAAGCGTGTAGATGCTCTTCGAACAAGTTACCATGCTGATATTTTGGAGAAGCTTAATATTGGGGAACTTTGTTATGGGAGTGGTAAGTTTCAAGAAATGAGTTTGGCACGCCCAGGTGATACTAGATGGGGCTCACATCTATTGACAATTACTCGTGTTATTAATATGTTTAATGCTATCATAGATGTTCTTGAGGATATATCAGAAGATGGCATAAATTTAGAGCAGAAATCAATAGCCGAAAGACAGATGGACACTATGCAGAACTTCGAGTTTGTGTTCAGTCTCCACTTCATGTTTGAAATTCTAGCAATTACAAACAACCTTTCACAAGCCTTACAGAAGAAGGATCAGAATATTCAGAATGCCATGGGGTTATTAAATGTGTGTAAGTGTGCATTGCAGGACATGAGAGACAATGGTTGGGATAATTTGTTAAGTAGGGTGATTGAGTTTTGTGTTGGCAGAAATATTTTTGTGCCCAATATGGAGGATATTGTAGTATTGAGAGGTCGACCTAGGTGTGGAACTCAGCAGGTGACTTATTATCATTGTTTTTATGTTGATTTGTATTGTCACGTGATAGATTCAATCTTGCAAGAGTTGAATGATCGTTTTTCCGAGACAACTACTGAGCTCCTAACTTGCATTTCGTATTTAAATCCAAGAGATTCATTTGCATTTTTTGATAGGGATAAATTGCTACGTCTTGCCCAGTTATATCCTTTGGACTTCAATAATGAAGAACTTTTATTGCTTCGACCTGAACTTGACAAGTTCCTTATGTTTGTGAGAATGAATGAAGCATTCTTTAACCTCAATAGCATTTCTTGTGTTGCTCAGAAGTTGGTTGAAACAAGAAGCTCTTGTTATTTTCCATTGGTTTATAGGCTGATTACCTTGGTTTTGATATTACCCGTGGCAACTGCAAGTGTTGAAAGAGTATTCTCTGCTATGAATCTAATCAAGAGTGACTTGCGCAACAAAATAGGAGTCTATTTGTTGAATGATAATTTGGTGGTGTACGTGGAGAAAGAGATTTTTGCAAAAATTGAGAATGAAGCAATATTGTAACGTTTTCAAAGCATGAGATCCCGTAGAATGCAGTTGTCTAAGATCACAGTTAAATAGTAGGTTGTATTGCGTATTTCTTTAGTACTTTTGGTTGTATTGAACTACGTTTTCATATATATAATTTTTACGTTTTAGTGCTTTTACATATATATTGAATAATTTTTAATATTATATAATTAAATATTAATAAACGACATCGCTTTTACGATCATGGATGATTAACGTTGACCAGTCAACGTCCGCCCGGGCTGGACTTAGATCCTGGGTCCGCCACTGGTGAACATCATTTATCGATGTGAGATATATATATCTCTTGACATGAAGCATGGATGGAGTGGATTATGAAAAAGTGCAAAGCATTTGACCAAAGAGGTGATATGGCAATTGCAGCTTGGGCTGAACAGCAGCAGCGTGAATTGAATCTCCGTTCACGCCGTCTTGCTCGTTGAAAGGTATTAATTCATTTTCTTGATATTATTGGATTGCATCCTATGTTGTTTATTATGTGCGAAGTTCATCTGTAAAAGATTCTCACTTTTAAATCAGAAATTAACATTCTTCCTTAATCAATGCAGTTCGGGTTTACCCATCCGTTTTCACTGGGGGGTCATAAATTTCATTTTAATTTTTCAGTTGAATTAAGGGTCTGCTCGGGAGTTTTATTTTCACTGGCTTTGAGTGACACCGTTTATGAGGGGTTGTAAGAATTGGTGCTTCCTAGAATTTTTGGGCACCATTTTTGGATGGTTTAAAAACTACTCAAAAATGTAGTATAATTTTGACCGGTTCCAAATCCGCATTTTTTTTCCATTTCTCACATTTTCTTCTAATTTTACCCTTTATTAAATAATTATTTTCAATAGACATATTTTGTTTAATACTAACTTATAAATAAAAAATTATTTATGACAAAAAAAATTATCTTATACTTAAAAAGGAAATAAAAAAATTGCTTGTGTAAAAGTTATTTAGAAGTGTAAAATTAACTTAGAATTATAAAGTTTATATATAATTAAGAAATACTAACATAAAAAGTTAAATATTAACTTATATGTAAAAAATCACTTGTGAGTAAAAAATTTTATACAAAAAATCATTTACTCAAATTTTATATATGTAATTTTGTTTTTAAAAAAGTTTTCAAAATTGGTGGATAATAAATCCCAATTATGAGTTGGACTGTTTTAAAAATTGTTACTAGAACTACTAATAATCAGTTCGTTCATAAACGTTCAAAATCGGTATGCTCATAACCAGTACGTCAGAATTCCCAAGCAGACCCTAAAGGAAGTTTTAACATGGTTAGAGGAAAATATGATTATGGCATGTAAGATAACTAATGTAGAAAAAGAAAAATCTTTATCTTCCTTCCCAGCAAGACGTGTTCTTGTCCAGTCAGTTTTTTAAAAATGTGCTCACAGATTTTTCATGCTACATTATATTCTTTAGAGGAAATTTCACAAAATGTCATTTTGAAAGAACACCAAAATACCCTTTTTAACAATTTATAATTTTACATAAACACAAAAATGTCCACTTTATTAAAAAATTTATTGGCCAATAAAATTTTGACACATAATCCTAACATATTTATTTCAAAAGTACAATTGTCAAATTGCAATAAATGCAATTTTTCTCATTGACACAGAAATCTTGAGAACGACATTTCAAATATAGAGAAATGTCATATTCAGAATGAAACGTCATTCTAGACATTTAATATGTCGAGAATAGCATTTCAAATGTCGAGTACATTTAATATTGTGATTTGACATGTGTTCTTTTGAAATATAAATAGAGTTCAAATGTTGAGAACGACATTTGAAATGTCTCGAATATCATTTGAATGTAGCTTTTCATGAAAGTCACTTCTCGAAATTTGTGAAAAATTGGAAAAAAAAAAATTTCTTCATTTTTCTATTAATGGCATAATAGACAATTTGGTACAAAATTCAAAATGGTGGACATTTTTCAATTGACACCCAAAAAAGTGGACATTTTTGAAAATGACCCTATTTTTTATTAGCCATGTCAGTAAATACTTAAAACTGCAACAAAAATGATAGTTCATTGACTTTGTTTGGAACAAAAAAAAGGTTGGAATCCTAAAATGAAGCAATTATATATTTTTAACTGAGTAATGTTTTTAACCCAATTTTACTGATAAACATCTGGGTTGCAACAATTCACCATCTTGAGTATACTTATTCCGGTGCTAACAGATTGACCCTGAAGAAGAAAGGAAGATATTGGCGAAGGAAAAGAAGGCATCCTTGAAGAATACCAACAGAACTTTAAGGCGACATACACTTGTCTTGAAGAAAAGGGATTTAATGCGAAGAAAAGCAGAAGAGAAGAAAATGGTTATTGGCCGGCTTCTGGCAGCAGAGGGTCTTGAACTGGAGAAGGATGACAATTAAGAACTGTAGAATGTAGATACAAATTGTAGTGCTTGCTCTCTGATTGTCTCTTGGTCGTATAAGATTTATTTTGTTTGTACCAAACAATAAAATAGAAACTGTTTATACTCACCCTGGTGATACCAGAGTCATGGATCTTAAAATTGTATGTTCTCTGGATAGATGGTTCATTCGTAGCCACTAAAAGTGGACATCTGTATTCTGGAAGTGCTTATATAGGTGTGATACTTTATTTCGTGTAATTAATGATTTTTTAAGAAGAATTGGATGAGAAAAGATGAAAGGGACTATCATAGATCAATAAGAATTGAAGGACAAATTTATACAACATTGCTGCAACTCCTTACTGGAAGGTAAGTCCTTCAAAAATTTCCTGGTAAGGGTGACCCTGCCACCTCTAAAGACTAGACATGTCTCGTTAGACAGGTCCTGCTGGTCCCACACGGCTTTCAGGACATGTGTTGTTCCTGCACGACAAGATTTACACCTATAAATGATTCACACGGATATGTAGTCTTCTTGGCACACGAGATCAATAGCCTTAATCTAGGATATGCCAATCGAAAATGCAGCATATAACACAAAATCGAACCATATAACTTTCCGCACAAGCATTCAACTTCACAAGGATTTGTATGTAAACATGCCTCACATTACAAAATCATATGCACACACATAACTGAGTCCTGCTGTGATGTGATGGTCCCACGTGGCTTTCGGGGAGACTTGCGTAGTCCCAGCACGACAAGGTTTACACCTATAAATGATTCACACGGAACTGTAGTCTTCTCAGCACATGAGAACAATAGCCTTAATCTAGGAAATGCCAAATGACAATGCAGCATACAACACAAAATCTAACTGTACAACTTTCCAAGCTAGCATTCAACTTCACAACGATTTGCATGTAAACATGCCTGCCATTACAAAATCATATGCACAAACATAACTGAGTATAGTTCGCCGTGGGTTCCCAGCAGACTCGAATGGTGTTAATTTTGTTAGAATTAACAACAGGGTTTGAGTAATTTAATAGAAAAAGAAAAGGCAAAAGAAGAAACTTAGAAATTTTCTTGACTCGTTTTTCTTAAGGTCATCTTCATCTTGGACCGGATAACTCAATGGCATGTAAATTTTCGGTGGAATCAACGATCCAATCGGAACTAGAATGTGGAATTAGTTCCACCTCCTGGCGGAGAACTTCCACCTTTTGCCATTCATCCCACTTCTCAGCCAAGCCATCGCCTTCTAGCATTCGCACCACTTCTGACATCTTGGGCCGGTCCATTGGGGAACTCTGTGTACATAGAAGAGCAACCTGGATTAGTTGCTCAACTTCTGCCTCCACATATTTCTTCTGCAAATCAGGATCAACCAGCATTTCCAATTTCTTCTCTTTTAGAAGCCCTTTCACCTGAAAATAAGGTAAAATATAAAATTGGATTATCGCGTCACTATTATTTAATTGGACCGTCTCAAATCGCAAAACTTGACACATTCATGAAGCACAAAGTATAATAAGCTAAGCAACTCGATGGTAGGAAAGTCTACAAATACATAAAGCCCACTTTCCAAACTGATTAACGAGGATTTCACAAGCTCTTTTCAAGGAAAATGATTTAAAGTTTCCAATATAGCCATAATGGAGAAATACGGTAAAATGAGGGGGAAGAGCATGTTTGGATAATCTTAAAGAGTATAGTTGCAAGTAAATTTGCATGCAGAAGTTGCTTTTGAAAAAAAAAATAATAATAATAAAATTACTGATCAAAGTTAGAAATAACACCTTGTTTGATTCGCATTATCTTAAAACACATTTTTTCTCAAACTCATTTTCAATCACACATTCTCATAATAAAATATTTTGCACGTAAACCAAATTTTTTTTCTTGTTTTCTAACCACACATTCTTAAAAAATTCATTATTACAAAATACATTTTCAACAAAAAATGGGGCTCAAACACACGCTAAGTTACATAATTTTTGAAGGTAAGCAAACAATTTTGGAAACAAATAGTACTTATTTTAAAGCTTAGACAAACTTGTGCTCCAAGCAACTCTAGAAAACGTGTTTCAACAATACAAGAGACCATTGAACCTGAAAATATGACTGTCCTTTTAGAACTAGGAGATCAGAAAAACTGGATGAAACGCTAAAAAAAAAACTGTGCATTGTAACATTGGACCCTTTCAATTTAAATTTAGTAGACGCTAGACACAAAATCAAAATCATGTATATCCCTTGCTTGTTTGGCTTAAGAAGTTCCCTTATCAGTAAAAACTAAGTTATCCAAAAATCAAAAAGTTACTTAAAAGTAACTTTTAACCTTTTTTAAGCTTAGCCAAACATGGTCGTAATGAAGATATATGGAAAAGATTATATACCCAATCAAGTAGCATGACATCATCATCATTTGCAAGGCGAGCTAGATCAAATGCCCTCTGCCCTGTTATTAGCTCGAGAAGCATAATTCCATATCCAAAAACATCCGTTTTCTCAGAAGATTTTCCAGTGGACAAGTACTCGGGAGCTATGTGTCCAATGGTTCCACGCACAGCAGTAGTAACATGTGTATCCTTATAATCCATGAGTTTAGCCAAACCAAAATCTCCAACAACAGCCTCAAACTCTTCATCAAGCAATATATTTGCAGCCTTCACATCACGATGAATAATCTTTGGATCACAGTGATCGTGCAAATATGATAATCCTCTGGCAGATCCTAAAGCAATGCACTTCCGTGTTGGCCAATCAAGTGGCGGTTCATTTGGTGGACGTTCTACATATATAAACGATTATAGTTAGTGTATCTCAAAGTCCAAGCCTATCTTCTCTTCAAGGCTCAAGGCTGTAACTATCAAGCAAGAATCAAATAACTAAAACAAGGCAAAACAAGGGTAATCAGGACATTTAAGCAAACGCAAAGATTTTGAAGCATGTTGGCTAAGCTTAAAAGGTTCACTGGTAAGTAATAAGTATTAAAAAAAAAAAAAATTTGATCGGAAATAAGTTAGTTTCCTATTTTGGCAATAAGGTAAGAGTTATTTTTAAATAAGTAACATTTTTATACTTGAAAGTAACTTCTACTACTTTTTAAGTTTATCCTAACATGCTCGTAGTCCTAATAATGGAATAAAGTTGATATATTAGACTTCTAGCAGCATTCTTGACAATAATTACCTCTTAAACATGATGCAACACTTCCATTAGCCATATACGGATAAACAAGCAGCCGTTCAGTTGGAGTCATGCAAAATCCACGCAATCTAAGGAGATTACGATGAACCGCCATGCTGATCATCTCTACTTCTGTTTGAAATTGAAGCTCCCCACCCGGTGTCCGCTCCTCCTTAAGTCTTTTGACAGCCACCAGTGTACCATCTGCTAATCGTCCTTTGTATACCTTTCCAAAGCCGCCTCTTCCCAGAATGTTTTTATTACTAAAACTATCTGTAGCAACTTGCAATTCTCGAAGAGAGAACCTTTTAAGTTGCCCCAAGTGGACTTCAGGGTCCTCTTCAGCTGCAAAAGGTACAGACAAGTTATCATGTGTTCAAGATTAAATTTACATAAGTTGTCCCCTCTTTTACAACTTAAGTTTTTAGATGAAATAGTTCAACAGGTATCGGAGGGCGGGGGTAAAAAAAAAAATTTGCAATCCATTTACGAAAATGTGCATGTATGAATCTGGCCTACAAGTGAGGTAGCATGTTGAAGAATAAGTTTAAACAAATAAGTTGTCCCCTCTCTAAAATCTTAAGCTTTCCATTTGAATGAACTTGTAAAGTCAAACTATTAACCTGGTACATCAAAGAAATATTCCTGCGGTTTTCTTCGTCGCCACCATGCAAATGCAATGGCAGGGGCTGCAAAGAGAAGAGCAGCACCAGCAGCAACTCCACCAGCAATGGCTCCAGTCGCACTATTTCCTCCTGCAGTTACAGCTACTAAATTTAGAAAGAAATCTACAATAATTTCATAGCATCATTAATTACTTCTATATAACATTCCAATTAATATCCTCTACAAAATACAATGAGAGCCAATTCAAAAGTTGATGTAAAACGGAAGTGTAATCAAAACGAACTACTTCCATAATTCGAAAACTACACTGAAAGGTACAAAACAGCCAAAATTTTCAAATTAGGGTTAAAAGACAAATTGTAGCAGTAAAAGATTCATAATTTGAGAAGCATATACCAATCAAATAAGCTAACAGAAATTGGCTACTTATGCCACCATTAAATAGGACAATTACCAGGCAAAGATATTGGGGGTGGTGGGACAAATGGAGGGGGTGGAGAAAATGGAGGAGATCCCGGGCAAGGACGTGCAGTGACTGGACCACACAGATCCAAGTTATTTGCAAAACTGCGGATTGGAAGATCCCTTGTGTTAGCCACTAATTTAAAATTATGATATTCTCTGTTCAAAAATATAGCCATGGCATGTATCAGCAAGAACCTGATTGGGGTGAATAGAGAAAACGAGCCATTATCTGGAACAGCACCTAAAAGTTGATTGTTTGACAGATCCCTGCACAAGAATGCAATTTGAACAATCACAAGCTCTTACAAGAAATTCAAGTGATTAGATTTAACGCACAGTTAAGTGAGGGAAGAGGCAAAGCAAAGTGGCAATTAGAACTATCAAAGAACAGAAAAAAACTTAGAAACTTACAGCACTTGTAGTGTTGAGATATTAGTCAAAGACATGGGGATGGCGCCTGTCAAGCTGTTGTTATTTAGCCGACTATCCTTCCAAAGGCATCAAAATAGTACACGATGAGATTCATGATTACCCAACAAATGTTACAACGATCAAACTACCAGCATGCTACAAGGAGAGTTACACGAGAGTAACATGTTTGGTCCAATGTGCCAGAGCACTAAGCAGATAAAATCCTCCAATACTATAGAATTCAATATTACTCAACATGTAGATGATAAGCAAAACTCCTTGCATGATGCAAGAAAAGTTAAAACAGAATGTGTGATATGTTTGATCAAGTAATCTTCAATATGGTGGCCAGAGAGAAAGAAACTTAAATGCTCTGCAGACCACTCAATTAAAAAGAAAAATTCCTCCCAATATAATTGGAATCATAATCTTCATACTTATTTTCTCTAAATTTAAGTTAATTACACGAAAACGTGCGGGGCATAGCGGACAGCATTATTTATTAGCTTGAAAACAAACTCAATGTCAAGTAAAAACCAGAGTATACAATGCTGATTATATTTAGTAGTCATCTTCATAGTTGACACATAAATTTCTATACTCGTACAGTTATTGTGCCTCTCCCCATCCTCATTATCACACCACTCAAAACAATACAAGCGTAAGCACGTGCAATTTCAAATACGGAAGGATAAGTAAATAAATATTCATAATACTTTTTCCAAGTCCAGGATAAGATACCCACAGGAAGCGCAATTTCGATAGCTTGCCCAAAGTCACTGGAATGGGACCAGTGAAACTGTTCAAGTACAGATCCAAGCTCACCAAATTAGTCAGATTACCAAGATCAGTGGGTATAGGCCCACTTAAGTTATTACTGTACAGCTCCCTGTTACAACAAATAGAACAAACTAATGTTATGTAATTCAGAATTAGAAAAACAATCTGTAAGTGAATGTTCGACAATTGGGAAGAATATTTGCCAGTGTGATCAGTGTTAAAATACTCGAATTCATTTGAAAATGTAATAGACATGCACATAAAGAAAAAAACAATAATTACAGTTGGTTTATTGGCACCAAGTCAGCAGTTTGTATCTTGTGTTAATTATCAGTAGATAAAAGTTGAAGATTTTCTTGAATGGAGCTGCTACCATCTAAAAGATTTAATTATCAACAAACTGTATTTAAAGTTCTAATCGGCATAAATAAAATAAGAAAGTAACTAAAATGTGCCCTTCTTTGTTAATTTATTTAAGGAGATTTTATGAAGAGAGGAAATTTGAAGTTAAGACCATTTTCAAGGAAAAGGAAAAGAAACCATAACTTCACATAAATTAGATTAGTTTTCGAGAAATCTTTACGAAGAATGCCATACCAGGTAGTAGGTTTAGCCCATGTTTGGCCCTGATTTCTCCATTTTCTCCCCAACTCATTTTCAACCATAAATTTCATGGAACCAACAACTTTTCAACCACACACTTCATCAACTTTTATCAAAATCTACTAAAATTGTGATTTTTAGAAAACCAAACAGGGGCATATCAAAATCAACTGTGTTTTTGATAAAGGAGTGGAAAACAATGAAAGAAGACCAGAATATTTCACAAAACGTTTATAGATGAGACAACACCCATCAGGACACTCATTTTGGTGTGCCCCGGGGGTGGATCCAAGACCGGACTAAAAAAACTTTTAAAGTCGGGCTAATATTTAAAAAAAGGGACATCGCAAGGTATATCCGTCTTGAGTGCCAGTTATGCAAGCATACTGCTATGTGATCCAATAAATGGAACAGTGGCATCAATCCACAATACTTTGTGATCCAATAAATGGTTGAAGCCCGTCTTAAAGCTGGGGATGGAGAATGTGAGGTGTTTTCTGATGGGGGATGATGAAAACATATTCGTTTACAAGTTGCATCAGCATAGAACAACTTAATCAGTAAAAATGCATTTTATACACATGGCACGACAAGATGATGTTAATGGCTGAAAGAAAAAGATACATGTCAACTTTTTCTGTCCTCAACCTAGGCAATTCCGTTGCTTAGTGAAAAGGAGTTGGACAAAGTGATCAAACATAAACTGAAACTATTGTTGGTGACTAAGTTGCAACAAAATGAAGTTGGTTGACCAATTTGAAAATTCACTTGAAGTAGGGTAACAAGCAGTGATTTTAAGCCCTTAAGAAACTACTTACCTACCATTTCCTAGCCAAAGATGACGAGATTAGGAAGTGAGCATGTACTTGTCTTCTAGAAAATTCCCAAGAATCTAAACATGGGAGGTACCAAAGATCAATTTCATAAAATCAATTTTGGGCAAGAAATACTCATAATTGATAATTGCCAAGCTCTCAACTCTCCCTCCTCCCATTCTCTAAATCATGAGTGTCGTAGAAAACCTTTCACACTAGGCATTCCTCATACATGTTAGTCCAAATATTTTTAGTATTGACTGAAATAAATACTTCCAACGTCCCCTAGAATAACAAAGAAACTTAGGTTTCGTTTGATAGGTAAAGGTGGAAAGGAATTCCAATTCCATGTTAGATGGAAAATAAAAACCCACCAAACCCATAAAAATCCATTTTCCATGAAAACAGATAAAATACAGCTTAAAGTGGTTATACCTTGGAATTCAGTTTCCACATTGCAATCAAACGGTCAAAGTGGAATTCGTTTTTTGCGGATGTGACATTTTCCATGGAAAATGTGGCAATCAAACAGACCTTAAATAATTGATCATCTCAAATTCAAAGAATATTCCTACATGTCACTAGCTTTATTTATGGTAGATTTTGCAATTATCAGATAACATCAGCCACAGATTTGACTTCCAAAAGAACCTAGGTAACAGAAGCATATAAATAGGAAAGTGTTTGTCATAAAAGCTTGAGATTAAAAGAAAAGGGATTTAAATATGACATACAGGTACTGCAAATTCTTCAACAGGCCAAGTTGTGGGACCAGTTGTCCAGATAAAGCAGCATTCCCGAGATCACTGATAGAGGAATCCAACACAAGCAAACATAATAAGTACCACAGTTCAGGGAGTGAATTGCAAATCAAATTCAAAAGTGTTGCCTGAACATAAGAAAATCGTGGTAGTAGATTCTTACACTCTTATTACGCTGTTATCGTTGTTGCAAGTGACATGAAACCATGTGCAAGGGTTGACTAGAGTCGGATCCCAACTCTGTAAAACATTGTTAGGATCTTCTAAGTTTACCCTAAGGTTATGCAATGCATCACCTGCCCATGAATGCAATACGAAAATTTAGAGCCACTAGTAACAACATTGACATACAAAACAATGACGTGTCAAAAATTTAAGAAGGAGACATCATAACTGATTGCTCCAATAGCAAATCAAACCATTCTGTAGGAATAAGGATTCCAATTACTGTTATTGACACATAACTGATTGCCGTAAAAAACGAACAAAGAAGACTGTTTGAATAAATAAACATGTTTCCTATATAAGAGCATAAGCTTTTAAATGAGATAGTTCAACATAGTATCGCAGTAGAGAAACATCCTAAGTTCAAGTCTTGTTATCTCTCATTTATGAAAATTGTGCACGAGCAAGGCTTTTAATAAAACATGTGCTTCCTGTTATTGACACAGCAAATTGTGAAAAAAAATATTTACCAAAGTTAATTAT
Source organism: Fraxinus excelsior (assembly GCA_019097785.1). Classification (NCBI taxonomy): domain Eukaryota; kingdom Viridiplantae; phylum Streptophyta; class Magnoliopsida; order Lamiales; family Oleaceae; genus Fraxinus; species Fraxinus excelsior. The sequence goes on from CM032644.1 coordinate 623,536, forward strand.
TTTCCATAAAGCTCAATCATAAGATAATTAATGTAGATTTTGGCAAGAGAAAATCTATCTATAACAAAAACATGACTAAGAAAAAGAATTTTGAAGTAAATTGTGATGAACATTGATCATCTGCAAACACATGAAGATCGCAATTTCATGCAAGAAAAGTTTCCATTTTGCGTGCGCATCATCTGCACAGGAAGAACATGAATAAAATCATTCCACAACATGCATATATTTGCTAACAAGGAAATAGAAGCCTGATCGTGGCATTTTAATATTCATCCACTTCAGAAATCCCTGTATAATACACTCAAAGTTGATTAATAAGAATCCAACATAGAGTTCTTACTATACAGTAAAAGTAGAACTTTACAATTAAAATATCTCAATTTGAATAACAAAACAATTTATGAAATCCCAAAAAGAATTATATGAAAAAAAAAAAACTTATTAATTAGTACTAAACAGATAAAATAAATAAAATACAAACCTTCCATATTAGCATAAATGAACCCGAACGGATTAACCACTAGTATTAATACCACCACCAGAGTTGTGATGGCTTCTCTTTCCATCATCTTCATCATCATCATATATACACACAAAAAACTGTATATATATGTGTGTGTGTGGTTAACTACATAAACTCACCAGCTCATTAGATAATGCCACTATTTTAAATAAAGAAAATACACTTAATGGGACATTTAAAAACAAAAAAAAAACCCCACAAAAAGTTGTGGCAAATAACTCCAACATTCCACTTCAAGAAAATGATCCCATCCCAAAAATCAGACCCACCAACAAAAAATTCCAATGAAGTAATAAAAATGAATTCTTTCCTATTTTTGTGAAAATTTTCGCTATTTTCTTGTATGTTAAATAGAAAACCTTAACATTCCACCTCAGGTAAATGATCCCATCCCAAAAACTCAGACCCACCAACAAAATAATCCAATAAGTAATAGAAAGGAAATCTTTACGACTTTTGTTTAAGAATTTTTCTATTTTCTTGAATGTTTAATAAAAAATTTGCACTTAGTGGCAATATTTAAAGGAAAACCCAGAAAATATTATCCCCTATTCTCTCAAGAAAACTCCAATATTCAACATCAAGAAAATGATCCAGTTCCAAAACTCAGACACCCAACAAATAATTTTCTTTCGAAAAGGAAATCTATACTATTTTTTTGTGAAAAACTTCTATTTGCTTGAAATTCTTGCAGTTGAAACTTTTGCAGTATTTTGTTGGGCACTCTTTATGGCACTCAGCAAACTTTTCACCTCTGCACTGTACTTTACTTTTCCTCTCTCTAGAAATCTTTTTGCGTTATTACTGCGTGCGTGAGTGTGTGTGTGAGATAATTATCATTTGTTTTCTTTTTGGGTTTTCTTTTTGGGCGTGTGCGTGCTTGATGCAGTGCAGGGGCTGCCCGAACGGTGGAGGCGTCCAGCTGTCCCAGCGGTTTGGCGCTCATTCGCTTTTCCAAGCTATGAAGGTTAGCCGTTTCATAACTTTGTTATTTTCCCAGTAGACTTGAGCATGTTGGTAGAATTCTTTAAAATTTATTTTAATTATGTATTTTTTTTTAGAATTCTTTAAAATTTATTTTAATTATGTATTTTTTTTTAAAAAAAATACTTTTTAACAAAATCTATATCAAGCGGACCAAAAATGTATTTGGGGCTACCCTTCAAAGAAAGTAGTTTTCCACTTTTCTCAGTATTTCTACATGGGTGAATGGGCCGAGTACGATCAGTCATCAAGACATTCTAACTCAACTTATGTACACAAATAGGTTTCTCAAGCTGAGCTGACTCACGAAAAAAAAGGAGTTCAACTTGACCAATGATTAGTCTCAATGCAAACTTGAGCGGTCCATGGATTGAGTCGGGCCGAGTCAGACTCGACCCATTTTGCTATCTTTAGTCTTGCTATCTTACCGGTTGTCTTTATTTAAATTTTGAAACATCACTATAATTTTGAATGACGTAATTTTATTTTCTATACACTTCTTCTTCTTTCCTTTAATGGGTAATCGAAATTCAAGTCTAAATAATTTTATAAATAATTTACAAATTCATAGTTTTAATGTAACACGATAGAAAAAATATATTTTTAGTTCGATATTTCATAAAAATTCAAATCTATCTTTTATTTCAAAGATGCCGATGATCAAGAATCATGATCCTTTAGAATTACTAAAAATAATAAGACTTGTGATATGAATTTTATTAAGAACAAATTTTCGATCAAGGTTTTATCGTTTCTACCGTGTTTAATAGTTTATCATTTTTTTGGCATTGTTTAATATATTTTTTTATATTGTTAGATTACAAGAATGATAAATAGTTTCATGCTCTATTTTTGTTTATTTCAATTTGATAAGTAGTTTCATACTCTTTTTTTTTCAATATAAAGAATTGAATCGAACTATAGTCGGATATGGAACCAATGGTTTCATTTCTTATATTTCTTTTTGATACTCAATTCAGTTCAATTCCCTACAAAATCAAATTGAATAAGACCGTGTCCACTCTTACTAAGTTTGGACTACTTCGAAAAGATCAGATACAATTTGTTATTTTGTTTTATATATATTAAATCAAATAGGCCAAAGAATGCTCTCTAACAATTCCCAATGACGTGGTCCATGCATCATAAAATACTAGAAAATATTTTATTATAAATTTCCAAAAAAAAAAAAAAAACACACACACACACTACAATAATTCTTGGTCCCGTCACATCATCAGTTTTAAAGCACAAAAAATAGAACCATCAGTCAATTTATCAGTCAAGTGCTTCATTAATTCCTATTATTTTCCAATTTTATTAATTTATCAAACTTGTAAACAATAGATACAAAATCTATATTTGGTTGGATTGTGATAAGAGAAGAGAGAACAAAAAAAATCGTTGCACGTCCATAACACGTTAGTGTAGTAACATTTTCAAATTTTTAATTCATAGTATTCGAACTTTTAAATTTTAGGATAATTCTATTTGTACCGAAAATGTTACATCCTATCACATGCATGCGGGGTCCACGTGAATGAAAAACTCTTAAATGTGTGGTCATCATACTCTATTGTGAGTGTAGGTAAAAGATTAGGTAAAAAAGATAGTATATATGTAGCACTGTCTTAAATTTTAGGATTGGTAACACATTGACCTTCAAAATACTCTTTTACGTGGTATCAAGAAGAATTTTTTATTTTATCCTCAACAAAGTTAAATATGTGAAAATCACACATTATTAAATGAAAATTTGAACGGTGAGGACTTGCGAAAGTTAGGCGGTGTTTGGCATGGATTTTCAGTAGAATTTAATAAAAGAAAAGATCGTTTTTCCAATGTCTGGGTCCCACCTACGAGTAACAAAGTCAACAACGGCTGTAAAAACAATTTTCTAACGGCTCAAAAATGGATTTTTTTGGTTGAAAAAGCCCCCCAGATACGCCCTAATATCAAAGGCGAAGAGTTGAATAAATTGTGACTTGTTTTTATTGTAAATTTTGGTATCAGGCGAGAGAAATGGACAAAATTATACAATCTGATACGCAAATCTGTGAGGCAGTTAGTGACGGGACAGGAGAGGCATAATCCCGTTAGAGGATCAGGTGGCCACTCACCATATGCTAGTCAAATATTCCCGTTTTCACTATAATTACTAGTACAAGTATTGCCTCTCTTTTTTTGGTTTTTAACTTTTTAATTTGAATAAGATATAACTTAAGACATATTCGATAGAGATTAAAACTCAATTAATATTGAAAATATAGTCGTTATTAGGTTTCACTCGTCTTATAAAAGTCAACAATAAAGATTGATTTTTTCAATTTTAATCCGTTTTTAATCTCTACCAAACACACTCTTAGAATTTAATTTAAATTAAAACTAACAATTAATTTTAATCACATATTTAATCAGGGTCGGGAACGCAACATTATCGTCCTCATGTTCCTCACCCAATACCCTTCTCATCGTCATTATGGCATTCCACATCTAGTCATCAATCATCCTCATCTCCCTCTCCAATTTGTCACTCTCATTTTTACTACCTTCCTTCTCTTCTTTCACACGATCCTCAGGCAGAAGGGCAACCCTGAACGAATACGAAATCGGGGAAATCATCGGGGCATCCTTGATGTACCGCATTTCATCCCGAGTCCATGTCCGAGTACCCTGGTCAGCTTGAGGTGGGTTTTGTTCAGGTGGAGATTCGGTTAGGATTGGGACTGGGTTTCTTGGGATGGAGGGGGTTGGGTAGGAAACGAGTTGGACGGGGAGAGGTTTACGGAAGTTGGGATTGGCATCTGGGTCCTGTTCTGCGGAGGAGGGAAGAAAGGTGTTGGGCGACGTTTTGGAGGAGTAGTGATGTTGGGTTTGAGAGAAAATGTGCTTGAAAGCCGTCATTGTTGAGAGAGAGAGAGAGAGAGAGAGAGAACGGGTTTTCTATTTTTTAAATTTTGAAAACAATTTTTCAAAATTTCAAATATAACACATTTTCAACAATCTCAAAATGGATACCCAAAACACAAAATTAAAATACAAAAAGTCAATTCCGAAGAAATAACGCATTTAACAAATTTATAACCTCAAGGCTTAAGTTGATGGGTCGATTTAACCTATTTAAGTTGTAGTGTACTCGAAAACATTTGATACTAGATGAAAATTTAAAGAGTCAAGTTAGGAGTACTAGATCTTAAGTTTATTGACACATAAACAAGGACGAACTCAAATCAATTTAATTAAGTTTCATCTAGCAACGTGTTTCGAAATAAAAATAAATACCCGCGCAAGAAACTATGCAAATAAAAATGTTCAGTCTGTAAAATGAGATTTAGAAATTATTTTGACTACTTTCTTGACTATTTATTAACTAATTCATCGACAAACATGTATATCAACTACCAGAGGCGGACCCACATGGGGTCAGATGACCCCACAAAAAAAAATTGAGTTTTTTTTTTAATTTTTTTTTTTTAACGTAAATATTTTTGAAATCTCATTTTTGACCCCACAAAAAAGTTGGTCTCGATTCGCCCCTGTCAACTACATACATCAATGGTTGGTATCAATTACTTTATTTAATTAATTACAGGATGCTATATTATATGTAATGATCGCAAATACAAAAAAGTCGTATCAATATCAATGGATTACACTCACGTGTAGATCCACGCTCATGATATTTCTTTTGAGAACAATTGTTTGTTGACTGCTATTCAAATTTGCAAAGTTTATAATAATTCGCCTTTGCTTTGAAAATTTGTTCAACCCCCCACCCCACCCCACCCCACACCCAAAAATAAATAAATAAATAAATAATCTCTTTCTCACCTAACAAAATATTATTCGTCTAGAAGATACGGGTGTACGGCGCTTGCCATAATATCAACAAAGTGGGGTTTTATTTGTATCTCTATTTTTTACGAAGGTAAATTAGACCATCAATTATGTAGCCGTTTAACTGTAGTTTGGTTCAAAAAAATATTAGACATGTGGGAATAGGGGTGTAAACGGTCCGATTTTATCGATTTTTGACAATTTTTCAAACCAAACCGTTTAGACCGGTTTGAGAAAAACTCAAACCTAAACCAAACCATTTTGAACGGTTTGAAAAAAAACTCAAACCCAAACCTAACGGTTTGGTCCGGTTTTAAACCGTCGATTTCGCTGTATATTTTTTTGTCTGTCTACTTTTATGATATTAATTCATTGAATTCAATATATATTTATATCTTACTACCAATAAATCTAAAATAAACTAAATATATCTATTACAGCCCTCCGTGGGAAACGACGACACAATTTGGTTGTTGAGTAATCCTTTCTTTAATGGGTTATTCAATGTTTAATCAAAATTTCAAGCGAGTACTTATTAACCATCCATAAATGATGACCAAATGTTGTTATCTTATCTCTTTAATAATTTCTCGCTTACTCACGCCTACTAACTTTATTACTTTGAACACCAAGCTAGTAATAATAGCCTTTGATTTCCAGTCCCCTATTTGATTTCTTGTGGAAATTATTTCTAAACTTGACCATATTCCATTTTCAAATATATTTAGCCTTACGATTTCTCAAAATTTAGAAGATATCAAAGATAGTTACTTTTTTTTTTCTAGGTGGTAACGTCGAAAGAAAGGAACTTCTATACAATAAAATGTTATTCTTACCTTTAAAGCACGTTAAGGAGGAATATGTAGTTATTATTGGCATAATTGAACCAATTTGATGAAATATAAAATTAGTACATCATCTAATATGAAGGTATTGTCATTAAATAATTGTAATTTTCACTTTGTAAACTATAACATTAGCAATATCCCACACATTTCTTTTTCACTTACAATCGATCAGCTATTTATATAATATTATTTAAGCATTTAGTTTCGTTCATTACAAATAATGACGATATCAAATACTCAATTCTACCAATAAATGTGCAGCACACGATTTTAAACAATTTTTATAGAAAAACAGATGTTTGGAAAGTGTTTATAAAAGAGCTAAATTCGACACGGGGAAAGGTTTCAATTAGCTCGACATGTGCAGTTAACTACTGTGCCGTTATTTAAGTCGGCACAAACATTAGGGATTGTTAGGCCCCAAAACAAGTTATTCTAAGGATCGAAGTTTGCAACAACCACCAAATTGTAGAAAATTAAAACAAAACAAAACACGAAGGATTTTTCGCCCCGAATGGCCCGAATGTTCAGTCTTACTACCTAATCACCCGTTGAGCATCTACAATGAGATGTAGCTTTAGATCCACTAAGAAAAATCAGAAAATAGTACAAAATATACGACGAAACCAATAGTTTTTTCGAGTTCTTTCTAGCCTCTATTACAAACAGTAATCACACAAGCTCCAATCTCTAAATGACTGTACATAACAATCAAATACTCACAAAGAACAGAGATTGAAGAAACCACAAAGATCGATTACAGATTTTTCAAGAGGAAAACCTAACTATCACTCAGAGAAAGGGAGAAAACCAAACGACTGAAAAACAGAACCATCTGGAAGAATAAGTGACAAGATCAAGTCACGTATCCATCCAACTTAATAGTCACAATCCAAGGATTAGAATGCAACCACGTGTAGGGCAGATCCTCAACCATCAAGAGGCCAAAAGGTGTGTTTCATTCAAACACGTTTTTAACAAGTTCTGGCCCAATTGCACAAATGGCCCAACATGCCAAGTAATAGTGAGGTAATCCAAATATATTAACAATCTCCACCTTCCTGAGCTATTCCTAGGCCTTTCTAATAGATCTGGTCATCTATATATTCATTTCTTCATTTGCTCTAAAAACCCGTAAAAAAAAAAAACAGTTAGTTCAACTATTTTCAACAAAATAATAGAAGTTCTAATTATCACAACATCAAGTGATATTCATAATCTTCGAGCAATTTTTAAGTTTATTTAAATGTAATACCTTAGTCCCCAAATCTGAAAGATTAAATTCTATAGGAATTTTAACCAGATCAAACATTGTTCTACCATATTTCTTACAAAATGAAAATTTATGTTTATGTGTGTTAGTTCTATCATGATAAATAGGATTTTTACTCAAGCGAATGGTATTTTGATTATCAATGTAAATCCTAACAGATTCATTCACAAAACCAATTTCATTTAACAAACATCTTAACCACATACTTTCTTTTACAATATCACATGCAACAATATATTCAGATTTAGTTGAGGACATGACAACTAATTTTTGTAACTGTGACTTCCAACTAATGAAACCATCACATAGAGTGTAAATGTAAGAAGATGTGGATCTTCTTTTATCCAAGTCACCGACAAAATTATAATCGGTGTAACCTTTCAATTTTATCCCTTCATTACTCATTTTAAATTCTAAACTTAAATCAGAAGAGCTTTTAAGGTATCTAAACATCCATTTTATAGGCAGCCAGTGTGTTTCACCTGAATTGGCCATAAACCTGCTTAAAATGCTAATTCCATGTGCTAGGTCAGGTCTGGTACATTCCATGAGATACAATATCGAACTTACAGTGTTTGCATAAGGTTCCTTTTCCATTCTTTTGAATTCATCTTCCGTTTTAAGTAATTGTTCACTAGTCAATTTAAAATGATTAACAATGGGCAAAGTAATATGTTTACACTCAAGTATAGAAAAAATTTCAAGTATTTTCTTCACATAAGAGCCTTGTTTTAACAACAATATGCAATTATCCCTATCTCTTTCTATTTTCGTTCCAAGAATCCTTTTAGCTTGTTTCAAATCTTTCATTTTAAATTCAGATTTCAATTTTGACTTAATGAAATCAATTTCAGATCTATCATGACAAGCAAGTAATATATCATCAACATATAATAGCAAATAAATAGATTCAGGTCCACCGACCCTTTGAAAAAGAAACATGAATCATAATTTCTTTTTACAAAGCCCAATGTCTGCACATAAGGGCTAAATTTGGTATACCATTGTCCGGGGCTTATTTCAGCCCATAGAGTAATTTCTTCAACAGACATACCTTTTCAATTTTGGATTTAACTTCAAACCCCAAAGGTTGATTCATATATATAGTCTCATAAAAGTCACCATTCAGAAAAGTTGTTTTGACATCGAGTTGATCCAACTTCCAGTTAAAGTGAGCAGTGAGAGCTAATAGAATTCTGATTGAGGTTTACTTAGCCACTATAGAGAATATTTCATTATAGTTCAATCCTTCTCTTTGAATAAACCCTTTAATCACTAATCTGGCTTTATACCTTTTACTTTCTAGATTAGAATCTCCTTGTTTGATTTTAGAAATCCACTTGCAATCAATTATCTTTTGATTTTTAGGTCTATCAACCAAAACCCAAGTTCCATTTTTAATAAGACGGTCCATTTCATCATTCCTAGCCTCTTTTCAGAAGCTTGAGTCAGAAAATTTAATTGCATCATAAAAAATAGTAGGTTCAGAACTGAAGGAATCAAGAGCAGAAAATAAGGTAACAAATTCATCACTATCGAATCTGGTTAAGGGTCTTATATCTCTCCTCTCTCCGTCCCTAGTTAATTGATAATCAGCAAGAGTGGTATCAGCAAATTCAATTTCATTTTCAAATTCAGTTTGCTCATGATTTGGCTCAGATTGAGTGTACTCCACCTCAATCAAATCATCTTGATTAACAATATTTTCAGTTTGATTTTTCAAGACAAATTTTTTAATAGGTGTGGTTTCAGGAGTTTTAAAATCAGATAATTCATTACAAGGCATGTCATTTTCATTAAAAATGACATTTCTACTAACAATCACTTTATAACCATTTTGGCATTTGACTCACAGTCTATACCCTTTAACTTCCTCTCCATAGCCCAGAAAAACACATTTTAAGGACGTATGTTCAAGTTTACCTTCACCTTGATGTGAATAAGCAGTGTAGCCAAAAACTTTGAGTCTGCTGTAATCAGGTATTTCTCCAAACCACAGTTTTTCAGGACTTGAAAATTAATGGCACTGGATGGACTTCTATTTATAAGATAAGTTGCAGTTTTTAGGGCTTTACACTAGAAAGGATTAGGAAGACCAGAACTGTACATCATATACCTTATCTTTTCCAATAGGTATCTATTCATTCTCTTAGCAACGCCATTTTGCTGAGGAGTGTATGTTACGGTTATATGTCTTAGAATTATAGTTTTTTACAAAATGAATCAAATTCTAAATTACAAAACTCAAGTCCATTATCAATCCTCAATGCTTTGATTTTCATTCATTAGTTTTCATTGTTTGAAAGTTTTAAAAGTATCATATTTTTGTTTTAGAAGAAAGATCCATATTTTCCTTGAAAAATCATCTACTATAAGTATATAGAACCTAAATCCACTTAGGGTATTTACAGATACTGGACCCCATGGGTCAACATGTAGATAGTCCAGAATAGAGGTGGATTTAAGGTTTCCAATTTTGAAAGATAGCCCTTTCTATTTTCCAAATACACAGTTTTCACAAAAATCCACTTTTTTAATATTGTCATTTCCAAAACAATAAGGATTATTCAAAATAGTCAATCCCTTTATGAAATATGGCCAAGTCTTTTATGAAAAATTAAAGACTTGTTAGACTTAGAGTTTAAGGCTGCAAAACAATGGCTTACCATAAATTCAGTAGAGACACTGTATATACCATTTATTTCAAGACAGGATATCACATTTTTATTGCCTTATTTTAGTTTCAGTATACTTTTATGAATCATGATATTGTACTTATCATCTAATTGTCCCAAGGAAATTAGGTTTCTTTTAAGCTCGGGCATGTATCTAGTGTTGTCAAGTTCAAGATTGTAGTTATTTAACAACAGTTTAATCTTTTCAATTCCCTTTATTTGACAACTCATGTCATTTCCCATTTGAATTTGTCCTCCATTGATGTTAACAAACTCATAAAAACATTCTCTAGTTGGACACATGTGAAAAGTACAGCCAGAGTCAAGGATCCACTCATTTGGGTCTCTTTTGGTGGTACTCATAAGAACCACCCCTTGAGTATCAGGTTCACTCTTGCAGACCAGAGCTACAGAACCATCATAATTGTTTCTATCTTTCATATCTGAGATTTTCTTGAAACAATCTTTTATTATATTATCTGTTTTACCATAGTAATAACATTTTTTGATTTGGTTCCTGGATTTCACATGACTTTTGTTCTTCTCTTTGAATCTAAAGTTTTGAGTTTTTCCTTTCTTGTGAGGATTGTAATTATATATGGGTTGTTTCATATTATGATTCAGTTTCTTTTTATGTGCAATCCTTCCCCATATTTAGAGTTTTTTTACTTAACTTTCAACTCAAGTTCTTTGTTCCTCATGGCTGAGGTTATAATATCAATGGTAATATTTGTCCCCTATATCCTAAGGCATTTCTGATGTCCTTATATTTATATCACTAAGTGAGTTCAGTAAAACAACTACTTGTTGGTCATCAGAAAGCTTCTCATCACAATTTGCTAGATCCCGAATCAATTTTGTGAATCTGTCAAGATTATCTTCCAAATAAGAGGAGGGATTAAACCTAAAGTTTTAAAATTGCCTTAAGAGATAACATTTGTTAGGCATGATCTTAATCAGATAAAAAGCTTTTAACTTAGTTCATAAAGTTTGAACTGAGGTAGTATCTCCAACTTTTCTAATCACATTATTAGATAAGTGTAAGAAAATTGAATTCCCTGTAGTATCATCTAATTCTTGTCTCCTATAGACACTAATTTTTACAGCCCGTTGACCATCAAAGGCTGCAACACATCTTTGTTGCAGTAATAGAGCCATCATTTTTTGGCACTAGAGACTTAAGTCTCCAATCCCATTTCATGTCTCAAGTTCAAATTTATGTGCAGTAGACATGATGACAGATATGTACACAAAATTGCAATTATACAGCACACAGAGTATAATGATTCAGACACTTTATAGAATGAACAAGATAAGTGAGCAGCTGAATAAAGCAGATAATAACAAATATATCTTTTTATCATGCAATTCACAAATCAATGTGAAAACAATTCAAGAAGTATGTTATTGTTTGAAAATGTTTAAGGATTGTTAACCCTGGGTTCCACTACTCCCCAGATTCCTAGATCCTCGCAGGAGATCTTGGACAAATGAAGCAATGGAGGATCACTTACCTTAATAACCAATTCCAAACTTAACAGAAGTATAGAAAGTTAACGAGGAGTTTTAGAAAATACCAGTATGAAACATTAATGTTTCAGAATAAGGGAAGCAATAAGAGAATACCAAAATCGCACCAAGAATTCCAACACATGTACGAGAAAAACAACGAGTCACCAAGATCCCTAGATATACACCAGACTCACCAAAACCTAACACCGACCAAAATGTATTCCCAAAACATAGCTCTGATACCACTTGTTAGACCCCAAAACAAGTTATTCTAAAGGTCGAAATTTGCAACAACCACCAAATTGCAGAAAATTAAAACAAAATATAACAAAAAAGGATTTTTCGCCTCGAAGGGCCCGGATGTTTAGTCTTACGACCTAATCACCCGTTGAGTATCTACAATAAAATATAACTCTAGATCCACTAAGAAAAATCAGGAAATGGTACATAATATACGAAGAAACCAACGATTTCTTTGAGTTCTTTCTAGCCTCTATTATAAATCATAATCACACAAGCCTCAATCTCTAAATGACTGTACATAACAATCAAATACTCACAAAGAACGGAGATTGAAGAAACCACAAAGATCGATTACAGATTTTTCAAAAGAAAACCCTAACTATTACTCAGAGAAAGGGAGAAAACCAAGACACTAAAAAACGGAACCATCTGGAAGAATAAGTGCCAAGATCAAGTCACATATCCATTCAACTCAACAGTCACAATCCAATGATCATATCGCCACGTGTAGGGTAGATCCTCAACCATCAAGAAGCCAAAATGTTAGTTTCATTCAAACGCGTTTTTAACAAGTTCTGGCCAAATTGCACAAATGGCCCAACAGGCCAAGTAATAGTGAGGCAGCCCAAATACATTAACAGGATAAGCTTGGATAAATACATTTTTATTCAAACCTGAAACTGACACAGTAGATTTCAGTTGACACCAAACACTAATTAGCCTCTGGAGAAGACAGTATAATGAAGAAAACCAGAAGCAGAATATAAAGAAAAAGTTAATGGAGGAGATAAACAAGGAGCTGACACAAAGTACAGAACCCTATTTTGTTCATAATCCACACAACTATGTCCAAGAAGCCACAAGAATCAAGTGTTTAGATTCTGAATCTGAGCCTGAAAAGATTTCTAGTTTTGATGAAACAAACTGCAGCCAAGAGTCTTGTAAGGTGGCGCAGCCTGCAGATCCGCCACCTTTCGCCACTGATTTGGAAAGAAGTGGAAGAGCACCACAACGACCGATAATAGGTGGTGGAAAAGGCCCTCAGACCAATGCCTACCCCAGATGAACTTTCATTAAATAGTTTGTTTTATTTGTTTGTTGTCCAATGGTCATGTTTAGTCATCGCTTTTCTCAAACCACTACTAACTCGTAACTTGTGCTTAGACGTCACTCTACTGTAAATTTTTTGGGTACTTATTTTGTTACTAAAACAAATAAAAATTATAGCTTAATCTAGAGGCAGACCTCCTAATTTAGATTTTCCCATTTATCAATGATGAAATTTCTCATTCAATCAATTGGAGGTGGGTCTGATTATGATACATCCTCGTCGAATGGAGTGCTCGTGCTAATACACTGTCTAGTGCATCTTTTCTTTTCATAGCCCAGTGAAAAGTACAACTAGCACAAAACACAATATTGCTACTAGGCATCAATAGAAGTAGGAAGACAATATTGTCCCAAGATCGATACTAAAAATGAGATCTTTATTTCTCACAAGCTTCTCAAGAATAATGAAAGCTATTGTTGATTAATCACCTATTTCAAAATCCTTCCCTTTAAAGATTAACCACTCGAAAACTCGAACTTTTTTTTTTATAAAGAAAGACTAACTTTAAAAAACCAGAAACAAAAGAAGAAGAAAGGTTTGCATCTGTATCCATGTAACCGAAAACGAAGGCAAAGTGAACATTTAAGCAGAAGTCTTTAGAACTTCAATATTCAACCGTCCAAATTGAGACCTGCCATCATCCTAATTAAAGTGATCGAGTATATGTACAGTAGTTTGTCTAGAGTTTTGATTTTTCGTCTTAGACAAGATTACATCCTATTTTTAAAAGAAAAAAATGAATCAAATTCATTTTCATTTTGCTGTCTAGTACACTATTAAAAATATGAGCTCATTCATTTCAAACGATAATGTAAATCAATATATAATTCTTTTTGACATCAAATTGCAATCATAGAACCAACTTTTCTAGGCCGTTGGATTGGTGAAAGCTTTGCAAAATGGAAGCAATAAAAAGAGACTCATTATCTTCATGATCCGTGGAAACCATTTCTTTAAAATTTTGATCACTTTCTATCTCTGGAGTTGGCGGTGGTGGAGACGAAGGCAGAGGCGGAGGTGGTGGTGGTGGTGATGAAGACAAGGATCCGAACAAAAATGGATAAAAAAAATTAGTTCGAGCTTTTTCAATACCACTAAAAGAGATAGATGAAAAATCATATGCCAATGCAGCTTCTTCAGCAGTGTCAAATGTGCCCAGCCAATGCCTTTCTTTGGTGTGTGGATTTCGAATTTCTGCCGCGTACCGTCCCCATGGCCGGCGGCGTACGCCAAGATATCTGGTGGACTGCCTAGAGCTCCGCCGCGCTGGGTTTCTCATCTGAGGAATGCTTTCCATTTCGCTATGTAAAACTTGTGTGAGCGAAACATGATGTGCTGGTGTTTTTATAGCATAGTGCATGAACACATTGGTCTTTTTTCAAAAAGTTTGGACAACTGTTTTATGTTAGATTGGACATGATAATACATAAGATAGACAATGAAAATATTTATTTTTTAATTTTATTTAATCTTATATAGTTTAACATATCAAACATATCTCTATAATATTGTTGTGGCAAAAAGAGTCACATCAAAACGAGGATGCAATATATATTTATGAATTTGTGATTTAATATTTCGATTTATTAGCCACTACTCGACATAACAAATACAATAACACCAACAAACTAAACTTTATTTTCAATAAAATTTAAGGGCGACTACATAATTTATTTTTCGGTTAGATTTAATTATTAGAAAATTTATGCAACTAGATCCTTTATTTTTCAAATATAATATAACATATTAAATATGTTATAAGAAGTTTTAATGTTTAGAATACCAATTAAAAAGAATATATGCTTGGTGGAAGCATTGTCCATGTTTGTGTAATGGATGTTGGGAATGTGCAATTCATCCTTATTTTCCTCGACATTGACATAGATAGAGTGAGCAAAATGCCTGAATTTATGCACTTCATTTTGCATTATTGGTTGTTGACTTCAAAATTATCTCTCTTTCAATGTGTGATAGGTTATTTTGTGAATAGTTTAGTGGACTTTAGGTATTTGATGACAACAAGAAAGGTGAAACAAGAGAAAGTGGGTGCAAAATCGGAGTCGTATTATCTAAAGAATTTGTTTTGAACAAGATGTGTACAGTGAGTTAGGTTGTGCTTCCATATGTATGTATTATCAGGGAGTTAATTTCAATCACATCCTAAAAGTGTAAAAAAAGTTAAATTATGTCTAAATCGGTCTGACTTAGGAGTTGCAGGCTAGGCATAGTGACCTCCAACATGTTATCGTATCCACTACTTATTTAGAGTATTTAGTCACATTTCTTTACCTTTGCACCAAAAATTTCAAATTTGGTTCATTCTCAGTTACACCCCTGTGAATTTGAAAACCCATGAAGCATGGAGGTTTCCATACTCCTGCTCATTTCAATAGATATAGGGTGCTTTAAGATGCTTCATATTGAACTATGAAATCTACATTCACATCGATCTGGAGTTAGGTCAAAATATTTTGATGATAAAGACCCTCGTCAACATTATTCATGATAGCCCTGTAGATTTGTTCCCATGGTTCGATCCTTCCTAGTAAAATGCGGCGATTGGATTGACGTAGGTGATATTTATCCTATTGCCAAATTCAGCATTCGGGATATATAATAGATATGTTACTTAGTTTTGCTTTAATCGAGTACGATTGGGGGGCGGGGGGTTTGAATACTTGAAAATGTTACTAGGCTAGAGGCTTAATATTGCTATAAGCTTTCATTCCATTATTTTGCAACTCGAGTGAATGTTGGTTAAGCTAAATTTGGGATATTACACCGCCCGCCATGTTCACTTCGTATATTTCAAATTTACTATACAATTAAAAATCCATCTAGTCAACAAGCCCAATGCGTATGGTCTCCACTCTCTATACTCTCATCTCTTCCCCTCCCCAAAATCATATGATCTGCAGGTCATGACGGTGGTGGTGGTAGGCGATTGCAACAACGTGTGTTGATGTAGGTAGGGATAACATTGACTAGCATGGTGGTTGGAAGGGAAGTTAGTGGATGCGAGGTGTGATAGTTTTTTCTGGTTGTTTTTGTTAGGTAATTGCCTTAAAAAGTCAAAGTTGGAGGGCTTCTACTGCAAATAATAAAAGGTAATTATTGATCCTATAAATAGTGGATGTATTCCATATTTTTAGGGCCATGACCTATGAGAGAGAGAAAAAAAAGGAGAGGCTGCTGTAAGAGAAACGTAGGCTGAAATTCACAGAAACTGTTGTTGTTTTTCTTCTCCTTTTCTTGGACTATTGTTGCACGAAAACAGGAATAAAACTGTGGCTGTTGGGAGTAAAATTCAAAAGTTGAAGTTTTGAGAAGTTAACAATTGCGGCTGCCTTGGGTTGGTGATTCTGGAGAGTTGTTGAGTGTGTGTATACACACTTACACACACACACACACGGAAAAAGGAAAAGGAGATTTGGCTGTAATACACTAATACTTGAGGATTGGATTGGTGACTGAAATTCTATATGATTGTAATAATTTTTTATATAGTGAAAAATTTTGACGGTTCATTTAATTTGTACGTTATATTCTTTATTTTCTTTGTTCGCTAATATTCTCCTGAACAACAAAAGATACTACGAGTAAATAAAATAAAGGGAATTGGCTAAAATTTCCGAACAAGTGGTATCAGAGCGTTAGGTGGTTCGAAGTATTGGAGCAACAGAAAAATGTCGTTGAAATATGACGTGGAGAAATTTGACGGGAGAATCAATTTTGGCTTGTGGCAAGTACATATCAAGGATTTATTGATTCAGGTTGGAATGCACAAGGCTTTGAATGGAAAATCAACCCAGAATTCTGGCAAGGAAGCTGAATCCAGTATAAGCGATGAGGATTGGGAGGAATTGAATTTGAATGCTGTAAGCACGATATGTCTCTCTTTAGCTAAAAATGTTCTTACAAATATTCATGGGATATCTGCTACAAAAGAACTATGAGAAAAGCTAGAATAACTATATCAAACAAAGATGCTCTCAAATCGGTTGTACCCGAAGGAGCAATTTCATTTATTGCGCATGGAGGCAGGTACGAAAATCTCAGACCATCTAAGTGATCTCAACAGGAATGCGTCTCTCTGGCGGAGGAGGACGCACTTGTTGTGCTGTAAAGTAAGATGGGAACATCCTCATGGCATGTCCCCAGTTTCCATGATAGAGGATGTGTTCTTATTGGCGCGAGTCAGTATATCTACACATAGCATTGACTGACATTTGATGCAAGGTCCGTGGGTATGTGGTGGTATTGTGGTGTTGATGGCTGAGCTCTCTGGGAAGGTCAGTGAGAGAGTTGCACCATAACTATTAGCAGGGTTGTTTCGACATGTAGTCAATGAATGCTCGGAGTTTGCGAATAATTTTGAGTGGTTATACTCATATGGCGGAGTATGAGATCGTTAAGTGTGTCAAAGGCTTACCTGTTTTTCCAAAGTATTGTGATTAAATAGAAGAGATGACAAGATTTTGACTAGTTTTTCGGTAAGGTGGAGATTGTTAGGTAATTGACTCAAAAGTCGAAGTTGGAGGACTTCTATTGCAAATAATAAAAGGTAATTATTGATCCTATAAATAGTGGATGCATTCCATAATTTTAGGGTTCTGACCTCTGATAGAGAGAGAGAGAAAAAAAAAGGAAAGGCTGCCGTGAGAGAAAATAGGTTGAATTGTTGAAAATCACAGAAATTGTTGCTGTCTTTCTTCTCCTTTTCTTGAACTGTTGCTGCACGAAAACGTGAATAGGGCTGGCCGTGGGCCGATTCGGTTCGGGTTTTTTCGGTTCCAAAAGTTTCGGGTATTTAATAAAGAGGAAATTACACTAAACCATGTATTTAGTTTTGACTTTTAAAAAATCAGATTTTTACTTTATTTAATCAAAAATCAGGTTTTTAATTTCATAATTAATATTAATAATAATATTTTAAATTAAATTAATTTATATACCCACCCCACTATCCACCCCACCAACCTTATTTTAAATATAAAACTCCATACAAACCCTAATCTATCATCTCTCTTTCCCACTCCTCCCCTCCCCCGTCGCCGCCGCCCGCCGGAGCCTCCTGCCACCGCCGCTTCTCCCTCCCGTCTCCTCCCTTTCTCCCCCCCCGCCCCACCTCAGATCTGCACTGCTGCGAACTGTTGTGCGAGCTGCTGTGTCGCTGCTATCGCACAGCAACGACGCTGATGTGCGAGCTGCTGTGTCTCTTAGCAGCGACACAGCAGCGAGATAGGGCGTTTTAGGCTTCTACATTTAAATTTCTCCAAAAGCACTCTCTCTGACAACCAAGAGTCGTTCGCATTTCAGTCTAAATTCTAAAATGTAAGCACAAGAAGATTCAGAGCCCCATAAATCCAGACCCAAGGAAGGCCATTACTGCTGAGTTCCCAGTGCAAGGCTTCCGTTTTGGGCGTTTTCAGCGTCTCTTATCCTTTTTTTTTTTAAAAGGTGTAGAATGGCAGTGCAGTGGGTGTGAGGGGAGGTGCTGTGTGTGTGGCGGTGGGTAGATTTGCGTGGTGATGGTACTATGGTGGAGGTGAGGGGAGGTGCTGTGTGTGAGTGGTAGATTTGCGTGGTAATGGTACTATGGTGGAGGTTGAGGTACGACTGTGTGGTGTTGATGTGTGTTTTTGTGGATCTAATATTTTTGGTGGTGGTTGGGATGTTGGCTGTGGTGGGGACGGTCATGGGTGTCTGTGACTTAGGTGGGTGTCTGTGACCTAGGTGGGTGGGTGTCTGTGACCTCAAAATTGTGACTGTGACTGTGACTGTGATTTTGAAAAAATCCGTGACCTACAAAATTTCTGTGACCTATAAAATTTTAGATATGTGACATCGAAAAAATCTGTGACCTACAAAATTTCTGTGACCTATAAAATTTTAGATATGTGGGACTTCGAAAAAATCTGTGACCTACAAAATTTTTTGACCTGTGACCTCGAAAGTAATCTGTGACCGAAATTAAATTTGTCTGTGACCTTGCAATCGGAGCTACGATCGCCGGAAAATAGTCGCCGGAAAATAGTCGTCGGAATTAATCGTGGCCGGAGAACGGTCGCCGGAGTAGTCGCCGGAGTGGTGGTGGTGGTGGTGGGGTGAATAGGGGTCAATTATATTATATTACAATTAAATATTTAATTTAATAGATTAATTGTAAAATAAAATTAATTAATTCATTGAAAAACCTGAGTTTTGCAAAATTAAACTTTGGGGTCTGATTTTTGATTTCATAAAAGTAAACCCCTGAACCATGCATTCTTCCCTTTAATAAATGGAACCGTCGGGTCCAAATATAATTATGGAACCGTTCGGGTTCGGTTCTGTTCGGTTCGGTTCCATACCATAATTAAATTTTTTTAACATTTACAACAACACTACATAAATACAATTAATGACATTTTCATTCGTAACTTTTACAAATTAACGTAGCATAATTTAAAAACACATAAATAACAAGATGTTGAATAAGATTAATTCAATTAACACAAGTACCAAAAAGTAAATACTAATATTAAATTATCGATGATCCACATTCAATTTTTTAAAATGGGCTTGAACATGCTACTAAATAGCAAATTGGATTTTGTAAATAATTTTTCAAATGGGCTTGAACAACCTAGTAAATAAATATATTATAAAAAATAAATTTGGCTTGATTAATGTGTTAATTTGTTTTAATTTTTTTTTAAAATTAATTAATCCAATATAAAAAATAAAAAAAAATTATTTAGACTCGGGTCTTATTCGATTATTTGGTTCTTGATCTAGACCCGAGACCCGACCCAAACCGTTCATTCTCAATTCGGGTATCCGTTCGAGTATTTAATTTATGAAGATCCGCTCAGTTCGGTTCGGTTCGGTTCGGTTCAGGAACTTTTGTCTAGTCCTAAACGTGAATAAAAATGTTGCTGTTGGGAGTAAAATTCAGAAATTGAAGTTTTGAGAAGTCGACAATTACGGCTGCCTTGGGTTGGTGATTTTGGAGAGTTGTTGAGTATATATATATATATATATTCAATTGTTAAGTCATTTTCTCAAAACCCACATTCACCGTTGCGAAGAATGAACCTAGTTCTAGAAATGGACTAAGCTATCACAACACTAAAGTTTATATATTTATATATGAAGAGTGAATATCAGAACATAGTCAAATCAGTCAGTTCTTGATTTATTTTAACTTCAACTGAGTTGTTTTTCTTTTGCTACGTTTGTGCCCCATTTTTCTTAGAATAGATTTTGTAACAAATGAATTTTTGAATAATATGTGATTAAAAAATTAAAATAAAAAATCGAGTTTAGAAAAAAAATTATATATTTTAGAGAATGTGATTGAAAATAAATTTGAAGAAAAATAAATATTAAAAAATCAAACTCAAACGTGAGCTTGGGAGTCGAAATGGACCTATCATATTCATCTTTATTGGATAAGAGTTAAATCTACCAATGACCACTTAATTTTATATTTAATGATATTATAGTCATCCAATTTGATTTTATTTCACAATAACACTTAATTTTATACTGGTGTCATCATGATCATCCAATTTGAATTTATTTCACTATAATCACTTAATTTCATATAATGTTTCACAATGGCCATTCAACTTCGTTTTACTAATTTTTAAAGGGATAAAACAATAACTTTGCATTATATATATAAAATAAAATAAAATAAAACAAACTTAAAATTCAAACCTATTTAAAAAATTTACTTAAAAAAATAAAATAATTTTTTTAAAAAAAAATGTTACTTAAGACAATAAATTTAAATAAAAATATATCTTTAAAATAAAGTTACTTAGAAAAATAAAAAGTTATTTAAAAAATGTTCCTTGAAAAACAAAATAAAATAAAAACTTGTTTAATTCTTTTTAAAAATAAAATAAAAACTTATTTAAAAATAAACATTACTTAGAAAAATAAAATAAAACAAAAACTTATTTTAAAATAAACGTTTTTAAAATAAATTAAAAACCTTTTTTTAAAAAAAATTATTTTATATATATAATACAAAGTTACTGTTTTACCCTTTCTAAAATTAATGAAAATGATAAAATGAAGTTGGATTACCAATGTTATATAAAATTGGGTGATCATAATGAAATAAAATAAAATTAAGTAGTCATGATGACACTAAATATAAAATTAGGTGATCATAATAAAATAAAATCAAATTAAGTAGTCACAATAACACTAAGTGTGTGTTTGTCATCCTTTAAAAATTAAATTGTTTGCAACAGTATCATTTCTCCACCACACATTCATTTAATAAAATATTTTACACACAAACGAATAAAATTTTTTTAAATTTTAACCACACATTCCCCAAAAAATATTATTCAAAACTCTATTCTTTCTCCCATAATGGGAGACAAACATGGGCTTAGGGTCCGTTCAATAGAGATTAAAATTGAATTAAAATTGAAAAATTAGTCATTATTGTTGACTTTTATTAGACGAACGAGACCTAATAACAACCATATTTTCAATTTTAATTGAATTTTAATCCCTACCAAACGAGACACTAGTATAAAATTGAATGACCGTTAGTAAATTTAACCCTATAGGATGTCAACCGAGTTGCATTGCCAGGGAGGTGACACCCTCCCTGACAGAACACACACATAGAGGGGGAGGGAAGTATTTTTCATTTTTTATTTCATGCGGGTCCCGCGTCGGTCCTACACTTATGTGAGTGTAGGTCAACCAAGTGGGCAAATAAATTCTGGCAAAGTAGATTAATTCATAGGATGTTCACCACACACACTTCTATTTTGTTACAATTAATGTGACATAAACTAAGGTGTCACAAAGTACAATCAACTTCAACATCAAACAAAGTAGTACTTGACCTACAACGGTTATGCCCCTACACTAGACCAAGAAACGTGCAAGAAAATGGGTAACGGGACCCAAAAACTAAACCAAGAAAGAAAAATCAATTTGAAACCGCAATAATGCTGGAGATAATGCGTGGGATCCACCAATCAATTCTGGATACTGTACATAATTACATACTCTTTGAAATAAAAAAAGAAAAAAAAAATTATAACAAGATCCTCGTTTGCTTGACTGTGCACTGTCATCGAAACCTAAAAAAAGTGTAAGCGAGCACAAAAACACACACATAAAAAGATAAAACCCAGCTTCAATTCGTAAAGAAATTTTCTTTTCGAAAATCAATTGAGAAGAAAAAACGATTGAATTGTTTTTGTTTTTCTCTTTTCCGACACTCAGGCGTCTGCTAAATCTTGAGGTACTTTTTTCCATTTTCTTTGTATCCCTTTTTTATTTTTGAATCCAAGTCTTGATTTTTCCTTTTTTAATTTTGTTTCTGTTGTGAAAATCAATGTTGGCTTGTTTCTTTTTCGTCTTTTTTTTTTTCTCTTGATTTTTTTTTTTTCCTTTCTGTATTTGAGCTAACTCTACGTGATTTGCGTTTTCGGGAATGAAATTTTGCTCAAAATGGTCCCCCTTTTGCCGTTTGATTATGTTGGTAGATTCGTGCTTCTGTGGATTGATTTCGGAAATTGGGTGTCTTCATGTGAAAATAACCATCGAAAGATGTTTGCATTGTCTTAAGATCCGAAATTCTGCTAATTTGCATAATTAACTATTCAAACTAGTTAAATAATTGCTTAATTTTGCATCTTGTTTTGCTTATTCTAGCGTATCTTGCGATTTCTGTCTAATTTTTCTTATCCTCGTGTGCCTTGTGAGGGAGACAATAAGCATACTTGGTCTTTATTGCGAAGGCTTGGGAAAGAACTGAATTTTTCCATTCATTAGTTTTCTTTTATCTGCATTTTTCATTGCTGACTTCTCGAATGCTTGAATTTTTGGCCCTTTTCCAGGGAATTAGTGAGTTTTCTGCTAATTTAGTTACTTGGACTTGGAAGCATGCATGATTTGCTAATATTGGGTTGCCACAGATGTGAATTTCCAAATGCCGATTCTAACGTATTCACTTAGGCAATTGTGTAGTATGAAGATCAGTTAATTCCATGTGAACAGCTAACATTTCATTAATGATTTTTCCACGATGTTCTTAATAGTTTGGTAAATCAGTTAATGTATTAGGATGAGTCCTGATTTGAAGCACTGTCGGACAAAATGAGCATATTATTTTGATAATTGTACTTTTTGCAAGTGCATTTATTAATGTCGCGTTTTTTTTATAGAAGGTAGGAAAAAGGAGCACGTGTAATTGATAAATGATACCTGTGGACATTCAGAAACATGATAAGTTCATTTGAAGTATTTGCAATTTCATGACTTAATGCATTGCTGGTTTAGATTAACAAAAGGTCACACCTACATACAATAAAAATATTAGGAAAGTTGTGTTTATGATATTTGCTGTTTGTTCAGGACATTTTGATTAAATGTGGTAACTGTAAGCAATGTAATAATTAATTGATTATACTACCATGAATGAATTGTGGATTTTTTCGTCTGTTAACAACAACAGATGCTCCTACCTACAATTCCATGCTTGAATTTATCACATAATTCATCATTATATGATGATTTCATTTATTTCAGTTGTGTCATGTAATCATTCTCACTGGCATAAAAAAGAACTATTATAACTACAATGAGAGGGTTGGGTTTCAAGTCATTATTTACTAAAATGTGTAATTTGACAAATGCGGGGTTCACATATTTATGTCAGGTAGCAGCTTGATGAGGAATTAATTATCAGGATTTGTAGAGAACCAGGTTTTCTAGTTTTGTGAGCATGGATAAAGTATCCTCTGACTGTCCATATCCAGGATGTTTCTTTTGTGTCATGAAGGAAGGGAGCCCGAGCAAGCGCAGAGCAAGTATACTAAAGTTTTTCCGAGATCTTCCTTCACAGGATAACGATGGTCAGGTTCTACCCATTAGTGGACTCTGGAATACTGCCATGGCACATCCTAACGATCCCGAATTCATCGAGTTGGGAATATTTGAATGCATGGCAGCGCTTATCTGGAAGGGTTTAAAGAACCGTCGCTGGCTATCCCACGACCAAAATATATATATTCCATACTATGCAGCGCATATAATTGGATCTTACACTATGAATATGGAAGAATTTGCAGAAACGGCAGTGCGTGCCGGGGTAATCCCACCCTTAGTTGAACTTCTTAGAGGGAGGTTAACATGGGTCGAGCAACGAGTGGCTGTCAGAGCTCTAGGGCATTTAGCGACCTATGCCAGCACTTTCCCTGCTGTAGCTAGTCATGGCGAGATTTTAGAGCTCTCCATGCAGCTGGCAATGAGTTCACTTGAAATTGTTTACTCCCACTTTTACCAGTATGTTGACCGGAGGTTCGGTTATCATTGTGATCTTCTCACACGTGGCATGGGCGGTGTTGAAATGGAGTCAAGGAAGGCCGAGGAATGGGCTAGCCAGCTTCAGTGTTGGTCCCTTCAACTCATCAATTGCTTTGCTTTCAAATCTGAATTTCTTCCGACTATATGCAAACCGGAATTTCTAACAAAGCTTCCAGGCATGTGGGGCGGCCTTGTTAATGAAAACTCGCCGGCTGGTATTGGTTTATTACGGACAATTTGTCATCATAAGATTGGTAGGGGCCCAGTCGCTAGCTGCACTGGCATCATAGAGGCATTGTGTAATATTGCACGATCATCAGATGACTGGCAGTATATGGCCATCGACTGTCTTTTATGGCTGCTCCAAGATCCAAATATTAGTAATAAGGTAATTGATCTGAGTGCCATTTGCCATAAAATTTATTCACTACCAGTTGTTAATAAGATGTTTCTTACCAAAACATGCTCATTTTATTTATAGCTTGTTTGAGCCCCATTTTTTATTTTTTTAATGAAAATGCATTTTGGAATAGTATTTTGATGAAGAGTGTGGGGATAAAAAATAAGGTAAAGTTTGGGCTTGCGTGTAATATTATTTTATTGAAAAATGTGTGGTTGAAAATTAGAGAGAGAAAAATGTATCTTAGAAATAATGGGGATTAAACAAGAGCTTAATAATGTTTTAGGGTTGAACATATTTTTTGTCGCCTCCCTTTAGCTTTTTATCATTTTAATAACCGAACTTGTTTTCATTCCCAGTTAGTCACTGAAGTTTTAACAGATGCAATATATAACTTCCGTCTTACTAGAATATGAGATTTGATGTCTTCACTTGCCAACAAATGAAGAAATTTCTTCACTAAAGGCAAAATGCTAAAAAACATGTATGATGTATTTGGGAAGTTGCATTCATAAAATGATTTTATTAATATCAGATCATTTTGGTATGTTCTGTGTAATAACTTAAATTGATTATTTAAGATTTTTGCAAATATTTTTCTGGTTGGTTTGTCATCTATCTATATTAAATTTTACCTTGCAATATTCAGTATTTAAAATTTTTAAGGCGTCCTTGTATTTCAGTACTTTGGACATAGCTTTATTAGCACTGTTCCAGACCACATCAGTTTTCTTATTCATTTTCTGTCACACGTCGATTATCCTTTTAGCCCTTTTCCTTTCTTTGAAATGAAATAGCACGAGTTTTGAACTGCTCAAATTCTTCGTTTCAAGAAGCATATGAATTGATTCTCCAAGACTTCTTTTCAATATTGACTTGTCCTTTTTAGTTGAAGCATGTCAGAAATGAATGCTTATTTACCTGAGCATGATGAACAGTGTAAGAGAAGTCATGAATATACTTGAAAAGTCCAATTCCTGCCTAGTCTTTTTCCTGTGAGTGTATGATTCTCTTATTTCACATATCATGTGGCTCTTGTAAGGCATAAATTGTCGAAAATAAGCTTCTACCTTTAAATTGAGTTATTTTCTCTGTTCTTTGATATATTGATGACTAAGAATCGTAATTTAGAATCCAAAAATCTATGTCGACCTTTCTACTGTTGACGTTTCCTCATTCTGATTTTGAACCAGTTTCTTCAAGTGAACTTCATCAATTTCCATCTCATATCATAAATAGGAATAAGCAGGTCTTTGATTGAAGACAAACTAATTACAGTAAAAATAAGATAACAATGGACTATGGAAGGCTTTGACTATAAGACTAACTCCCCTTTATCACTTTCTAGTTGCCTGCCTAATGTTTTCTCCTACTCCCCTTTTTATAAGCACCCCCAGTAACCACCTTCTGTTTAAATAACAATATCTGATACCCTAGTCTGCTGATTCCCACCCACTTGTCTACCAGCCTTCTTAGCCTTTCTAGAGTAAGTGTATATGATGGGAGGTCTATCAGTTTCCTCTTTCTGATTTGGATTTCTTCAAGCGGACATCAATTTCCATCTCATATCATAAATGAACGGACCTGCCATGTCAGATTAACTTAATTGTTCTAACGTATGGAGTTAGTGCTTGCTTGGCTAAGCTTTCAAGTGCTTAGAAGCAGTGGGTCCTAAAAAGTAAATGAAAGTTGTGAGTCCAAAGGATGTGTGTTTAAAAATGATGTTTGACCCACTTAAAAATGATGTTTGAACAGCTTATAAGGACTCAAAAATTCCATTACATATTCAAATATTTAAATCTCCTTGCTCTATGCAGGTCATCGATAAGGCTGTACCTGCATTAGTTGACCTTGCAGAAATCTCTACTCTTGGGGATCATAAAAAACTTGGGGATTCAATTGTTAATGTTCTCCGGGAATGCATTCAGTCACAAGGAACAGGCCGCAACTCAATCAGTACCCATGCAAAAGAAGAGGTAGAGGAACTACTAAATTCCCGACAAAGATTAAAATGGGAGAAGAATATGCTGAAAGAGGATCTTCATATCAAACAGGCAGCTGCTTTAGTTGTAAAACTCGAAGGAAATTCCCTGTTCTCATCAGGAGATATTTCTGGTGCTGCTTCGAAGTATTCAGAAGCATTGGCTTTGTGTCCAATGAGGTCAAAGAAAGAGAGAGTTGTACTGTACAGTAATCGAGCTCAATGTAATCTTTTATTACAACAACCCCTGGCTGCCATAAGTGACGCTACACGTGCACTTTGCATTCATAGCCCGATTAATCGTCATGCAAAAAGCCTTTGGAGACGAGCACAAGCATATGACATGCTTGGTTTAGCCAAGGAGAGTTTGTTAGATGCTATTCTGTTCATAAATGAGTGCTCCCAATCGAGCGATCCCGATCTGTCCTTGAGGCAAAACAAGGTTCCTGACTATGCTGAGCGTTTAGTTAAGAAACAAATGCGTGCTGCTTGGTTATTTAGAGAGGCTGCAATTAAACATGGGGGAGTACAATGCGACGGGGAGGCTGGAGATATGTATGGACAAGAGACTGATGATTCTGAATGGGAAACTGCAAGTGAAAGTGATAAAGGAAATGATGAAAGAGATGAATTTGGTAAGAATGATCGTGCATGGAAGGCTGACATTGAACGGAAAGAAAGATACAATAAAGCTATGACAAAAGGTTACACTTCAACTTTTTGATTCTAAATACTAGGTCTATTGTACTCAGTATGCAGAACCCAGAAAGGGTGACTTTATCTCAGTTTTAGCCTTTAGGAATGTGTTTCTTTAGTGTGGTCATGTTTGATCTCGGGTTTTTTCACACTTGAGTAAGCTTGAATTTTCTTGTGCTCCATAAAATAACAAGAAAAATCTGATTCATAATGTGAAAACTCAAGAAAAATTTAGGATTTATTTCCTTCCTTTTAGGTTATTAACTTTTATTCTTTCAAAATTTTCAGTTTCATCTGCTGATTTTGGGTATGCTTTATTAAAATTAAAGTGATAAAATGGAACTTGGTCGTGCCAATTTTCCTATGAATGTCAAAATATTATTGGCATTCTGATATAATTCCAAAGTTTGTCTTTTCAAACAGTTTAATCCCTGATTTTTGTTTTGCTCTCTTACACGTATACGCTTCCCTGGACTGGATTCAGGATACTGGAAGTCGATTTTAATTATCATAAAGTTTTTACATTTTCGTTGTGTTAAGTTACTTGTAATGCTCTAAAAGGGTTTTACTCTGAGCTATGAAAAATTGTTTTTCTGTAGAAATGTTGTCACTTTTATTTAAACTTAATATGTGTATGTTCCTTTACCTGCAGTACGATATATATGCATTTATGTTTGTATAAATGTATGTAACATTTAGATGTATATTTTCTGCAATCTGTTTATTGCACCCAGACTTTTAATAAGTCTGATTTCATAACCAGTTGACATTCAAATATTTTTGTCAATTGTTCTTTTCTCGACTTAATTAAGACTTTGAAACGATGCAGACATGAAGCAGGAATACAACGTGCTGCTTACGGAGGATGAAGCATAGTCATGTCAGGACGAGTTAAGAAATCGAATATGAAAGAGAAATACGAAGAAATGAAATGTTAATGGATTTCTTTGCTCTTACTGTATCTCAACGATCAGGATCCTTTATTGTTGCTCAAGCATTTATTGATGCAGAATCTTGAAACGCAGATGGGATTTTGGAATGCGACATACATTGCATTTTAGCTGCTGCAGCTCATAGCATCAAATACGTGGTTTCTTGTGCGCGGTCGAATTCTATTTCTAGTTAAAATGTGTGTTTTTTTATGTTAGTTTTGTTTAAGCACTTCAATTCATATGCAAACTGGGTATTGATCACTGGTTGTGCTTTATTGTTTGCTCCTTAATGTGTATCTATGTTTATTGTTTTGTAACATTTCATAAAGTCTCTGTATATAAACCCTTGGGGAATTTTGAGTGGATGATTAACTTTGAACAATTATATTTCTTATAATCGAGAAGTGTATGTTTGGTATTGAACTCCGAAGTACATTTATTAGTATTGTCCAGTGATATCTCATCGTCCCTTTAAATTCAATGCTCTCTCCTTCAGGATCGGCAACTATGGCACCTTCCAAGCCATTTTACCTTTTTAGTGCAGGCTGCAGCATCAACGTTGGTTACATCTGGGTTTAAAAGTAGAGAAAGATAGCACACTTGTGGGTTGTGGGTAGTTTTGATGGTTTTACTTGGAAGAAAATGTGGGAAGATTCTGTCTCGGAAATCAATTTTCTTGGTTGTGATAATTAAGGCATTAACTTTCTTATTTCATATCAGCATTGATTCTCCTGGTCGCTCCTTAGGAGAAGATTTTTATTTCACCTCTCTTCAAGCTGATCGAGATAATTTTAAACTCGTTGCAAAATACAAACTCGAATATCAAATGGTGATTAGAAATAAATCAAGAGGGTGTTAGAGCATATGCGATGCCAATGGAGATTGTACTAAAAATCCCAAGTGGATCCTGTACTAAAAAGGTTACTAAACTTTACTATAGATTACTTGTTCACCGAAATTTAAAATGTTATTCGTTGCCGACCCATATTCGAATAAATTTACTTATCAATCATCCATATAATTTCCATCAGTGTTACATATAGCAAAATTCCATGAGCAACGAGTAACTTTTTAAATTTCGGCGACCAAATAGTAATCTATAACAAAATCTAATGAGCAACGAGTAACTTTTTAAATATTGATGAGCAATTAGTAACCTATAGCAAAATTCAGTGACCATTGATTAAATTATCTCTTAAAATTTCTGATTTCTTGAAACTTTATGCAGAACACACTTGGGATTTTTCTTGTCTAAAGCAAAAACTGATACGAAAAGCTTATAAGAGAAATGGAGAAAGAATAACAGAATAATGTGATCTCTTCTGAAAAGAATGTATTTATTTATATGAGCAAAAATTTCTATACAATTCGAGGATGACTGGAAAGAGCCGTCAACAGAGAATGAGTTGCATAGAAAAGAAATAGACAGCACGACATTTTATTGGGTAGAGGGAGAAGTGTTCAACCCATTGCCTTGAAGGTAGGGATTGCAACAGGGCGTGTATGAGATTGGTCGGCCATTTCCTACTCCGTTCTATCGGGTATTTTTGTTACCTTACCTTATCCCCATACTCGGTTAAAGCGGGACGGGTTCGGGGTGGGGAGGGGCAAGTCCCCGACCCCATTTATCGCCCTATTTATTTTATTTTTTGCTTTTATTTTTTAATGTCTGCAGTTAGTAAATATTTTTACTTTTTTACTAATTTGTTTAAAACAACTTGGGGATTGTTCTCTTCGTGTTTCAGTTTTGTGTTTTGAGTTTTGAATTCGTTTTGTGTTTTGAGTGTTTGTTTTGAAATTTTTGAAAATGCGTTCTTTTTATCATTCTGAAAAACTGTTTCTGAAAATAAAAAAATGGAAAATGCGTTTACTTTGAAATTTTGAGAATATTTTTAATAATATTTTATTCAAAAAATCTGATTATTCAATAAATTTTAATGGTTTAATCTGATTATTTAATAAATTCAATAAATTTTAATGGTTTAACCTACGAGGTATCCGGCCGACTGTACTTCCTTTGCGAAGAACGATCATATTAAACATCATTAAATTGTCAAACTCATCCATCAATAACAACTCATCATCACTCGAATCTTCATCAATGAAATTGTCGACATTCACATTATCATCCATACTGTGAACAAATTATACTCACATTAATTATCATAAGTCATAACAACCATCATTCATTCAAATAAAGTAGGCAACCTAGCATTGAGAAATGAAAATAAAAATTAACATCAGTTCTACAACCAACAACATCACTAAGTTCATACATGAAAACAATACATCACCATGAAAGTTTACAAAAGTACTAGGAGTTGTGAAAATAAAACAGTAGTTCAACATTGTACATCACCAATGAAAACAACAAGATACTAGATAAATGAAAACAACAATCATATCAAAGTAGTTCCAAGATAGGTCCTCTCCTTGCTTCTAGCATCTTCACAAACGACACCCTGAAAGTGGAATCCTTAAAAGCCTGTATTGCTTTCATATAAACCTCATTTGATACCCTTTCCATATTGTTTAAGATGTCCATGCATATAACAATGGAATAAGGATCACGACTACTAACTTCGCTATCCGATTGATTACATGATTTTCCTTGTATCTTTGCAAGCTTTTCTTTTAAGTAAAATATTCTAAGTTCAGTTTCTTTATTCCTCGTACTAACTGTAGATGACCACTGTGCCATGTAGGACTCAAGTTTATTACTTTTACCGATCTTGGGTTCTTTACGTCGACGTTCACCCGACGTACCGACTTCTTCACGCCGACAATTATTTGAAACCTCATCGACTTCATCATCATTTTCCACACGTACATGCACTCCCTTGTTCAAGAAGTCATCTTCTAGCTGTCTTTCTTCTTCTGATGTGTTTGGAAGTTGAGTGGAGGCATTGCCTAAGCCTCCAATAGCAGAAGTCCCGCTAAATATCTCCCCCAGAGTGTGGTAGTACTTACATCCTTCCATTTTAAACAGCTTGTAATCCGATTTGTTAATCTACATTACAAAAGAAGCCACATTAGAAAAGGGACACAATTGATAAGATACAAAAGTAATGACGAAAATATTCTTTAATAAATATATATGCCGTAAGATACTAAAGCAATTTATGAAAAAATATGTTTACTTCACATATATATTGAAACATTTTAGTGCGATGTATCTTAAAGAATTAATAGGAGCACCTCTGAATGGTAAGAATGAATATTTGTATCTGCTACTTCCACTAATTTCGAGCTCCCTCATAAAAATAGAAAAACAGGAGCTGCATCTTTTCTCTTTTTTTAAAAGAAATAAGAAATTAATTAATTGAAACCGATTAATCAATTCAAGCTTGTTTGTCATTAACCGCAGAGGAAGTACCTTGAATCAATCCATCACCAACACAACCAAGTTTCTCAGATTCTAGAGTACTCATTTCAGTCAGCTTTGTTCCCTTACTTAAGACACATGGGATGAATAATCCACGGACCAAAAATGATTGTTTGGCTGAACCACCGAAATTATGGACTTTTAATCTAATCAATAGAGTAACATTATGGACTTTTAATCTAACCCGTCTCAGCAATATATGTTTGGAAAGCCAGCTATATTGATTCAGCACTAACATTTCTTAGTTACTTACAGATCCACAAGGGCCAATAACTACTAGAATTATTGAATAAATTTCAGAAGAAAGCAACAAGATGCACCAAAAGAGACAGTCTTGAGCAAAATTTCAACCATGTGGAGAAAATTTAGTGTACTTTGGGTGAATATGAAATGCAGGGAGAAAGTTTTGCAATAGAGACCCCAAACAGCAAGAATAGCCAAAAAAAAAAACACCCATACATAATCTACAATTCTGCCTCCACCACCATCTACCCTTCCCCCCGCGAATTCAACACCCCAACTATTATCAAACCCGCCTCAATTTTTACACCCAACATATTAAAAAATAGAGGCGAGACCTTACCCAACAACTATGATATGGAATAGCAAGCAAATAACCAAAGATTATCACAAGCAAAGAATCAAAACCTTGATTTGAAGATGCGAAACCTTGATTGAAACAGCCCGTCGAGAAGCCTTCGATTCAGAAAGACTAGCTCAAAACTTTGATTTGAAGATCACGTAGAGAACACTTCGATTTGACAACACAATCTGTTTTCAATTTTGGATTATGGGTTTGTGGCCAGAGCATCCTTTGTTACGAGAGAGGGGAGAGAGACAGAGAGTTGAGAAATGTCGTTTCCGCGTTTTGGCAATTTCCCTGGTTTTGTTGTAAGTTTTTCCAAAATGCGGTTTTAGTCATTTTTCGTTTTCAGTAGTTTTTTTTTTTTTTTTTTGCCATTTTAAAAACCCGTTTTCGAAAATAAGAAAGAGAACACATTTTCACTATTTTGAAAAATTAAAAACAGAAAACGGCTTGAAAACGAGAAAGAGCAAGCCCGTATGTTTTCTTTAAAGATGATGATAAATTTATTATTTTTCTTTGATAAAAAACTTAAATTTGAAATTAACTTTAAGCGGAGCGGAGACTATGTTTCCCATCCCCACTTCGAGGTAATGACCATCACCATGTCCCCGTCCCGTTTACCCAATTAGGTGGGTAATCCCCGCCCCATTCGGGGCAGGGCTCCACGGGTATCGGGTTAAACGATTTTTTTTTGCCATCCCTACTTGAAGGTATGGGGGTGGCAATGGTATGCGGCTGCCGAAGTGGATCGAATTGATTTTTTTGG
Organism: Fraxinus excelsior; assembly: GCA_019097785.1. NCBI lineage: Eukaryota > Viridiplantae > Streptophyta > Magnoliopsida > Lamiales > Oleaceae > Fraxinus > Fraxinus excelsior. The sequence continues at coordinate 656,625 of CM032644.1, forward strand.
ATTGACTAACGAACACTCGTTGTAATCGAAATGAGAGATTTGGAACTATAGATGCAAAAATGAAAAGTTAATCTTCTTAGAACCTCAGTTGCAACTTTCCCAAAGTTTTATTAAAACCAAAAGCAGTTTATAATTACAAAGTACCCCCATAGTAGTAAGAAGTAAACATTGCAAGCATTGAAACCATCTTAAGCAAGGATCATAAAATCTTGGAGTACTAGAACATAACCTCAATAGGCTCAAAACCTTTATCAATTGATGCTTTCACAGCATCAACAAGAATCTGTGTCTTTCTACTGATGGTTGGCCATTTCTTTTCAGTACCCGAACCGTGTTCTTTTATACCGGAAACTAAACCCGAGAACTCCTTCACCATAAGGGCTTCCTGGGGAAGATCTGTATTGATTTTGTGTTCAGTTGGTGCAGGTTCAATCCCAATTGATAGCTCAGCAAATTTGGTGTTTGCAGTTACATAAAATGGTCCAACGTTCTCTTGGAAAGGAATTACAAAGTCATGGACTCGTAAATATCCATTGGCACCAAGAACACTGATATCCATAGTTAAATTGGTGAGGAAAGAACAATAGAAAGTTGCTCGTTTCCCATCCTCCCAACGTAAAGAAGCAGCGCAGGATAGAATTACCCCGTCTTCGTTGAACTCTGCATCGGGCAAGGCAGTTACAGTTTTAGGCAGTTCGTAGTCAGTAGCCCACAAGATTGCACGAATAGAGTACCACCCGGTGTCCCCAAGAGCACCTAGAGCATCAAGATCTGGCTTCACACGGATGTCGTTTTTCAGAAAATCATCGCCGCTGTTGTATGAAAAAATGCTGTGTATCTGTCAGAAAGATAACATCATTTCCTCAACTTTTTGACAATAAAAGCAGGGCAATACTGAGTTTGGTGAAAGTAGTTCGCACAAGAAAATTGAACATTCAAGATTACTAATATCTACTCACTCACTATTCTAATACATACTTATCCGATTGAAAATTGATACTATACCGATATCAAAGAAATTCCAGTTGACAAATCAGTATAACTAGAAAACAGTACATTTTGACATCTACAATTATAAAATGAGTTTTAGCACAGCTTCTAGATATAAGTAATTTACCTACTTCGGTAAAAATTCACAAGAAAATATTATCAAAATAAACGCACGGGCACAGATACCCAAAGAATACCGTTTTAAGTTGGCCAAAACTGTGAGAATCAGTAAGGAATTCTTTCATTTTAGAAGTCCTTGGATGGTGCATCCACATGGTAGCATCCATGAACTGCAGCCCGTTGGATTCACACGCCTCCAGAATCAAATCAAGCTCCTTGACGTTCAGAGCCACCGGCTTATCCAAAAGTATGTGCTTCTTCTTCTTAGCCGCGGCAACGGCCCATTTGAGGTGGAGGCTGGTGGGAAGCGGGATATATACGGCGTCGACGTTGGGGTCGTCCAATACGGCGTCGTAAGAACCGTACGCCTTGGCTGAAACCGGGAAGCCGTTGTTTTTTGCGAAGTTAGCAGCTTTCTCGAGCGATCGGCTGCCAATAGCAACGATAGTGGAGTTGGGGCTGAGTATCATTGCGCGGGACACTTTGCGAGCTATGTTAGCACAGCCCAGTATCCCGAAACGCACAGGCGGCTGCTCGGTGGCCATTGTTTAAGGCAATAGGGATGGCAAGAATGTGCCGTTGGTGCGAAATTCGGGCAAGAAATGTCTGGATAAATAATGCATCTGCACTACACAACACGCACTTGTCACGTGCATTTCAATTTGGACCCCATATCTACACATACCTAGAACTATGCCATGTACTAATTTTTTTTTTTTGTTTTTTTGATCTGATAACCGCAATCTTGACGGTCTTCACCTGTCCTACCTTGAACCTTGATGAAGGAGGTAAATAGCTGGTTATGCCTCTAAGGACCAAATCTATATTTCAGGATTCGAATCCTTGACGCAGCAGTCTCAAACAAAACTGGAGTTTTTCCACATTTCTCTTTTACCACTTGAAGATGTGTCCAGGGGGCGCCATGTACTAATTATTCGACGGACTCTCCTTGGACATAGCCTATGTTTGCTCATGTACTAATTATTCGATGGACTCTCCACTTTTAAGACTAATTAGTGACTAAAAAGGTCTTCAAAAGACTATTTATTTATAAAGAGTATCTTATGTATAATAGATAATATCTTTAAATTTAGAAATTAAAATTTATGTTCTCTCCTGGATTAAACCGACATTTTTAATAGGTTATAGCTATCAATAAAATTAGGTCCTTGACTCTGGGGCTAGGACCGGGTCATTTCAGATAGTTTTTGTTTTGTGACTATAGCATGTAAATGGCTCAAAAATAGAAAGATTCTCGTCATTGGACCTTTATACAAGGTGCTGCTTGCTGCCTCTATTAGGTCGTGTCATAATTATTGGGTTTCGCCTAACTTTTGCTCGAAGTTCTAGCTTCCCCCCCTTTTTTTTTTGTCTCAATATGAAGTCTTGATCTGACCTCTTTATCTTAACGAAAAAGAGTTTTTTTTGTTGGACACTGGTTAACTTTCTTGCAAAACAGTACTTTGAAAGTGATAGTTGACCGGTGTAAGAAGTGTCGAAGGATGGTTGTGCTTCCAATTAATTATGCAAATGAACTGTACTCTCGATCCCCCTGAAAATCGTACGTGCGAGTCTCCTTGCAATCAGCTCACACCATTCAAGGTGGCCCACCTTCCAACCTTCTTCATCCCATACCATAAGTCCTTAGAAAATCTTTTTTATTTAACAATGACTTCATTTTATTTTTTTAAAGAAATATTTATTGATTTCTCCTCATCATTTATTCAACATATTTTTGTATATGTCAATAGTCGATTAATTCAAATAAGATTAGAATAATTTAAAAAATAGAGTATTGAAATATGTAATTTATTAAATGCAATTATTAGAAAGTAAAAATAGAAAGTGCGTTTGGACTTTTCAGATTTGTAGAGCAAAATCCAGTCTTTATATTCTTAAAAAGTAAAAATAGATAGTTTCTTGAAACATATTTTTAAAAATTGACTCTCAAAATTGAGAATATTTTGTGTTTAGAAAATCATCAATCTAGCTTCGTTGGTCCAAAAATGAGACTTGGGCGTAATAATTGTCATTGAATATGTAAATGCCTTGGAAAGCACGGAGATGTAGGTTTAATTTAATTAATTGTTGTGACAGCAACAATGGAGGGAGGGTGGTTGGCTGTTCAACTCAGGGAAAAAAAATAAATTATTTTTGCAAGATTCTTGATTACAGCAAAAAGATTTCGTAGCATAAAGAATACATTAATTTATTAATTTCGGGGAAAAAAAAACACTTCAGAAATAACATCATCATTCGTAGAAGTCGATAATTCTATAAATGGTATTTCCACTTGTACATCAAGTGATGTACATAATGGGCTACACCCCTCTCACATGGGAAGTGTGATCCATTGTATAAAATATTTTTTTATTCGAGCGGCTCCCATCCCCATGTAAGGGGGGTGTACGCCTCGATGTAAAATGTGATGTATCCCAAGTATTGCTCTTCTATTAATTGTTGCATCATGTAAACTAGAGATGGAAGAAGGGAAGATGGTTGGTTGCTCCACTTGGAAAAATGATCAATCGTTTTTGCAAGATTCTTGATCAATTTATACAACAAAATGATTATATAGCTTAAAGAGTTCATTAATTTCCAATAAAAAAAAAAACTCCATAAATAAAATCATCATTTTTGTCATATAAATCGATAATTCTATTACTTTCTAAAGGAAAGGTGAAAGTAAATGATTGACTAATTAAAAAAAAAAATCAACCCTTGAACTGAAATATTAAGAGTGTGATTAATTGACATGGAAAATATATCATAAAAAAAAAAAATTCTGTATTTTGAGGAAAAACAAAAACAAACTCCCTTTTAAAAATGAGGAAATTAGACATATTTTTAAAAGTTAGAATATATTTTCCATGAAAAAAATCGCAATTAAACACTTTAAAGTAAGATTTTGGATGGCAAAGTAATATTTTTTTTTTATGAAAAATAAATACAATCAAACGCACCCTAATATTATCAATGTCAAATAGAGATGGCGACGGAGTTGAGCGTTCCTTCTTGTCCTCCACCCTCATTCGTTGCAAATTTTTGAGAGTCATGCTTCACTACTAGGTAGGGGTTCACAGAACAGAACCCCTGCTGAAAGGGTTTTTTTTTTGACTTTTTTATGATGCGGGTCCAATGTGAGAGAGACTGCTTTGCCAGACCTTTCAAAGCAACCTAAAGCAATTTTTGAAGGGCAAGTTGAGAAGGCGACAAATTAAAATATTCTCAAGGTGGGATCAAGACAGAAAAAAAGTATTAAAATGGCCGGCGAAGACTTGTGATTTGAGCTTAAAGTTCTAGTTTTATATTTGCTTTCTAGTTTATTGGGTAATGTTCATGATAAGATTTCCCCACCTATCTAATAATTACTAAAGAAACAATAGCTTTTTTTTAGTATGTTTTCAACATATTGTACAATAAATTGTGGGAAATGATTGAATTTGATGTCATCTTGAAAAATGGACAAAAAATGAATGTTTTGCATTTATGGCCTCTATGATGTACCGACACGGACACGTGTGTTCGACACGATACGTATTGGATATATCGACACATGATTTTTTTAAAAAAGTACAGATACGACCGTTGATTAAATTCTTAAAAATTTTTCATTTATATAGTATAAATTTAGTTTTATACTTGTTATTAATTTTTCTTGTTGAAATCTTTTAAACATGAACACATATTTGTTACTTGCTAATAACTTTGAATTAATAATATATATTATAAAAAGAAAAATAATTACGGTAGAGTGTTCGAGAAGTGTCGGTATCGACTCGTATCTGACACGTGTCGGACACGAATACGCTACCCTAATTGAAGTGTCCGTGCTACAGATGCCTTAGTAGGAAAATGGGCATGTATGCCCCTAAAAGTAAACTGAATTTACAATAGGCAATTTTTACCCTAATTTTTATTTACCCGATAGTGAATACCCCAGCTCCAAATCACATATCCCTTCGCATTCGTAGCTGAAGGGAAATTAAAAAGAAAAGGAAAAAAAAAGATCATCCAATTTCCATGATATGCACGATATCTTCCAAATTTAGTTTTGAAAAATGCTACAAGTACATGAAATAACTCATAGATTTTAAACAGGAATTTGAATGGTAGAATCATGTCTGTCTCTGTGTTGTTTTCCCTTTTCCCATTTTGAATATATTCTCTCCATTTCAAATTCATGTACCAATTCTATATAATTTCATGTACTTATAGCAAGATTCTTCAGTTTTTGCGTGACAACAAATCAATCATTTCTATACCAAATATCATACTTTTACAGTCCAATCAGACACATTTTAATCAAGTACTACTATATTAGAGAAGCAACAAAAAATAAAAAACTCCAACTCAGTTAATGCAAGTCCAAGAGCAAGTTCAGGATCGGTTCGACCAAAACCATAACTGCACCACCAAATTTTTGGTCATACCATAACCGCACCCTAACCACGTAAATCGGTTCGGTTCATATCTCGGTTCGGTTCGGTTAATAACCACGAAAATGAATTGTTTTTTATAAGTTCAAATTTCAAATGTCAAATTGAGAAAAATTATGAAGAAAAGCCAATAAAAACAATACTAAGCAAATTTAACAAACAATATCCCAAAAGAAAATGTAAACATCCCAACTTCCAAAAGGAAAAATTCGAATTTAACAAACAACATCATCAACATAGGTCAAGACATTCACTCTCAATTTATTACACAAGTTACGAATGAATTTAAATAAAATTGACTCAATCTTATTAAATTATAGTGTTCATCTTTATTTACCAATCATGAACTTAAATGTATGGATAGAACATCATAGTCTAGAAGCCACCTAAGATTGCATGAAAAAAATTAACAACTAAGCTATATAAAGAAGCGAACAGAAACTAAAGAATCTAGGCAAAATTGTTTGTTTTCATTCTCACTTTGAATTCAAGAAACCTGTTAATTGTTTGCTACAAGGAGAGCAACTATGAAAATCGGTTCATCAAATCATATCTTCCACAAAAAAAAAAAAAAAACCTAATTAATGATAGAATTAATCAAAAAGCAGCAAAATAACATGAAAAACAAAAAGCAATTCAAATAGTTTAAAGCAAATTTGAGCTTTACTCAGTCACTCAGATAAAAAAATAAAATGAAAGTCAAGCTGAAATGTTGAACAGCTTAATACATATATAAAACCATCCCTAATAAAACATTTGCGACATTAAATTTCACAGTTATATAAAATCATCCCTTATAAAACCTTTAAGGCATTAAAATAAAAATCAAGCACCCATTTTTCTTTTTTGGAATTATAATCTGTACATAAAAAAATCAGCAATAATCCAGCTATACTCTGTACATAAAAAAATCAGCAATAAAAATCAAACACCCGTTTAATCTGAATAAAAAACGACGACAAAACTTTTGTACATGAGCATTGACTGGGTCTTCTGTCATTTCTTTCTCGGACAACTCAGGTTAGGAAATGGTGGCGGAACTGGCGAGTTCGACCATCGGCGGCGGATTTGAGTGGAAGATTAGGGATTGGTCTTCTCTTCTGCTTTAATTAGCTGGATTGGGTAAGGTACCAAGGACAAGGATTTTAAATTTTAATTAATAATACAGATAGTAGGACAATTTGACATTGAATTTGCCAATTGGGCAGTGAGCTGGGCTTGCTTATTGGGTTAAGTTTTAATTACTATTAATTGAGCCAGAATTTTGGGAAGCCAAAATAAAAAATAAAAAAAATTGTCCAATTAATTTTGAGAAATAATAATGGAAAGTCCATTTGTCCAATTTTTTTTTAACGGGTAATCGGTTCGGTTCGGTGCACCATAGCTAAATACCATACCCGCCTCTAAATGAAGCGGTTCACTAAAATCAAAACCATAACTGCCCCATTGCACCATCGGTTCGATTTTTTTCGCCTCATTCGGTTCGGTTAACCACAGTTTTCGATTTTCACAGTTCGAATTGCCATCCCTATTTCTATAGCAAATATCATATTTTTACAGTCCAATCAGACACATTTTAATCAAGTACTACTATATTAGAGAAGCAACTGAAAATAAAAAACTTCAACTCAGTTAATGCAAGTCCAAGAGCAAGTTCTAGTTATCCACACAAAGACAACCCCGTTTGGCCCCATTATTCGTTGTTTTAATTTTTAGAATAGTATCTTTTTAAAGAATCCGTGGTTAAAGAAGAAGATTTTTTAATTTTTTTAATTTTTGTGTAATATTATTTTATTGAAAAATGTGTGATTGATCATAAGAGAGAGAAAAATGAATTATAATTTAATGGAAATCAAACGAGTGCACAATCACATTAGTAAAATGTCAACATCTAAGAGTTGCATTGAAAATTCAAGAAAAATACACTACAATTAATGCGCTTTTAATATAGATTAATCCAATGGTTGTCAAAGTAGACAAATTCAACAATAAAAATAAGGGAACAATACATTTCTAAGGTGTTTACTTTACACCTTTTCAAAAATACAAAAATAAGTTTGAAAATTCACAAATCAGGTTTTTTAAATTTTTAATTAATCATTAATGAATTATTAAATCAATTTATTATTAATAATTTATTGGTCACAAATTAATAATTTTTAGATCACAAATTAGTAATTTTTAGGTCACACAACTTGTACTCGTCACAGTTTATCGAATTCAATTGTCACAAATTGTTTATTGGTCACAAACCGACCAACTTATTGGTCACAAACATCAACTTATTGGTCACAAACATCAATATTTGGTCACAAACCATCCAAACAATTGGTCACAAATATTATCCCCACCACACCTTCGCCACAACACCACCCAAACCACCACCGTCGCCCCATCACAATACTAACAACACCACAATAACCACTGCCACACCGTCACTACCACACTGCCTGCACTGCAACCATAGCCAACACTCCCAAGCCACCCATCGATCATCGAACTTCTGCCACCAACAAAGCCAACAACCTATAACCACCGTAACCTCGGAAGTCGTTGTCGCCGCCTCCACCATCGTCACTACCACTACCGTCGCTCACCTCGCCACAACACCACAATAACCATTGCCACACAGCCTGCACCAGAACCATAGCCAACACTCCGTAGCCACTTATCGATCATCGAACTTCTACCACCAACAAACGTAGCCAACACTCCGCAACCGCTAGACCAGATCTGCTGCTAACACTCTTCCACAAACACAACCAACACTCCGCCACCAACAAACAACCTAACGACGCCATCGCCACCACCTTCACTGCGCCGTCGCCGCCTAATCCATCACCGGATCTAACATAATCATCGATACCCAAACACGACCACCACCACAGCCCCCATACACAGCTAAAAACATAGCCCAACATGGATTTGGGGAAAGTGAAAAACACACCCAACAACAAAACAAAAAAAAAACTCACCACCGCACCTACAGCCAACCCGTCGCACGCACGCATAAACACACACCACAAACTCACAGCAAATCCACCACCGTACCCACCGCCAACTGCAAGTACGACAAAGCCCGACACCCACCATTGCACTAGAACAACGAATCTGCATCGAGGACGCTACTGAACAAACCGCACGGAGCGGTAATGAGTGCTGCCACGCGAGGCAGATACTGTTGATGAGGACGAAGGAGGACAGATCTGTTGATGAGGCGAGGCAGATGTTGGCGGTGGAGAGATGGAGAGGAGAAGAGGCAGAGAGACGAAGAGGATAAGAGGCAGAGAGAGAGGACGGTGTGAATAGAGAAGGTGAGGAAAAATTGGGGATTAAAAATGTATAAGTAATAATTAAAATCTTTAATTAAAACCTGATTTTTGTACTATGAAACTAGATACTTGATTTATGAAAATGATATTTTAAAACTAGGGGTAGGTGTAATTTCCTCTAAAAATAATAACAAAAATAATAACTAGATCCAACTTGAATTGGGCCCAACACCAAACCGACCCAAACTTGATGAGTTTGGGTTGTATTAGGTTATGTTGGGGTGGGTTTAAACATATATTGAGTTAGATTGGATGATTTGATTTTATATCAAACAAATCATGTTAGGTTGAACTTGGATTGATTCAAAAATAACACAACCCACATCCAGCCCTTTATATTCACATTACATACTTTATAAATACATTACATTTTAATTACATTAAACGTCATAAACATTTATTCATTATCACATTTATATTCTTAACTTTTTTTTCGTCACTGCATGATGAAAATGTGAATAATAAAAAAATTGTCTTATTGTAACACATGAATGAGTATTTGCTTGAATTTCGCTCAAATGAATGTGTAACTATTTAGAATCCATCAAATAAATATTGAAATTCACCAATAAGTAGGAAAACTAAAATATCTTATTAATCAAGAATTGAGTGAATTATTTTTACAAACTTAGCGCATATTTATAGATTAAAAACAATTCCTAATTAAAGTGAAATTCTAATTCAATAAAAAAAATCCAAATAAACTAATAAACTATTTAACAAATCCGAATAAAACTAAGTTACTGTAAAAATAGCGAAATTATCCTTAAATTGACTCATAAAAAAACTCTACATTAGAGCTCTAAACAATGGAATTTGACCCCAAAAGTTTGACAAAAATCATAAAAAACAATGTACATAATCGAAAAACGCTTTCGTATTGTATTCATGGATGAAAATATAACATTCGAGTTGAAAATTTTGCATATTTTCTTAGATCTTCCTTTTTTTTTTCTATTCCAATTATTTATGATTTTCTCTTCTAACTGTTCCGAATTATTCCCTTTCACTTCAAAACAACTCAACCCCTGAGTTGTCATCTAGATATAAAGGCTCATGGGAGGAAAAATCACTGTCTGAATTTGTAATGGTTAGAAAATCTTTCCCTCCCACTTTAGCTTTACGTGCTCTTAATGTTCGTGCAACTGTAATCTTTTTATTCTTCTACTTAAACTTGTAAGTATTATCTCTACCCTTATGTATGGCATCCACGTTAATTTGTCACGATCCATCCAACAGAATATGACACATCCAATTGAACAAGATCACAAAAAACTTCTGATTTGTAATTAATTCCAATCAACAAATGTTCCTTACAAATTTGAGTCACTTGAATAAACGAACCCTTCTTAATCCATTCAATCTAATAATGATCCGGATGTGGCTCGTTTGACAGTTTTAGATGATGCACCAACTTTTTCGTGATTAGATTCTCACAACTACAATGTCTATGATCATACAGCAAACAACATCATTAGCTTGAAAGATCTTTTCACGTTAAGTTAAATCTTCCTGCTTGGGTGAGCATAAAACTTTCTTCCCATTAGATACAAAACCTCTTTGTTCTTCTCCGTAAACTTCATCGATACATTCTTCATCTTCCTTATCTCTGACACTTGTTTCGCTTTCTTCTACTACAAGTATTATGTTATTTTCTCTCTGAACTATAGGCTCCACGATTCGTTCATAGCTGATTTCCTTATTGCTAGGTTGAATATTCTACCCATGTTTCCAACAATTTGTAACAACAATTGATGGATCACTTTGGCCTGAGTAGTAAGATTGTCAAGTCGTTGATTTTGAACGTCCAAATTTGCCTTCGTAATTGGTACGTCACCCATGGTTGTGAATAAAAGATATAGAGATGGGAAAATCTGTTCTGATACCATTTGATGTAGTGCGAAATAAGGAATTCAAGTAAAAACCTTAAGAACATGGATTTTGGAATCTATCAAATTAGGAAAAATTAAACTCACAAATTTTATTAATGCAGCTGATAAAAAACAGTGAATTAACCATTTATTCATACGAGTTTACATGAAAACCTAGTTAAAACGGACTAAAATTGCAAAGAATTCAAAATAAACTAAAGGACAAAAATAACACTAAAAATTTAAAAAGTAGTTTTCGAGTTCTAAACGAACTCGGGTGACCAAAATCCATCGTATATCACGGCATAACGATGAGTTCTAGTCGTCTCGTCGTTCTCTTTCCGAAATGGTATTATGGGCCCAAATTGAAGTTCGATTGTCACACACTTACACTATTGCCAATTTGGAAGATAGGTATTATTGGCCATAGTTGAAGCAAGATATTGGAGTTATAGTAAAAAAATGTTATACTTTTCAGGTGTTAAAGCAAGATATCGGGTTGTACTTGCCACTTCCTATCCCTCAGGGCATACACCAATATCTTGCTACTGATTTCGTTTTGGGATTATCTCGTACTCAATGGGGCGCAAATTTTGTTTTTGAGGTGGTTGATAAGTTCTCCAAGATAGCTCACTTTTATAGCTTGTCAGAAGACCTCCAATGTATTAAATATTGCCAAAATATTTTTCGGGAGGTTGTTCGATTGCATGGAGTTCCCAAGTCTATTACATCAAATCGAGATACAAAGTTTGTGGGACATCCTATTTTCATAGTAGAAAAGAGACAAGCAACCCATTTTTGTTGCAAACAAAATTGCATGAAACAAAAATTATTTACAAAGTCCACAATTATAATTATAGGAGATAATCTTCAGGCAATACTGTGCCAAGTGATCAAGTGCATCAAAATATGGCTTCAAAAGAATGCCATCTTTTGTAGAGTCCAATCAATCTCAAAATATAATAGCAAACAAATAACAATGATGAGTAACTTCATACTACAAAACTGATGAACAATAAATATGCACAGAAAGGCAAGACGAAGCATCCAATATCGTGGAAAGGAATATATTGATTCACTAGGTTGCACCACAAGTGTGATGATTTATTTCACGAGTGAGTCTAGTTCTACAAATAATTAATGCCATTAAAAAATATAAATACTAGGAATTGGAAACAATATATTCTAATAGCAATTATCTATGACCTTGATCGACAACAATGAACTATACTCAAAAAACCATCTTTGATGCAAGACAAATAAAAGTTTTAACATTTCAGATCACCATTCCGTTTCTTGGTACTTCTAATGAAGATTGCTAATTATATTATCTAGATAATTGAAGGAAAATTGCCAGAAATTTTTGTCTGGATGGGCACAATTTATCGATATTGAACGTCGAGTTTTTGTCACGGATGTAATGATAATAAAAATATAAAACAATATTACGACAATACTAAAAATGACAGTTTATAAATTATACTTGTTCCTTTCGAGTTTTTGTAATTTGATATTGTTGTACAATAATCTCATTATCGAGTTTCAAAAATATATCTTCACCAAAGAGACAAAATGAGAGAATTTGCCTCCACGTGCTTGTGACCTTACCCCATAGTTAAAAAGTTTTTACTATTCCTATTTTTATGTTATACTATTTTTAAGTCATTGTTAACGTGTTCAATGTTAAGGATTGACTGAAGAATTGATTGAACATGAATATTGTTCTTAATAAAATAATAGAACATAAAATCTATTAACAAAACTAATTAGTATTAAGAACCTTCCCAATACAAAGTTTCCTTAAAAACTCTATGCTTTCCCATGCAAATGGCTCATCAATACTGTCTCTTCGAGCGTAAAACCAAAAGGAAAATTCAAGTGATGTAAGAAAGAAAATGAATAGTGTATAAAACATAGTACACAACATATATCAAATGAATGACTATTAATTAGTCCAGCCAAATTAAAGAAACTCTTGACTTTAAATCAATGAGCAGTGAACCATAAGATAAGCATGTGAGTTATAAGATGAATATGAGCCAATGCATTCACAAAACTTGGTATAGCTTTGCAACTACAAGAAAATCTCAAGGATGAATTGTTGTAAGTGATTGAACATAAAATATAGTTTTACAAAAAGGTTTCAAGATAGGTCAAGGTTATCCAAACCTATATATAAACTATATAACTCTTGCACGAGATGATGCCCCCAATGGGGATCGACCTGACCGATCAGGTTGAGGGGACATCACCCCTCGTGGGGGCTTAGGGGCAACGCCCCCGAAAGGAATTTTGATTTTTATGTATGTATGGAATTGAATATTTTCTAATGTTTTTAAATGAAATTATTAATAAGTGAAATTGTATTTATAGTTTGTGTGAAATGTAAATAAGAAGAATTATGAGCAAAAAAATAAGAAATAAAAAAAGGCGCGGGTGCAGAGACATTAAAATTATTATTTTTAAACACGACTTTAAAAATATTATTTTCTGTTGTTGTGAAATTAAAGTTATCGATTTTACACACAACATACTAGAGTTTCATCTTCTTTACCGAATTTAACAGTCTCCAAAAATGAATATACTTAGCGGATTTAATCAATCTTACCGGATTTACATGAAGCATACTGTATTTGACATATACCAGATTTACACTCTTTACCGAATTTTGCATAAATTGAGTTTACCGAATTTGTAAGGACTTACCGTATATGTAAGTCATTTACCGTTTTTTGCATTGCACATACCGTATATTCATGGGCCTTAATGGCTTTTAATAAAAATATTGGATTTTCAAGGAGCTCACTGTATTTGATAGATTTAATTTCTTATTAAATTAACATTATTTACAAATGGAGAAGTAAGAACAAACAATCATACACTGGAACGATGTTGAATTTGCACGAAAATAGCAAACAAATCTTTTAATATTTGCAGAGATGACAGTAGAAAACTTTGGAAGCACGGAAATGATAATGACATTATAAAAAATACAAAGATTCAGAAGTAACTAACACTGGAACAATGTTAATTTAAACGAAATTAGCAAAAAAATCTTCTAATATTTGGAGAGACGATGACAATAGAAAACTTTGGGAGCACATAAATGATTATGGCGATTTGTGAATAACGTTACTCAACGAAGGTAAATAAAATTTTGTATTGCCTCTTCTAAAGAAGATATTTATAAAATATTAACAGAAAATACGTCGGCAAATTTTTTTCGCAGATATTTTTATAATCACGTCAGCAATTTTTTTTAGATCGGTTTCAAACTAATGAATGAAAGAGGGATAAAATAAACAGTGAACCATAAGATAAGCATATAAGTTATAAAGTAAAAAAAAATGGAGAATGTTATTAAAATAAATAAATAAAAACCTCGGACATGGGGTGTCCCGTGTCTCTACACTGTGCGGAGACACCTTTGCACACGGAGCTCTGTGTGCAGACCAATTTTACTCCGCACACGCGGAGTAATTTTTTTTTTTTACATTACTGTGTCATATCGGTTTGCAAGATATTTTTCTTATAATTACATGTATCAATTAAGTCAATAAATACTGTGCACACGGAGCAAAATGCTCCGCAATGTGCGGAGTAATATATTTTTAACATTACTGTGTCATGTCAGTTCGTAGGATTTTTTTATTTTTATTTATATAATTATATGTATCAATTAAGTCAATAAAGATGGTTAACAATAGCGGATGATACAATGAGAAGAAATAATTAATTAGTGGGGATGAAATGGGAAGAGAAGTGGGGATAAAATGGGAAAGAATAATACGTCCTGAATGAATAGTGAACTATGAATTGCCTCTTTTAATAGAAAAGAGAAATATAGATGTGTGAATGAGTTAAAGGTAAATAATTTTCAAGATTTTACTTAAAATCCAAGTTTTTGAGTTTAAATTTAAATTTATTCAATGAGCAAAATAGGTACGAGTTTTAGATGAATCATATATGATTTAACAAATTTCAAATCGAGATAAAAAAATATTATAGGTTTTGTTTGTTTTTCATTATCAAATTAAACTCAAAACATTTTAGTTTGAAAAAAAACTAATTTGATCAAAAACATTACGGGTCACTCAATCTTTTCTCAAGACTTGTCATTGAATTTTAGGTTCCGTTTTCGGTTGGTCGCCATTAACAATTCCGTCACAAAAATTAACGTCATTTCCTATGTGGTAGAAGGACTTCCTCTTATGTACGTTCAATATTAGCATTAACAAGGTTCATTGATTATTTTGTTGTTTAATAATTATATATTTTAACTTGTAAATGTCATAATTACAATAACACATAATTTTGTTAAAAATCATATTTCAATGTCACGAATTCCATGTTAAAAGTGTAAATTTACATTTTTCTGAACAAATTATTGAATTTTAAATTTTCATTTTAGATTGAATATCAATAATAATTTTAGGTTCAAGATATTGTGATGCTCAACACATTTGAATCCACTCAGAAAATCTTTATTCCTTCCATATGTTAGAAACATATATAACATTCTTGGACCTGGATAGCTATAACTAATATATTGGTATTTTGGGCTAGGACAACCTATAAAAAAAATTGAGCCTAGAAGTTCAGAATTCCGCCCATAATTCCAGAAAGGAACATGCATATTCACAATCACAGTGTAACTTTTATTCCAACCAGCAAAACCAGGAACTCAACCTGGAAACAAAAACAGCTGTTCTACAAGACACTATGACTGAACATTAATCACACAATAAAAAGGCAACAACCTAATTTCAAATATGACACGCACAAATCCTATGCAGGGAAAAGGCAGACCGGGCAACATAGAAAGCATTATAAGTCTAGACCTCAACAGTTTCAAAACCTTTCTCAATTGACAGCTTGACAGCATCCAAAACCTGCTGTGTCTTCCTGCTCATGGTTGGCCACTTAATCTCAGGTTTAGAACCATCAAATTTAATGCTTCCAACCAGTCTAGAAAACTCCTTCACCATTAGGGCTTCTTGAGGGAGGTCTGTCGTCACATGGTGCTCACTCGGCTTAGGCTCCCACCCAGTCACAAGCTCGGTGAATCCTGATTTCGTAGCAACAGAAAATGACGCCTTTTTCTCTTCAAATGGAATAACGAAGTCATGCAGATGCAAAGTGCCATTTGTTCCAACAACGGTTACATCCATTGTCAAGTTGGCCAAGAAAGAGCAGTGGAAGGTGGCTATTTTCCCATCTTCCCAATACAAAGAAGCACTGCATGCTAGAATAACTCCTGCCTTGTTGAAAACAGGGTCACGCAATGCAAGTACTGTTTTCGGAAGCTCGAAATTGGAAGCCAACAAAATTGACCGGATGCAATACCACCCAGCATCACCAAGAGCACCGAGAGCATCAAGATCCGGCTTCACACGAATGTCATTCTCCAGAAAATCTTGTTTTGCTGCAAATGTAAAGCAGCTGTTTACCTGCAGAATTGACAAGAGCTTTCTTTTCATTTACATGCATTAACGTAGAAGATTGAATCAACTTTAAAGTATCAAAGTAAATGATGGAGCCATTTATTAAGCAAGTTACAACTTCTAAAAAACTAAATACAGTATATCAATGTCAAAAGCACCACAATTCTTTTTAATATAACGAACATTACTTCTATCTTAATTAAGGAAAAAGAAAAACATGGGATGTGCGAAGATCACAAGAAAACATTATCTATTTTGGAAATTCGTACCGACACAAAGAAATATGAAAAAGAGCTATTAAATAAATAAAACACTTTTATAACTTTATTGAATGATGGCCATAGGCCATGAGCTTCTAGCACACATTGATTCCCATATATAATAAAATAAGACTAACAACTCTCCACTATTTTTGTGGTTGGTGTTTATCCAATGAATAGATATAATTATCAAATAATAAACTAACAAACCTGCATTTCTGTAGGACTCTGTTACTTGACTTATATTTGATTTAATACATTATTTTTCGTGGTTGTAGTGTTAGTTCATGCAAGATCTTCTCATCCTATTGGACTATCATTTGGTTTGAATTTAATGATTCCAAGTGTTCTTGATTACTCAAAATCTATGATACTCGGACTCGGGTACGGGTATCGGGTATGGTTACGTATCTTAGTATCAAATCTTTTACTTTCTAAAATGTAGGATACAGGAATATGGATAAAAAGAATCCAAATTTCAGACACCGGATGTGGATACGTCTTTCAAACTTCAATTTTTTTTACCAATCCAGGATTTCATTTTGAATACGCCAAAATTAATTATTCACAATAAAAGAAATGAGTATTTAATAAGGGGTTAAGACAAATAAAATAGAATTTTGGGATTTAGTTTTCAATTATGGAAATTACTAAATGGTTATAGAGTGAATTGCCCAAATAATCACTGAACTTTACGCCATACTTCTAAGAGGTCACTGAACTTTCAAAATTACTCAAATCATCACTAAACTTTGCAAAAGGTTTCTACGAGGTCATTGAACTTTAAAAATCACTTCATTCATCACTGAATTTTGCAAAAGTTTCCCAAGGGTCACTAATTCAATGATCTCCTAAGAAACCTTTTGCAAAGTTTAGTAATCCCGTAGAAACATTTTGTAAGGTTTAGTAATGAATGTGGTGATTTTTAAAGTTTACCTCGTGAAAACCTTTTGCAAAGTTCAATGATCACTAAGGTGATTTTTAAAGTTCAGTGACCCTTTGAAAGCATGGCTTAAAGTTCAATGCCTATTTGGACAATTCACTCAAATGTTAAATATAATATAAAATGAGGAACTTGATTATAATTTGACTTAGTGAAGCACTAAATAACACTATATGGAACCCATTTTCATTTTATAAACCACCAATACAAAGAGAAAAATATGGGAAAAAAAGAAGAAAATGGAAAGAAAAAAGAAAGAAGAAGAAAAAGAAGGTAAAACCTAGCGCCACCCCCTTTCTCCACACTCTTAGCGACGATGCTAGGTTTATAGAGAACAAGAGCAGAAAAGAAGAAAAAGGAAAAGAAAAAAAACAAGAAAAAGGAGGAAGAAGCAAAAAAGACGAAGTGTCCGGTTGAAATTTGGGGGATCTGACACATATCTCATACTCATGTCGTGTCGTGTCCGACGGGTACTCCAATTATTTCGAAGAGTCCGAGCATTAGAGCTCAAAATATTTCAATTGATTTTGAAATTATGTGTGGATTCACAACCTTATGACTCCAAGATTTTCTAGTATCCTTATCACTTCTTTGACCTTCATCATTTTCGTAGTCAAGTCATATGACATTGCTAAAATTCTCCTACAAACTGTGCTGAAGCTGGAGGCACAGTTTGGTTCGAAATTTTTATCTTCATCCTTGCGAAGATGTCACCTATTGCTGTAGCGTGAATTCACATTTTTTTGCGAAATTTGTGTATATGCATTTTAAGTGCTTCATATACTACATGGGTTGTGTCTAAGCCAATAACGGGTCTCAAGGTTTCTTTAAAGTGTTTCAATGATCTACCATGAAGGATATTATCAGACTTTTGCCATGGAATGAACTCATTTGTCAATGGTGTGAATTTTTTTGATTTTGTGGTATTATTTTGATTTGGTGCGACATATTTGGTGGCGGTAGGGTCTTCACTCGTGAAATTTTTGTGCGACATATTTGGTGGACGAGAATTAATGTGAGATGAGTGTAAAGTAGTTGTCAACATTCAAGAATAGTGAAATGATGGTGGAAGAGAAGAGTTGTGGTGTGCTGAGTGCTCATAATGGCCCAAATACCAAGAAGAAAATATAATAAAGAGCTTTAAAATGAATTAAAGACTGTTTATAACTTTATTGAATGATGACCATGGGCTATGAGCAACTAGCACACACTATTTCCTATTTATAATAAATAATATTAACAACTCTCCACTATTTTTGTAGTTAGTGTTTATCCAAAAAATAGATTTAACTATGAAATAATAAACTAAGAACTCTGCATTTCTACATGACTCTGTTAGTTGACTAATTCTATTAATGCACCTAGATTTAAATTTGATTTAATACATTATTTTTCAAGAGAGTGCTATTAGTTCATGCAAGATCTTCTCATCTAGCTGGATTATCCTTTCGTTTGAATTTATTGATCCCAAGTCTTCTTGATTACTCAAAATGTTTCAACTGAATATGAAATTACGTGGATTCACAACCTTATCACTCCAAGATTTTCTAGTCTCCTTATTACTCATTTGATCCTCATCATTTCTATTGCCAAGTCGTATGACGTTGCTAACATCCTCTTGCAAACCGTGTCGAAGCTGAATGTACAGTTTTGATGGAAATTTTTATCTTCATCCTTGCAAAGATGTAACCTACTGTTGTAGTGTGAATTCACATTTTCTTTGCAAATCTTGTATATATGCATTTTAAGTGCTTCCTATACTACATGGGTTATATCTAAGCCAATAATGAGTTCGAGGGTTTCTTCAGTGTTCCAATGATCCACCCATGAAGTATCTGATTGGACTTTTACTATGTAAAAAACTCATATGTTAATTTTGGTGTGAAACTTTGTTTTTGTGGTATTGTTTCAATTTGGTGTGACATGTTTGGTGGGGGCAGGGTCTTCATTGGTGAAATTTTGGTGTAATGTATTTGATGGACGAGAATGAAAGTGAGATGAGTGTAAAGTAGTTGTCAGCATTTACAAATAGTGAAATGATGGTGGAAGGGAAGAATTGTGATATGCCAAGTGCTGATAATGACTCTGATACCAAGAAGAAAATATATAAAAAAAAAGAGTTTTAAAATGAATAAAAGATTGTTTATAACTTAATTGAATGATGACCCTGGGCGATGAGCATTCAGAACACATTGATTCACGTTTATAATAAAATAAGATTTATAACTCTCCACTATTTTTGTGGTTAATGTTTATCCAAAGAATAAAAACTTCTCATCCCGTTGGACTATTATTTGGTTTGAATTTATTGATCCCAAGTCTTCTTGATCACTCAAAATGTTTTAACTGATTTTGAAATTATGTATGGATTCACAACCATGGGTGGACACGGGGGGTCACGTAACCCCCTAACTTTTGGTATTTTTTTCCTTTTTGATAAAGTTCTGTTTGTAATGGACTGAAATCTAAATTTTAATTTAAATCAAATTTAACAATTAATTTCAATAACATATTCCATGAAATCCACAATATTTCAACTTTTATCAAAATTTACTAAAAAAGTGATTTTAATTCTCACCAAATAGGGGCAAAAACAATGAATTTGAACTTTTTCTCTTTTCTCTTGTTCTCTCACGACTCTCTCCATCACACCTGTACCAAAATCTTAACCCTTTTAATTTTTTTTTTTAAATTTCTCTGTAATTTCTCAACAAACTATTACATCTACTACAAATCGTCACTTCCCAATCAAAATTTCAACTAATTAAAACCTAAATTTGTATTTTCTCCAATCAAATTGTGTATATAGAATGTGTTTGAAATGATTATGTCCAATTTGACTTATATTTAACGATTGTGTTTATTTGATTGGTTATATATTTTTCCTTTCAATTAATTGAATTGAATGTTTGTACTAAATACATTATAAATTGTTTAAACGTAAATATGCATTTTCTTGCAATGACCAGAATATTAATAAAATGCCCTTCGAAATCAAATTGATGAAAATGATGAGCAAAATAACATGAAGGAATTTTTTAAAAAGTAAATCTGCACTCTTGGGTCAAATTTGAATCATTAAAAATTCAAGAACAAAGTATTTGATGGTTTGATTGTGCCCAAATTCAGAATGTCTGCTTCCACCATTGTTCACAACCTTATCACTCCAAGATTTTTCGGTGTCCTCATCACTCCTTTCATTCTCATCATTTCTGTCGCCAAGTCATAACTTTGGTAACAAAACTAACTCAAAACAATCAAAAAGTATTTGCACAAGATAACACATTTGCATAGAACAACCAACAGAGTTTCAACTTACTGATTTGAGTTCACCGAAAAGCTCCGAATTGGAGAGGAACTCTTTCATTGCAGCAGTCCTGGGATTATGCATCCACATGGTAGAATCCATAAACTGCACCCCACTGGATTCGACCGCCTCAAGAATCACATCCAGTTCCTTCACGTTCAGCGCCACGGGCTTCTCCAAAAGCAAGTGCTTCTTCTTCTGGACAGCCAGGACTGCCCACTTAACGTGCAGGCTGGTGGGCAGTGGCATATAGACAGCATCCACATCTGGGTCATCCAAAAC
Source organism: Fraxinus excelsior (assembly GCA_019097785.1). NCBI lineage: Eukaryota > Viridiplantae > Streptophyta > Magnoliopsida > Lamiales > Oleaceae > Fraxinus > Fraxinus excelsior. The sequence continues at coordinate 677,613 of CM032644.1, forward strand.
TGCTTCGTACGATCCATATACCTTAGCCGATTTCGGGAACCCATTTTCGTTAGCGAATTTGGCAGCTTTTTCCAATGATCGGCTGCCAACGGCGTAGAGAGTCGAATTTGGGGAGAGGATTATTGCCCGGGAGACTTTTCGTGCTATGTCGGCACAACCTAGTATGCCGAATTTGATTGGCAGCTCAGCCATTTTCTTCGGGATTCACAGTATGAGGGGGAGGGGAGCAGGTGAAGTTTCAGCGTCCGGCCTGCATATATCAGAGATAAATTTCATTGGAGTCTTCAATCTTTGTTAAGCGTGACATTGAAGGTCCTCAACCTATCAAAAGTGTCATTGAGATCCCTCTTATTTCAAAATTGTGCAAGTACAGTTCTCACCATTGAAACCGCCGGCTTGACCATTAGAAAAGTTGCTATTATAACCTTAACAAATAAAAGCAAAAACTAAGAAAAGGAAATACCACACCTCACCATGGATCTCGATCAGTCGTACCGCTTCCCAATCATCAGCTCAATGCCAACATTTTTTTTTCTCATTAGCTAATCGTCACAAAACATTACCATCTTCAAAAAGCAAACTAACTTCCATCCGATCCGAAGTCAAATTCATATTTCATACTGAACTGGCTTTTTTTTTTTTTTTTCCTTTTCTTTGTTCTTTACTTTTTTTTTTTTAATTTTTGTTTAAATTCAAATAAGGTATAACGGTCCTCTTAAAACGCAATTTGACTTTTTAAATATCAAACAGACGATTTTAAAAGTTTCATATATAAGTGCAGAAATGATTTGGTAGTAGCTTAAATGTCATATTTTGTTTAGGTGGAGTTTTCCCTTATAGATAATTTATTTTATTCGAAATTCCCTTTGAAAAATGTTGTAATGTTATCATGAATAGCGTTGGTTAAAAAGACAAATACGAAGAAACAAAATTAACAAATAAAAATACAAACCTCCCACCTTATCCACTGCACTGTCCCATAATTGTTGAATGAGAATCTGTCTTTTTTTCTCATATTTAACATTCAGTTAGTTTTTTTTTCGAGTTTTTTTTTTTTTACTGCACATTGCTTAATATTTTTAAATATTCACTCTTACAAAATTTTTAAAGATTAGTTCGGGTCAATTGAAACTAGGGCGGATGGTGATGTAGACTGTTAAAAGGGATCAAAGAGATAAAATATTAAGTTTATTTTTTTTTCTTTAAATTATTATTCAATTTTATTTGTTCAAAAATAATTATTTAATTTGTGGTTATGTTTTCATGTTTAGTTTAAATTTATGGAAATTCCTATTATATTTTTTATTAAAGAATATTATGTTATCGTTCCGCAAAGAATTTAAATTTTGTAACACTCTAGTGTTACAAAATTTTATTTATTTACAAAAAGATTTGGGAGAGAGAGGCGGGTTTATTAGATTTTGTCACTTTTTTTAAACGTATTTGACAAGCTAGAATTTCCACGTGTGTTGCAATTTTGAGGAGGTGGCTACATTCATTGAGTTATCTCACCACATCAGCTGCCATGTGGAAGTTCCGTCCAATTTATCAACGGTCGTTTGCTCAGTAACTTCTGGGATGTCGAATTGTAAAGTTTAGTGACTAGTTGCGTGCACGGCCGAAAGTTCAGTGATTAAATAGGCAATTCTCTTTGAGTTACTTTAAGTAGTAATTGATTTTTAATATTATTTTCATGACATTAACTTTTGGACTTTAAAAATTTTTCCCCCTAATTTCTTCTTTTAATAAAACAAACATACAAATTTTGCATTATAGGGTACTAAAGAGTCAAACTCTTATTATGTTGGCTAGCTTACAACAATACTAACCACCTTTACGTTGTCAATTTTGTATTCATAAACTACAATATAATTAAATAATCAAGTAATATTTTTGAAACAATATTTTAATAATTTTTTAATATCAAATAATTATTTTAAGGACTTGTTATACATGGAGAAATTACTTTTAGTTAAGATGAACCGAATACTTAAAACTACAGAAGTTTTGAGTAATAATTGACAATATTTCTAAATAATAAAAATTGTAACAATATAAATTTTATTAGAAATTCTATCCTATAAAAAATTATAAAATTTTAATGTAAATATTATAGTGCAAATAAGTTGAAACTATAAATAATTTATAGACAGAGAAAATTAAGTGACTAATAATTTAATTATGAGGAAATTACACGAACTCAGACATTTAGAGATCACAATTCATAAATCAGAGGTCTAATTTACTATTTCAAATCTCAGATGTTTTGCTACACAATTTCAAACCATAAATTATTTCTACCTCACTCAACTCATCCCCACTACCATTTTCAAAACGTAAATATCTCTCTTCTTTCCCTCTTTCCTTTCTCTCTCTCTCTCGCCACTCTCCCTCTTTCCCCATCCTCTCTCTCTCTCGCGTCTCCCTCTTTCTGTGAGTTCCATCGTCGTCGTCGAAAACCACAGCGGAGAACTAGATCGAACCACAGGGAGATGCACAGAAAGAGGGAGAGTGGCGAGAAAGAGGGTTCGGTTCGGTTCTTCCCCTACTCTCTCTCGTCTCTCTCTCTGTGTAGCGGTGAGTACCGCTTCATCTCCTTCGCTTGCTTCATCTCCAAGCTTCGCTATGCAGCGAAGAGCGCCGCTTCATTTCCCTTGCACATGGCAATCGTCGGTGCTGCCATTCTTCTTCTTTTTCTTTTTAAATTTTTGATGCAGTGTTGTGTAGTGGTAGTTCGATGGAGCTATGAGCGGTGGTGAGTGCGGTTGTGGTTGGGCGTGGTGCTATGCACAGTGGTTGGTTTGGGTTTGGGTGTGGTCGTGGTGTGCGGTGTTTGGGTGCAGATTGTTTAGTGGTGCGGGTAGTTGTTGGGGGTTGCAAAATAGTGGTGGTGCATTTGTAACGTGATGGTAGTGCATCTGTTGGTGGTGGTGGGGGTGGTGCATTTCTGATGGTGGTGGTGCATTTTCTGGCGGTGATGATGGTACATTTTTGTTGTTGGTGGTGGAGGTGGTGTTGTGGTGTTTGTGGTGGTGTTGTTGTTGCGGTTGTGGCGGCGTGATGGTGGTCACATGTGGCAGTGGTGGTAGTGTTTGTGGCGGTGGTATCTAACCACTATTTTGGTGTATATGGTAATTATCTGGTCATCTGTGACCATTTATTGTGGCCAATTATTTGGTTAATTTGTGACCAAGTATTGGTGGAGGATCATGACGGGATGGGGTGTTTGGTGTATGTGACTGACTATTTGGCTCATTGTGACTCATTATTAATATGTGACCTTAAATTTCGATAATTTGTGACTAAAAAATAATATATGACCAAGAAATTTGAAAATATGTGACCTATCGATAAACTGTGATCAATAATATTTTTTGATCCATGACCAATGAAGTAAATTGTGACTTATAAAATTTTTGTGACCTACAAAATTTCTGATTTGTGACGTTTCAATTTTTGATTTGTGACCAATGAACAAATTGTGATCTATAAAATTTTGAAAGTGTGACTGTAAAATAATTTGTGGCATATAAACAAAATGTGATTTCTAAATTTTTGATTTGTGATCGTAAAATAATTTGTGACTTATAAAATTTTCGATTTGTGACCGATGAAAAAAGTGTGACTTATATTTTTTTTATTTTTGAATTGTGACCGATAAATAATATGCGACAAATTATATTGAATTTGTGACCAAATTATATGAAATTGTGACATTAATATATTTAATTAATAAAATGTGCTCTCCACTCGCCTAATGTGACAATGATGCTCAAGTAGTAGTTCGACCGCTCGCTTAGCACGAGACATTTCGCTCGAACGACAATTCGATACCCAAGTTTTCTATTTTGCATTTATTTATTTTTTATCCCCCTTTCATCCCAAACATTAACCATTATAAATATACAGCCTATGGTCCGTTCAAAAGTGTAATTGATTTTTTTTTTTTTTATTGTAGAGATCATTTTTTGAAAATTCCAACATGCTTTTATTGATTCCTTAATTCAACCACAATATTATTTGTTCATTATTCAACTCATATATCGATCCATTATTAGTAGAGCCTCGTTATAAGTCAAAAGTTTATTCTTTGAATTTCAAATCAGTATTACATATCTGTTGCATCAGCCTAGAGATCAAAGTACAAAAAGATTCTTAATCAAACACCAAAAACAAAATCCTACCTTTACCACTTAACCTTTAGATCTCTGGAGTTTTGGAGAAGAGGTGCTTAGAGTTCCAGCGTTGAAGAAAGAAAGAAGTTCGTTCTTGGTGATCCAATGGAGAGAAAAGTGGCCCAAAGTTCTGGGAAATGCGAGTGTGCACAACCAAAAGAGTTACTCGATGATTTACAAGTTGGGTAGTTAATGTCAACTAATGATTAGTAGTATCAGGACCAATTGTAAGTTAACGTACTTTTCTAGTGGATTGTTTATTCGAAAGTTTGCTTGAAGGTTTATTATCCAGTTAAGAATTTTCTTTCATTATCAATTTTGTTGTTATTTATTTTATTCCTCGTCTAAATATTAATTTGATTGACACTTAGGATTAATTTAATTGAATTAATTACCTTAGTCATCTAGAAATAATAATTAAGACACTTGTTACTTATTATTGGTTATTCCGCATTTCGGTCTAAGTTATATGGTAAATTTAATTATCGTTCTCGGACTTTCAAGATATTGATGAAAAAATAGGATCTTGCTTGTAAAGAAGAGCTCAATCATCATGTATACATTGTGTTCGTTTTATGATAATATATCCATGAGTCAATAATCACATGAGACGAGAGTCTTCTACACATTCACTTGGAAAGAGAGAATTATAGATTCTTATAATCAAAGTATTTCTTCTATTGCACTATTTAATCTTGTTCATTATGATGTATGAGGATCTACTCCTATTGCTATAAAGGGAGGGTCTAAATATTATTTCTTTTATTGATGATTACATTTGTTATAATTTTGTTTATCTTATGAAATGTCATTCTCATTTTTTTTTATCTATTTATGAATAGTTTAGATCACTTGTCAAAACTCAAGACTTTGTTGTAATTAAGGGTGTGTTTGAGCCACATTATTTTGGAAGAATGTATTTTGAAACAGTAGAATGATGGAGAATGTGTGGTTGAAAAAGAAGGAAAAGTTATTGATGTGATGAAAAATATAATTTTATTGAAAAATATGTGGTTGAAAATGAGTAGAAGATTGAGAATGAAAATTTTAATGTGTCTTAAGTGTTTTAGTTGTGATTTAGATGGAGAGTATACTTCTATTGACTTGCTTTTGAGTGGACTTTCTATCAAACCTTTTGTAGTAAAATCCCACAATATAATGGTATTGCTAAAAAGAAAAATAGGCTTATAATTGAAACTTTACGTTCTCTCGTATTGTTTGCCAAAGTTCCTAGTGAATTCCGAGGTAAAGCAATCAATACTACTATTTATCAATCAATAAAATTTCATCATCTCACTCTTCTAGTTAGTCACCCTTACAAACATTGTCTGTGAATCCTCTTGATTATCCTTTTTTAGAAACTTTTTTGTTGCACATGTTTTGTTTTTTAATCCTAAAGTGGAGCGTAGTAAGTTAACTTCATACTTTGCCATTTGTTTATTTTTAGGTCATGGAAAGGGATAAAAATGTTATCGTTGTTTTGATCATGACAATCAAAAATCATACATCTCTAGTCATGTTTTGTTCCTTGAGCGTATTCCGTTTTCTATTCTACACATTTGCAAGATAAAATATCATAAGTAAGAGTATTATAATAATGCTAAAATTCCCCTTAAACTCAGATATGGTAGTTAGAAGAAGCAAGAGTTTGTTAATCAAAAAATAAAAACATTGAATAAAGTGAGACTTCGTATAAGGTGCATCAAAGAAGGAACAAAAGGTAGTGTAATAGTGCCATGTTGAAGGTGGTGTTGAATGAAATGACAATCAATTTCAATGTGTTTCATCCACTCATAGAACATGAAGTTGTAAGACATCTAAATAACACTCTTGTTATCACAATACATAGGAGTTGGAATGGGAAGATTAAGACCCATATTTGCAAATAACCAATGCAACCATACAATTTTAATGGTAGTGAATAACATAACACGATACTTGATCTTGATAGAAGATCAAAAAGTGATAGTTTACTTCTTACTCTTTCAAGAGATAAATGAATCACTCGAAAGTACACAAAAATCAGTGGTGGATTTACGATCAATTGGGTCAATAGCCTAATTAGTATCAAAGTACGCACATATCCGTAAAGATGAGGTCAACATAAATAAAAGACTTTGAAAACATGTGTCATGAGAATAGCATGAAATACAAACAACAACGTCCTAATAAACCGTAGTATGAGATGTAAAAATCTGACTAACAGCATGAACAACATAACATATACCGAACAACCAACACAATAATATCTCAAATAAACACTAAAAGCCCACACAAATATTAAATCCAAAAATAAAGAAAATATGGTGAAGAATACCATACATTAGTACGTGATGGTTGGATCCGGGAGAGTTGTAAATAATATCAATACCTCTTCATTCAACCATAAGATAAAGTATTCATATAAATTGAAGCTCTGATATCATGCTGATATTGCAAATATATTCATATATATTCTTATGCAACTTTCAATAGTTATATTCATATATATTCTTATGCATCAATTTGGCTATATAATTTATCCAAGACATTTGCATAGGATTAAGTAAGATTTGTATAAACATTTCTTAATGCGCCCAGCCGAAGAAGATGACTATGTAGGCATGTGTTACACACGAATCCTACGGATAGATGCGACACTGTCCAAGTCCTACTGACCCATATTGAGGGAAAGGTTTTTTGGAACTTAAGCCAATGCCAAGTTCTCTGTACAAATAGTTTATACAATTTTCCCAGTTGAGAGAACTACAATTTGGCTCGAAAATAATAGGTTGTCGTACATAATGACATGTATAAAATATTTTCTAAATAGTTCCTGTTCATCGATATCTTTGATGATTATGCGCGAATCTTGATATTGTTGACACACTAAAATGCAGCCCAAAATCAAAGGGAAGTCCAATTGAGAAATTCAAGATAAAGACCCAATGGAGAGAAATCCAAGATAAAGACCCAATGGAAGTCAACTAAAAGGCCCAAGAAGAAAAGCCCAAACTGGGAGCCTGTGGAAAAGCTTGAAGATCGGAAGCCCAAGAGCAGAGGAATACTATCGCCCAAAACTATAGGACGCCCAGGAGCTGAACGAATGTAGTACTGGACAATCGTCCAGGACGACAACCTCATTGTCGCCCAGAACCCCAAGTCGCCCAGGATCAGACAAGTCTAAAGGATATGGTCTGGAAGCGGTTGGCAAGTGAACCCGGCACGATCCCACGATCCAGGAAGCAGCAAGGGTAGTGGCAACGGTTACTAAGCAACTACTCCCCAAACAAGCGGTTACTCACTAAAAGAGTGGACGGTTGCGAAGGATATGGAACAAGTCTGAGCAGTTTCGATAACCAAAGGATGCTCAAGAAGTATAAAAGGAAGTAACGTCATGGAAGAAAGGGACCGAATCAAAAACTCTCTACAAGAGATCATGTAATTTTCATTTCTTAGTTTAAATTTAATCCTTTTTTCAGTACTCGTGTGCTTGCGCCCCTTGGAGGCGTTTTGTCTACTTCCTAATTGTAATCCTTCACTGGCATACACACCCCTTTTTGGGACTTTGTCTCAAGAGGTCTGTTCCTTACACAATCGTCTGACCCTTCTCTCTCGTAATTGTTGGCGGGTTGCAAAAACGCGTGAAAACAATTTGGCACGCCCAGTGGGACAGTTGGTGTTTGGTAAGTGAAGATACAAAAAGAGAAAAGATATCATGCCTCATAAAAATTTCGATAAAGAACCAGCAAGTCAAGGAGTAGTCCAGTCTGTGGTTGAGCGATACGAGGAGCAACAACACTCTCCACGACAGATGGACAAAATCCAATCAGTCACAGCCGCTACGAGCCAATGACAGAATTGAGCCCTCGCACAATGCGTGCATTGCTGGAAGAACTCACGTAGGATGTCGTTGAACAGGTAAATCTACGTAGCATTCATAATATGGAGAAGTTTACCCAGAACGAGAATATGCATTTTGATAATATGGCTAAACAACTAAATACGTTGAATGAAATCATGAATAAGTTGGTAGGCCAAATATGTCAACCTGTTATGCCTATAGATAATCACTTCCAATCTAGGACTATCGTGGGGGCATACTTCGCCATACAATTCTCTTGGTGTAAACTCCGGCCCAAATTTGGAGCCACCTTTCGGCCCTTCTACTTCAAACTCAGGGGGAAATGGAACCATAAACGTGAATAATGGTAACACTACGTCCAACCTGGGGGGTAGTACCATCATGAGAGACAATGTCCCAAATAATGGACAGAACGGGTTGCGTACGAATGACGGTTTAAACACTCAGTTTATCGGTCATAACAACCTGAATAATGACACTTTTATGGCCAATCAAGGGCAGACCACTAGACCTCCCACGAATCAGCCAGTAAATCAGCCAATGGGAAACCCATATGACCCTAACGCCGTGCTAAGAAACCAAATTATGGAAATAGTGCAAGATCAAATAGCAGTTGGGGTACGTCCGGTGATTAGGCCAGTTTACACCAAGCCATATCCTGATTGGATAGATCAGGCATATCCATGGCCTAGAGGGTACAAAGTACCGGAATTCTCACTATTCACCGGCCCAGGAGAAGTATCTACACTAGAACATGTAGGGAGATTCACGTTGCAAAGTGGTGAGGTGAATGATTACCATAATTTGAGGTTGTTCCCAAGTTCCTTAACAGGGGTAGCTTTTTCTTGGTTCATTAATTTGCCAGCAAACTCCGTCCAAACTTGGCAGCAAATGGAGCAATTATTCCATGCTCAATTTTATAAAACTGAGTCTGAAGTTACACTGGCCGATTTGGCGAATTTACGTCAATTGCCTAACGAATGGGCAGAAAATTTCCTACAAAGGTTCAAAACGGCCAGAAGTAAATGCTTCGTGCCATTACCAGAAAAGGAATTTGTCAAAATCGCACAAAGTTATTTAAGCTTTGATCTAAAGAAAAAATTCCAGGATAGAGAATTCCAAGATTTATTCCAACTTAGCGCGAATGTCGTTAGATATGAGCGACTGGTAAGAGAGGAAGAACAAATGAAAAATTCCAGTAAAGGTATTTATTATAAAGACCCGAATTTCAATGTTCATACTATCGATGATGGTTATTATGACCAGACCGAAATATGCTTGGCTGAGTTATATGGTAAATTTAATTATCATTCTCGAACTTTAAAATTCTGATCAAGATATTGATGAAAAAATAGGATCTTGCTTGTAAAGAAGAGCTCGATCATCATATATACATTGTGTTTGTTTTATGATAATATATATATCCATGAGTCAATAATCACATGAGACGAGAGTCTTCTACACATTCACTTGGAAAGAGAGAATTATAGATTCTTATAATCGAAGTATTTCTTCTATTGCACTATTTAATCTTGTTCATTATGATGTATGGGGATCTACTCCTATTGCTATAAAGGGAGGGTCTAAATATTATTTCTTTTATTGATGATTACATTTGTTATAATTTTGTTTATCTTATGAAATGTTATTCTCATTTTTTTTATCTATTTATGAATAGTTTAGATCACTTGTCAAAATTCAAGACTTTGTTGTAATTAAGGGTGTGTTTGAGCCACATTATTTTGGAAGAATGTATTTTGAAACAGTAGAATGATGGAGAATGTGTGGTTGAAAAAGAAGGAAAAGTTATTGATGTGATGAAAAATATTATTTTATTGAAAAATGTGTGATTGAAAATGAGTTGAAGATTGAGAATGAGAATTTTAATGTGTCTAAGTGTTTTAGTTGTGATTTAGATGGAGAGTATACTTCTATTGACTTGCTTTTGAGTGGACTTTCTATCAAACCTTTTGTAGTAAAATCCCACGATATAATGGTATTGCTGAAAAGAAAAATAGGCTTATAATTGAAACTTTTCGTTCTCTCGTATTGTTTGCCAAAGTTCCTAGTGAATTCCGAGGTAAAGCAATCAATACTACTATTTATCAATCAATAAAATTTCATTGTCTCACTCTTCTAGTTAGTCACCCTTTCAAACATTGTCTGTGAATCCTCTTGATTATCCTTTTTTAGAAACTTTTTTGTTGCACTTGTTTTGTTTTTTATCCTATAGTGGAGCGTACTAAGTTAACTTTATACTTTGCCATTTGTTTATTTTTAGGTCTTGGAAAGTGATAAAAATGTTATCGTTGTTTTGATCATGACAATCAAAAATCATACATCTCTAGTCATGTTTTGTTCCTTGAGCGTATTCCGTTTTCTATTCTACACATTTGCAAGATAAAATATCATAAGTAAGAGTATTATAACTAATTATGCTAAAATTCCCCTTAAAACTCAGATATGGTAGTTAGAAGAAGCAAGAGTTTGTTAATCAAAAAATAAAAACATTGAATAAGGTGAGACTTCGTATAAGGTGCATCAAAGAAGGAACAAAAGGTAGTGTAATAGTGCCATGTTGAAGGTGGTGGTGAATGAGATGACAATCAATTTCAATGTGTTTCATCCACTCATAGAACATGAAGTTGTAAGACATCTAAATAACACTCTTGTTATCACAATGCATAGGAGTTGGAATGGGAAGATTAAGACTCATATTTGCAAATAACCAATGCAATCAGACAATTTTCATGGTAGTGAATAACATAACACGATACTCAATCTTGATAGAAGATCAAAAAATGACAGTTTACTTCTTACTCTTTCAATAGATAAATGAATCACTCAAAAGTACACAAAAATCAGTGGTGGATTTACGATCAATTGGGTCAATAGCCTAATTAGTATCAAAGTACGCACATATCCGTAAAGATGAGGTCAACATAAATAAAAGACTTTGAAAACATGTGTCATGAGAATAGCATGAAATACAAACAACAACGTCCTAATAAACCGTAGTATGAGATGTAAAAATCTGACTAACAGCATGAACAACATAACATATACCGAACAACCAACACAATAATATCTCAAATAAACACTAAAAGCCCACACAAATATTAAATCCAAAAATAAAGAAAATATGGTGAAGAATACCATACATTAGTACGTGATGGTTGGACCCGGGAGAGTTGTAAATAATATCAATACCTCTTCATTCACACCATAAGATAAAGTATTCATATAAATTGAAGCTCTGATATCATGCTGATATTGCAAATATATTCATATATATTCTTATGCAACTTTCAATAGTTATATTCATATATATTCTTATGCATCAATTTGGCTATATAATTTATCCAAGACATTTGCATAGGATTAAGTAAGATTTGTATAAACATTTCTTAATGCGCCCATCCGAAGAAGATGACTATGTAGGCATGTGTTACACACGAATCCTACGGATAGATGCGACCCTGTCCAAGTCCTACTGACCCATATTGAGGGAAATGTTTTTTGGAACTTAAGACAACGCCAAGTTCTCTGTATAAATAGTTTATACAATTTTCCCAGTTGAGAGAACTACAATTTGGCTCGAAAATAATAGGTTGTCGTACATAATGACATGTATAAAATATTTTCTAAATAGTTCCTGTTCATCGATATCTTTGATGATTATGCGCGAATCTTGATATACCTATAAAAATAAAACATGGAATTAAGTATTACAATATGTCTATAACTGTAAATATTTTGTATTTTTCGTTAAATAATAGGGAGATTTTCATAAATGTCACAAAATTTGAAAATCCACAAAAAAAAAAAAAAAATGGACATGCACTTAATTTATTCAAAAATGTCACTTTTTTGTTGTGAAATGTCCAAATTACCCTTGTGTTCACCTTTTTAGGAGCAATTAATGCTTGATAGGAACAACATTAATGGTTTGATGTGATGATTAAATTTGGATAATTATATTTAGTGAATATATGTATATTATATTGAATAAAATGTATTTTCTTCGAAAAAATAAATAAAAGAAATTCAAAATCTAATATAAACAAACCTTAAATCTTAAATCCTCATCCATTATTTTCTTTCAAGAACTTTATCTTTTTCATTCATCTTCTTTATTCCTTCATAAAGAACACATGAGTATTTAATTGATCATCCATTTCGAGAGGTTAACTATTACAAATTATTTATATTTTCATCTTTTAGCTCATTATTTTGTAAATGTTAAATACAACACGGTGATAATAAATTCCAATTTTTGAAACATTACTCATTGATTTCTTTGATTTTTGAATTTTTTTTTTCCGATAAAGATATTTGGAATCGTTCATTAAATGTGATCGATTTCATATTTAATGAAGCATTGACTTTTTTATTTTCAAAAGACATTGTCATGTTCAAGTAGAATTGATTATCACCATTAATGATCTACAATAATGTACTCCTAAAAATATCTGAAATAACTGTTTTGAAACCAACCCGAAGGTTCGTATTGAAATGGTCGAATAGTGTTTCAAACCGTCGGACCCTGATAGTTGAACAGTCGAATTTGACAGTTCAACTCTCGGGATACACAATTCAACTGTCGATTTCGACACTTGAGAACTGTTGAAAACCTTGATTAGTTGTTTTTCACATTTGAGATTGTAACACCCCGAAAATTTTACAAGATAGAATTATTTATTTCCATCTACTACATTTTATATTTTGAAAGTTGGTGGACTAAAGTGACATATATTAAATTCAATATTATTTCGGCAAAATATCTAAAATTAATTATGTTAATGTTGATTTTAATTTCCTTCCAATCCCACGTGAACTATATATATTTCTTAATTGATCATGATTAGATTTATAACAATATAGAGTAATTTCCTCTTACTTTAGAAAGTACGAATGATTAACATATTATACTATTTTATGGACACTTCATTTGTATAGTCCATCGCCTTCATGATTCTGTGCCACCAATACAGTCAACTTCTTTTATTATTATTATTAAAATTAACTAAGTTGGTTTCTTCTAGTTAACAGACACGTGTGCATTTATAACACGTCTACTTGGTAGAAAACATTCACCACAAATATTCATATTCAATGTTTTAGAGTTTTAAGTGAAGAAGGTGCAACTCGTATTTTCAAAAGGACCGTGCAATATCTTTCATTTGGTCTAGTATAGATAGGATACTTATGTGCAAGTGATTTTTTTGTCCTTACAATATTATAATTATTTTTACATGATTTATTCCATGAAATGCTAATTGACCTACGGGTCTTGATGAAATGAAATGTGGGATCTCCTTCGGGTTTTCTCAAATGAAATGAAACGTAGGATCTCCTTCGGGTTTTCTCAAAATGCTAGAGCTTTCGATTGATTTCTGATTGCTCTTGATGAAATGATGGTATGAAATGTAAATATATGTTTAAGGAATTATTATATTGTTTTGGACGCACGTATCCTACTGAATCAAATTACTCATTCCTTCAAAAATTCAATGTTTCCAGGTCAGATCGGTCTACGTGGATGGTGGCTGGACGGTGTGCAGGTTGCCAAGTAATAAACTTTCAAGCAAGGCATTTGACAATAAATTATGTTACGACATTTTGTGTTTTCCTTAATTTCCATTAAATGTTTAGATTTATTGACATTATGTTTAAATTGTTGTTTGAATGTTTTAAATAAATTAAGGATTTCAAAGTTTTACTTGAATGTTTCCGCATTATGAAACGATATCGATAACACTCCAAAGTTTAAGTCGATAAAATTTTGGGGCGTTACAGTATGATATCAGAGCGCCCAGAGTTTTAAAATCGATTCTGTAGACCCCTATGCATTTTTAGATTTTATTATATGTCAGTATCCATGTTCCTTTTCTACATATTTTTTTAATTCCCGTAGTATCTCTGAATTTTTTTTTTTTGAGATAAAACTTGATAATGATTTGATGATAAGATGCAATATGATTTGGTAAATAAAAAAAATGATTTCTTAGTGGCCTCTGCACAGATGGTTTTGACACGTTCAAAGCAATTATGATTTTCTATTTTGTGAACGATCGCGCTACGTGTACATAATCTTTTACCGAATTTTTTACCGAATTGACAAGTGGCGGCCCCCTATTGGGGGGGGAGTCTGGGCCCACGGACGCCCCCCCAATAAGGGGTCGCCACTTGTCAATTCGGTAAAAGATTATGTACGAATAGAATTATTCTTTTGTGAAATTCTGTACACTCAACCTCGTAAGAAGTAGTCCTTGACTGTATTAGTAGATATGGAGTTGTACTCTGTTCATGATGATTGAAATGTATTTATGGTGATAAATTCCATGGTTGTAAGACAATGAACCATGGTACCAAATTTGCTTTGAGTTCTATGATTTTAATTACATGATATATCAAATAAATGTGTTCTCGACATAAGATGCATATACACATTGCTTAAATATAACTAGAAACAATACATAAAGGGGGTATATAGCATGCTGAAATTAGTTATAATGTGTATGCCTTCTGTGTCTACATTATTATTTTTTTTGATAGGGTGTGTAAGATTTTGAGCTTCCAATTCATCCAAAACCGAGCTCAGTTTCACCAAATCAACACCACAATTTACAAACCAAACTCTCCAATCCGACCACCACCCATCCACCGGTTGCTCCAGCTTTCTACAGCCCACAAAGGACTCGGTGTGAAGAGTATGACAACCCCAATAGACAGCCACAAAGGCTAGAGAATAGAGCAAGCACAAAGCAAGACCCAAGAGCACAAAGCACGATCCTCCCATCTTTCTCACGGCTCCATTCTTCCACTATTCCACACTAGGGCAAGACGAAATCGAGCCACTTATAAGCCAACCAAAATGGGCTCCTAGGTCAAACATAAGTGGCCCAATAAGTACCAATAAATGGGCTTCCAAACCTAGAGCCGTCCAAGGTAAATGGGTCGGGCCATGAGCAACACTAAACAACCTAGGCTACTTCAAATGGCCCACTTAGGGTATCGGGATGGTTCGTTCATTGTGGTGTCGATATTCCACTTCAATCATCGGTCGAGACCTATGAAAACTAATCTAACAAAACGGTTTAACATCGTAGCTCGAATTTATTGGGTATCAAAAAACCCAACAAATATTCACCTTGATCCTAATAAATCTGCAAGCAAACAAAACACACAGTTTATCACAATCAAGGTAACCAATAAAATTGGTATCACAGACCTTACCTCGTGTCTCCACCTGAAACACATACCATACATGTTCCATATACTCACCAGGGCTAAGGCAAGAACACCCAAGTAGAAACAGATAAGTACAGCAATCAATCAAGAGCAAATAAAACATGCGACGGAGATATCATATAGGATAACACATAGATCTTTTCAACACATGTTCACACAGAACAACATATTAACACCAAGTCAATCAACATGCTAACACATACGCAACAAATGCATAAATAACCTCACAAAGAAGATCTCACCACACGTACCCTATCCCATTCCGTGTTGCTCACTCCTAGAGAACACATATATCACCTCATCGCCCACCATGCTCACTAGACTAATCACTCAACACATGTCTAACTGATAAATCTCTATAGATCCTAAGCTCTCGGGATAATCCTCTATCACCACATCACCTCTCCAACCTAAGTGGATAATGGGTCTCCACCTAATAGAAGTGATAGAAGTTCCTCACTCGCACTCCACCTGATCAGGGTCTCTTACTGATAAAGGATTCCAGACATTTGATCACCTCTCCACCGTGATCCAAATGTCACACTCCACATCCCACGATACAACAAATGTACCCCTAGGCATCTATACTCCACCTTACCAAAAGACATCTAAACACACAACATGCATCACAATCCCAATATGGAAAATCAACAACTTTCCGGCGACCACGAAGGTTAGGGCTCAATTAAAATTGACCAACGCACCACAAGGTTACTCCAATCACCAACACTCTAAACAAATCCACAAAGGATAAATCCCACAAAGGGAAGGGGATAGTGACACTCACAAAGAGAATAGAAGAAAAAGTTTGGTTACTTCACAACACTCACAAAGAGGCTCACACAGAGAACGAAGATAACCCTCAAAGGCTACCCCACATAATCTCACAAACCACACACTCACAAAGATGAAGGAGAAAATGGCTGCCCCTCTTACTTCTCACTACCACACTCTCTTACACCACTCATAGAGCAAACAGAGTATGCCATAAATCTAAACCCACTATGTATGCAACAATTACACCAAGTAATAAGATCACTCTAATTCATGCCAATGCACATATCAAACACATTGAAAATACACATATAATCACGCAACCGAATTAAGCAATCACACACATGCAGTAAGGATAACACACGGATGCACATGCAGTAACTAGGTTACACACAGTAAACCTCACACAGGTCATCACTCGATCTAAAGACAGAATTCGCCTCACCACTCTCATCAACTTTCCTTTTATCATCCCTAGGACGGTCTATTTCAACCATATCCAAATTACTACAGTTAAAACACATCTTAATTTTCGCACTTACTTTAGACCACAATTGTCAATCAAAAAGTTTTATGAAAAACATTTTCACTTTGCCAAATAAAAAAAAACCACAATTTTCATTATGACATGCACTCTTTATAATGTGTCGTCATTTTACCCAAAAATGTACAAAACGCAAAATGCAACCAACAACGACCATAAGTAAAGCATCGACACAACTCACATAGAATAGTCAATTAAACTTTCATAAGGTCACGTGCAATACTAATAATGAAAAATAAATTGGCAACAGATTCACAAAGAATTCAAGGCAAATAATTAACAAGTAATTCCTAAGTCTATCAACAGGCAATGGTTACCCCTTCACGGTAATCCCAAACCTAATGTCACCCCACAAGATGACTTCTAATGCGAAAAATAGATTATTCTACACAATAAATTTAACTGCAATAATAAAAGGCAAATAACACGATACCGAGCGGACCACGTCTGAAGGTCCGTAAATATTGAGAGCTGCGAATTTACCACTTTTAGGACCGTCACTCTTCGTCCTAAATTCTTCCGACAACCACAGCAACACAAAACGACGCACTACACCCGAACGTCAAAACACAAACTTGTCCAACTTTCACTGTAGTGCTCGAAACTGAAATCCGTCAATACCGCAAGGTCCGTATCGATGTCCTGGACAAACTGCCGAAGATCACATTGCCAGAAAATGGCCCACGTGCCCTCACGCGCCATCGCCGGCGCTGCGCGTGGGCTCTCATGCGCCGGAGACACGAGCCGTCGCCGGAGACACGCGCCACCTCCCCAGCATCGCCTCGGTCTGCACAGTCCGCCAGTGGTGTCCATTTCTCCAACCGGCCACTGGTTTGGCCGAAAATCGTATTTGCAGGTCTGATTTTCGCACAAAATCTGGACAGTTTCTCCTGCTTTGGTTCAGCTCATTTTCTGGACAGTTTTCTTGTCGATTTCTGGAGCCTAATCCACCATAACCTTGCTCTGATACCATTAGTAAGATTTTGAGCTTCCAATTCATCCAAAACCGAGCTCAGTCTCACCAAATCAACACCACAATCTACAAACCGAACTCTCCAATCCGACCACCACCCATCCACCGGTTGCTCCAACCTTCTACAGCCCACAAAGGACTCAGTGTGAAGAGTATGGCAGCCCCAAGAGTCAGCCACAAAGGCTAGAGAATAGAGCAAGCAAAAAGCAAGACCCAAGAGCACAAAGTACGATCCTCCCATCTTTCTCACGGCTCCATTCTTCTACACTAGGGCAAGACGAAATCGAGCCACTTATAAGCCAACCAAAATGGGCTCCTAGGTCAAACATAAGTGGCCCAATAAGTACCAATAAATGGGCTTCCAAACCTAGAGTCGTCCAAGGTAAATGGGTCGGGCCATGAGCAACACTAAACAACCTAGGCTACTTCAAATGGTCCACTCAGGGTATCGGGATGGTTCGTTCATTGTGGTGTCGACATTCCACTTCAATCATCGGCCGAGTCCTATGAAGACTAATCCAACAAACGGTTTAACATCATAGCCCGGATTTATTGGGTATCAAAAAACCCAACAAGGTGTCTATATTAAATTGGTTACTTCATTAATGTACATTTTGAGTAAGAAATATGTGTACATTTAAGTTTTGAATGAAGATAAAACTGATGGCTTATATTTTATTTCATTTGACTAACAAATGCGTAAAAGACTGTTTTCGGAAATGATATGAAATAATTTTAGTAGGTATATTACCGTGTTGTGTAATTTCCATAAACTGAGTATATAAATAATAAGACTAGTATGAAAGATCTTATACCTACGGTAAACTTAAATGTACTTAGTACATTTTGTCCACGTGCATTATATGATATGTTTTATCAAAAAAAAATGAAATTTTTTTTCCCATGAATTTATTTAATGATATAATTTGAGATTTAAAAACGTTTTCCAGAAAATTTATTGCAAAAGACAATTTAGTTTTTACTCATTGTTTGAGTTTTCTTGATTTGCATATTCGCAAAATTGAAAAGATTTGTCAAAAGGACTTAAACTGTCTAATGAAAGTTTGGGATTTAAGCGGTCCAAGTGACCCCCCTCCTCTCCTGGAAGCCTTTTAATTGCACAATTCAAATCATCAAAACACAGGCCAATGAAAAAAAAAGAAGGGATTATTAAGCTATATGATAAGATACTAGTAGTTAACGGATATGAATTTGAACAAGGTTCTTGGCACCTAGCATTCACCAATCAACTACCATCGACGGACCGAAGGTACGTAAAATGTTTATTTAAATTTTAAGCATATACATTCTCATGTTTAATTCAAGAAATGTTTGAAATGAAATGTTATGAGCATGATGATAAATATACTTACTCCCACTTATAAGTTTTTCTCGCACAATTAGTCAACTTTGATAGAAATATAACGTTTTACATTACCATGAATTATGCGAAGATGAAATGTTATCAATAATAAGATATTAACAATAATACGAGAATTATGAGAGAAACCCAACTCACACGTTTATTGAACATGTGGAGGAAGTCTTCGCTAGGTGGGCTGTGGCAAAGGGTGTAGGACATGAGGTTACACCCCTTTAAGCTGTTAACAATCTTATCCACACACTATCACCCCAGTGGGGAGACATGGACATTGTGGTTAGAGACGAAATACTGGAAAGAAACCCCTCGGAGCACCCAAGAAGGATTGAGTTCAAACGGTACTGTGAAACCTTCCTAGAACTGTACTTTGAAACCTTCCTAGATAGGTGGATTGATACTTTCGAACCTGAACCAGAGGAGGACCCAGAGGAAGACCCAGATGAGGAGCAGTATTATGAATATGATTCGAAGCCAGGGGACGAGCCAGAGTCATGTATATCATCGGATGACAAAGCCCCTCCGTCTACGCAGCGTAGGATTCAAGATGTTTGGACTAGTGAGGATGAAGACTAGCAACCTAGAGAGGGTTTAGTAAAATAAATGTTTTCGTTTAATATATATATATATATATATTTCTACTCAGTACTTGGAATAATCTGTAGGTTTTCCACGTTGCCTACAATTTAATCTTTCCTCATGTATTTCGGGATTCAAAGTTTTGTGAAATTGAGTTTTTCAAATACATTGAAATGTTGTCTATTTCTAAATAAAATTTATTTGGGTGGATTTAAGGGAAATGGCACGTCAACCAACACAAGCTGCTATGTTTAAGGATTTGCTACAAGTTGTGCAAGACCTTGGTAGGCAGCAAACACACACGCCTCCCCATAATGTACAGAACAACTCCAACTCCACGAGTTCAGTCGTCGAACCATTTCGTCGTTATAAGCCCCCTACCTTTAATGGGGTGGCTGACCCTTTAGCAGCCGAGGAATGGATAAGGGGTTTAGAACGTATCTTCAAACACCTCTCTTGCACTGATACCCAGAAGGTTTTATGTGCGGAGTTCATGCTGATCGATGCAGTAGGCCACTGGTGGGAGTCTATTTCACGTACTAAGACTGAGGCACAACAACGCAACCTCACTTGGGCAAGTTTCAAAGAGGAAGTGATGGGAAAATATTTTCCACAGTCTTTGAGGGACCGTAAGGAGATGGAATTTCTGCAACTTAAGCAAGGAAGGATGACATTGGTGGAGTATGAGAGGAAATTCGAACAACTTTCTAGATATGCGACTCATCTGGTGGATACCAAGCAGAAGAAAGCTAGAAGATTCGAACTCGGACTACGCCCTGAAGTTGGAGGAATCCTGGCATCGCATGAATTCACCACGTACAGTCAGGTTCTACAGCGAGCTCAGGCAATATCAAACCGACTGGAAATTGATCAGACAGCCCACGGAAGTACTGAACTTTCAGGAAAACGAAAATGGAACGGGCCGAACGAAGGTAAAGGAAATGATTAAAACAAGAGGGCTACCTTTGAAAGGTGGTCAGGGTCAAGCAAGCCAAATAATGTTCTTACTCCATGTCCTAAGTGCAATAAGACCCATAGATGTGAGTGTTTGTTTGGAACGAATGTGTGCTACCGATGTGGGAAGCAGGGCCATATTGCTCCTAATTGCCATGAACCCCCACCAAAGTGGGAAAATGAACAGAGCAAAAAGGGAATAGTGAGAGTGTTTGCTTTAACCCAACAAGAGGCAGCCGATGATTAAGACGTGATAGTAAGTATTTTATCAGTATTTGGATTATTTGCTTATTCCTTATATCTCTTAGAGATGAATATTTTTTATGCCGTCTTAAGAATAAATTGGTTAGAAAACATTTACGTGACAATATGATGTTTTGAAAGAAGAAGAATTTCATAAGTTTGGAAAAGATGATATCAAGGTCATGGGTACATGACCTTTCGCCTAGATAAGAAATTTCGAGGACGAAATTATTTTAAAGGGGGTGAGATTGTAACACCCCGAAAATTTTACAAGATAGAATTATTTATTTCCATCTACTACATTTTATATTTTGAAAGTTGGTGGACTAAAGTGACATATATTAAATTCAATATTATTTCGGCAAAATATCTAAAATTAATTATGTTAATGTTGATTTTAATTTCCTTCCAATCCCACGTGAACTATATATATTTCTTAATTGATCATGATTAGATTTATAACAATATAGAGTAATTTCCTTTAGAAAGTACGAATGATTAACATATTATACTATTTTATGGACACTTCATTTGTATAGTCCATCGCCTTCATGATTCGGTGCCACCAATACAGTCAACTTCTTTTATTACTATTATTAAAATTAACTAAGTTGGTTTCTTCTAGTTAACAGACACGTGTGCATTTATAACACGTCTACCTGGTAGAAAACATTCACCACAAATATTCATATTCAATGTTTTAGAGTTTTAAGTGAAGAAGGTGCAACTCGTATTTTCAAAAGAATCGTACAATATCTTTCATTTGGTCCAGTAAAAGTATGGTATTTATGTGCAAGTGATTTTTTTGTCCTTACAATATTATAATTATTTTTACATGATTTATTCCATGAAATGCTAATTGATCTACGGGTCTTGATGAAATGAAATGTGGGATCTCCTTCGGATTTTCTCAAAATGCTAGAGCTTTCGATTGATTTCTGATTGCTCTTGATGAAATGATGGTATGAAATGTTATAAATATATGTTTAAGGAATTATTATATTGTTTTGGACGCACGTATCCTACTGAATCAAATTACTCATTCCTTCAAAAATTCAATGTTTTCAGGTCAGATCGGTCTATGTGGATGGTGGTTGGGCGGTGTGTAGGTTGCCAAGTAATAAACTTTCAAGCAAGGCATTTGACAATAAATTATGTTACGACATGTTGTGTTTTCCTTAATTTCCATTAAATGTTTAGATTTATTGACATTATGTTTAAATTGTTGTTTGAATGTTTTAAATAAATTAAGGATTTCAAAGTTTTACTTGAATGTTTCCGCATTATGAAACGATATCGATAACACCCCAAAGTTTAAGTCGATAAAATTTTGGGGCGTTACATGAATTAACATTCAAATTCAATGTACACAAAATCAAAAAAAAATTGTTTCATACTCCGGTACGAAAATATGATTGAAATAATTACATGAATATTTGAAATTAATGTTTCACAAAACAAATTGTTCCATAGTCCAGGATCAACATTATCACAAAATTTCTTCCATGCATTTTTGAGAACAAAATAACACGCGGGCTTTACAATGTACGGGGTACTTCTACAAGCCACCGAGTCCTTCAACGCAAGCATGATACTAAAGCCCCATTCAAATAAGCTTATGTGTGTCGATCTGCTAAAGTCATGGAACATGTCAAACATTAGTCTCCCGACAACAATCATACTACAGACAAACAAAGAAGAAACCTATACAATCCAACTGATACGGATGTAAGAAAATCTCATTTAACGAAATTACGTGGATCATATAACGAAATAAAACTAATCACCCAATGCAACACGAAAATCATAAAATACGGGACAACAAGTTACCAATGTACTCTCTTGAAAAATGGAAAAAGTGTGGTTCACATTATTTCTTACAGTAAGTCATATGTCGAGAATGAATGCGGCTAACTGTCGGGAACGACAGTTCACTTGTCCACATTTCATCCATATGTCGAGAATTATAGAGGTGAACTGTCGAGAACGACAGTTAGCCTCAGTGCCATTTCTCCAGTGAAATGAACTATCGGATCCTGTAATGTATAGGAGCCTCTTTACATCTACCTTATGTAAAACAATCGCAACCACCTAATCGTCATTCCCTTAATGTATCAACAAATTGATATCCTTTAGTTTGCATTTGTTGTTGTTTATTCAAAACAATAGAATAAGAGCACGTGCAAAGTATATTACTTTCTTGTTAGTAAAACAAAGTAACTTTGAAATCACAAGTGTTCTAAGTCAATCAAATATGTCGTATAAATCTCTCAACATCAATGATATATAAACTCATAAATAAAAATCATTTTCAAGGAATCTAAGACCCCTAAAACTTGGGAATCGACTTTTCGTTTGAGGCTTTTAAGATAGAATGCCAGAAAAAACTCAAACGAGCAGTTGACTCCCAACTTTCGTCTTTCTAAACAAGCCACCATCTTGTAGGTAAACTTTTAAACTCACAAAAATAAGGGTATGAACAACCGATTGAAGAGTCCTCTCCATATTCTTCTCCAATTTCTTCAAAGCAAATTCTCTTTCTGTTCTTAAGAAACTACACTCATCCCTCAATAATTCAGCTTGAAATCTCCATGTTGCCTCTTCAGTCCCACCTTCTTCATTTGCTTCTTCTTTATTGAAGCGGTGGTAGGCGGTTGAGTTGGGTTGTTTCCAACAAGGTTCCTCTCGTGAACTCTTACCTTCCCAAACGTTGAATCACTGGTATGAAGAGTCGGAGAAGTTTTGAATCGTGGGGTAGTGGGTTTTCTTCAACATTTGGTAATGAGAGGTAAGAGATTTCTTCTCTTAATTGTGTTGTAGGGGAGTGAAAGGTCTCGTTAGAGTTTTTCAATTTTTTGGCCAAAACTTTCAAGTACAATTGTGATGCGATTGCTTGTCATGTTTTGGTACAACTTTTTTATTTTTTGTACACTTTTTTATGTTGTCAACTCAAGGAAATATAGGGTATTTTAATTCTTTAGAGGGGCAAAAAAGTCCAAAAGTGACAATTTTGCAATGACTTTCAAACGGTGACATTTTCGTAAATGCAAACCCAAAAAATGATATATGGTGTAATTTCCTCTAAATAATATTGGCTATTTATTTGCTTCTGTGTATATACTCATTACGTTTATGATCATGAGCATGCGATTAAGTTGTGGTTAGCACCAAGAAGTGCACCAAGCCCATGTCCAGTACAATCTCTTACCTCATCTAATCGTTCTCCTTCTACAGATGCAACCCTTTATCAACAAAAAGTTGATGCTTTATAAGATCCCTCTCACTTGATCTTATGTCTCCTTTGCAGTAAATAAACTTTTTCAATTTATGCACTACATATATATCCAACCAGTACTCGACATCAGTCATGCAGGAAGAAACAAAAGACAGTGGCACGTTCCTCTATTGAAACATAATACCTTGCCCTAGCCTCTAGCTCTGCTGAGATTCTCTGTGTTCAGAACCTGTTAGAAGAACTCTGTGTTCCATTATTATCTCAACGCCCTTTTATCTTTTGTGGAAACCTCAACGCCACTTACTAAAGACGGAAGGACATCATCAAAGCATATGTGATGATACCTCTATTGGTACCCGAACTCGACCTTGGTCCACCACAACTAGCCCATGGATTTGGCCCAGTGAGGTCGGTCTAGAGGCCCGATCTCTGTGCGATTGACGTGGTATGGAACCCGATCTCGAGCTAGACAACATGTCTTATTGGGCTCTTATCCATAAACGAGGTCGGGCGCGAGACTGGTCCAGGTAAGTCCCTGCGTCACGTGCTCCCCTCCAAGTGCACGTGACCAAAGAATAATAGTTCGACTAAACCATTGAACCCCTCAGCTCACCATAAATCTCGGCTTTGCCTAAAGGTAATACAATCCAAGTACAACACAAACTCCCCCCAAAAAGGGAATATCAGTCCACATAGGACTCAATCACCATCATATATAAATATGTGTCACATCCTCATGATTAAGGTACGTTTTTGAATAAGCATTCAACATAGATATTCTCTTGGTCACTAGGCTAACTTAAGCATCGGAGGGGCTACGAGGACATACCTCGACGCCTTTGTTTCAGGTAGTGGAGGCAGATCGGTTGGAGCTCTTCAAATCGGTTCGGGTTGACCCATGTACGATTTCTTGCATCATCATTGGCGCCGTCTGTGGGAAAGCTCTGTGACAAAAAGCTATGGTTAACACACGTTCAGGACAACTCCCAGAAAGCTCATCCGCTCCTAACCAGCCTCCCGCTACGGACGTCCCGCCCCCACAGGGGGTAACGTCAGGAGAACCACCGTATCCGCTCACAACAATCACACCAGCCGCATTCGAGGAGCTTCGCCAGCAAGTGGCCACACTAACTCAGTTGCTACAGGAGAGAAGCGCACCCCCGGTACCGTCATCGCAAAGTGGCAATATGGCCCATGCTAGGGTTCCGGGCCCCAGCAACTACGTGGCCGGAACATCGGGTATACCCCAGGAACCTATCGAGCCGAGATCGATCGCGATGGATCCAACCGATTTGGCAAAGATTATTCAAGAAGGAATCACAGCTGGGATGCTGCAGAAGTCAAAGGCAGTGGTAGGATTTGCCCCTAACACACCATTCACCCCGGAAGTCTTGTCATACCCCCTGCCGGATCGTTTCAAATACCCTAGGGTGAAGGAATATGATGGAACGACGGACCCTATTAACCACCTGAACATATACACCGATGTCATGAACTTCCAGGTCGCACCTGATGCTGTAATGTGTAAAGCTTTCCCTCAGACGCTCACTAACGCCGCGAGGGATTGGTTTTCCACGCTAGAGCCCAACTCCATAGCCTCATTCTCGGACTTGGCTGACAAGTTCTCCGCTTTCTTCGCCAGTAGCAAACGCATCAGGAAGACGGGCGCATCACTCATGCAGATGCGTCAAGGACCCAATGAGACTCTTCGCAACTTCATGACAAAGTTCAACAAGGAAAGGCTTTTGATCCCAGATCTACACATCACAGCCGCGGTCTCTGCTCTGACGTATGCAGTTAGATGTGAAGCGTTCAAGATGTCCCTATCAAAAACTCCCCCGAAGACAATAACCGACCTGCTCACCAGGGCGGAAAAGTATATTAACATGGAGGAAACTATGTTCCCGAGGAGAGACGTCCAGCCAGTAAGGAAGCCCGACATGAAGAGGCCCCATGAGTCCACCCAACGTACGGACTTCCCCCGAGGTCAACCAAGACAAGAAGCCGCCCCCACATCCTTCACTCGATTGAACAACTCGAGGTCGAACATTCTGATGGAGATCAAGGACCTCAGAGAGCTGAAGTGGCCTCCCAAGATACAGTCTCCTCCCGAAGCCCGTGACAAGAGTAAATATTGTGACTTCCACAGAGATCATGGCCACACGACGGAGGGATGCTTCGCCCTGAAAAGGGAGATCGAGTCTCTCATCAAGAGGGGCCTCTTGAGCACGTATGTAAGCCGAGACAAGCGGCCACAGAACAATCAGCACAAGGGAAGGCCACCAGGCGACAAAAGGGATCAACAACCGACTGCGGGAACCATCAACGTCATTATCGGAGGTACGGCCTCAGGGGGAGACTCCAACAACGGACGTAAGCAGTACGCAAGGTTGTATCCCCTTGTCTCTAGTCTAGACATGAGCACGATGGAAGACATAACTTTCGGGGCAAAAGATTTGGAAGGCGTGTATGATGATGCCAAAAATTGTACCTGAGCCAACCCGAGCCAGATGGAAAAGCTCCGCCAGATCCGATCTCCAATACCTGAAATAAATGCGTCGAGGTGTGTTCTCGTCGCCCCTCCGATGCTTAAGTCAGAGAGAGAAATTATGTGAAAAACTGTATATTGAAAGATTATGTAAAAACATACATGAATAATGATGCTAAGTTATGTATTTATAGATGTTGGAGGGGGAGTCATGGAAGGACTGAACTTCCTATAATTCTAGTTATTTTAAGTACTTGTATTGTGTTAGAAGTGCACAATTTGTGTTAGAGTAAAATATGTAATGAACTAGGAGTTTGTACTTAAATAGGACTAGTTTTCCTAGGTCTGACCTCATAATGGACTCGACCTCAGAATCAGCCCAGTTGGAGTGGGTCGGGTTAAGTAGGTCGAGCTCGGGTCTATTGAATTTTCCCGTATCACAGGCCCTCGTGCATCCAAGTCACAGCTAAAAGCTACATGCTTAAGTTGCGAGTTGAGATGCAAAGGGGTGCAACAAGTTTAAGTCTTTGTGCAATTTGTAATTTGTATGTAGCTTGAGCTAGTTACTTAGCAAATTTTTGGCTAATAAGCTCGAGTTTTGTATTAAATAAGTAACTCGAGCTTGTTACTTGGCCAATTTTTGGCCAATAAGTTTGATAATGAGTTCGAGCATGTTACTTGGCCCTTTTTGACCAAGTAGATCGAGTTCTGTCTTGAAATTAATTCGAGCGTTTTACTTGGCCAATTTTTGGCCTAGTAGCTCTAGTACTTGTAAGAGATAGCTCTAGTGTTTTACTTTGCCATTTTTAGGCCAAGTAGCTCGAGTGTTTGTTTGTTTAATCACTTCGAGACGTGTTACTATGCCAGTTTTGACCATGTAGCTTGAGTGATGATAATAGAGCACGAGACGTGTTACAAGGCCATGTTTTAGCGAAGTAGCTCGAATCATGTTGAAGGAGCTTGAGACGTGTTACAAGGCCATGTTTTGGCCAATTACTCGAATCCTGTTTGTTTATGAGCTCGAGACGTGTTACAAGATCATATTTGACCAAGTAGCTCGAGTCATGTTGAAGGAGCTCGAGATGTGTTACAAGGCCATGTTTTGGCCAAGTAGCTCGAATCCTTTTTGTTTATGAGTTCGAGACGTGTTACAAGGTCATATTTTGACCAAGTAGCTCGAGTCATGTTGAAGGAGCTCGAGACGTGTTAAACGGCCATGTTTTGGCCAAATAACTCTAGTCCTGTTTGTTTATAAGCTCGAGACGTGTTACAAGGCCATGTTTTGACCAAGTAGCTCGAGTCTTGTTGAAGGAGCTCGAGACGTGTTACAAGGCCATGTTTTGGCCAAGTAGCTCGAGTCCTGTTTGTTTATGAGCTCGAGACGTGTTACAAGACCATGTTTTGACCAAGTAGCTCGAGTCATGTTGTAAGGGCCCGACAGGGCTTTTTCGTGGTCCAACGGGGTTTTTTGGTGGTCCAACAGGGCTTGTTGGGGCCATATTGGGATTGTAGCCCAACAGGGCTTGTTGGTGACCCAATATGGCTTGTTGGGCTTGTTTTGGCCCAATAGGGCTTTTGTGTGGCACCCTGTTGTGGCCCAACAGGGCTTTTTTGTTGCCCAACAGGGCTTGTTGTGGCCGTATTGGGCTTGTGGCCCAACAGGGGCTTTTTGGGCTTGTTGTGGCCCAACAAGACTTTTTTGTGGCCTAATAGGGCTTTTGGGTGGCCCAACAGGGCCTTTTTTTTTTTTTTAGAAAATCAAATAAATAAAAATGAGTGTGCCACTTTGATAACTACCACCCACTTTTATTTCAAAATATTTCTTTTAATGTGAGCACTAAAACGGATTTAAAGTCTACAAAAATTTCAATAATAATAATCACGTAGCATAATCATTAACTAACGAAAAACAAAATTCATAGGTGATTATAAGACGAAATTGACAATTAAATTTCAATACATGAAATTTAAATTTAAATAGAAAAATAATAACGATATTTAATTATTTCAACAAAAATATAGTTGTCAATTTTAAATATAATTTTATTTATAGGTCAAAATTGAAAAATATTTGGATCAAATTTAAAAATCTTATTTAAAAATTTAAACTTAATATTTCAAAATTGCAAAATTGCTCCTAAAACTAAAATTATGAAAAGGGCCTCAAAATTTAGAAATTACATAACAGGTCCATATCCTTAAATTACATATTGACCCTTGGTTAAATTGCAGGAAAAGCCCCCCAAAAGTCCACAAATTGCAGGAAAAGCCCTTGATTGTTAATTGCAAGAAAAAGGGCTTATTCTATCATAATTGCATGTAAGCCCCCGTCCCCAAAATAATTTAAAAACATTTTTGGCAAACCCCTAACCTCAAAATTGAGTGGTACCGCCGCCGATCCAAAACGCCATCTCCACAATAGAGACGGCAATCGGCAGCAACGGCTGTGGCCGGTGCTGCAGCGCCCGACGCCACCCCTAAAACGTGTGATGCAGCCCCTAAATGAGCAGTGGCGATTCTGCTCGCGGGTTCCTACAGATGGCGGAGCTGCGGTAGAAGAATTATATACACACAGACATGAATCTTTACATACACATTGTGAGGTGCAAGGAGAAAAAATAAATACACCTACAGACAAACAGTATACGTGAGAGAGAGAGAGAGAGAGAGAGATAGAGAGAGAGAGAGAGAGAGAGCAGACTGCCGGCTGAATTTGTAGAACATATATACATACAAAATATATAAAATCAGGTACATATAATCCATCTATGAAGATTTAACAGGGAGGCCGAAAACGGTGGAGACGGGAAAAATATATGCACAACAATCTATGTGTATATATTCATGGGCTGCCGAAGAGAGATGCACATTAATTCCCAAATAAAATCCAATAGTGGGAACTACAATTTCAAGAAAACAACAATATATTATTTCACCAAAGTGAATTTGCCCAGAACTTTGTCAAAGCCGCAATGAATTGAAATTCAATTACCAAGGATTTTTCTAACTGTAACAGTAAGAGCAACACAATGGGTGAAGAAAAAGAAGAACAAGGGCAAGGCGAGAATCCCCCCCCCCCCCCCTTTATTTTTAATTTGGTGACACGCACACGCACACACACCGGGCAAGTCAGGAGCCGCATGGGAAGGACCTTACGAAGTCATACGAAAAGTATGAGACGGGGCATACAGTTTAAGAGACACCTTTGGAAAGCCACTCCCTAGGCCATGGAACGCAGACAACTTAAAGATTTACTATAAGTAGTCAGTAGAGGCGGGCGTCAGTTACTCTGAGTTTTGTTAGTCAGTTTTTCTTTTTATGGCATGTGTGCCCAAGTACTCTTAATTTCTCGATATGTCCTATATGTCGTGTAACATCAGTTATTTTAGAACATTCAAGTCCATTACGGCAGCCAGTTGTCTCCAACAATACAAACTTATAGACACCGACCCCGATCTTAATTGGTGCGAAGACAATCCTTGTCAACGACATAAAAAGGTCGAGATCGAGCAACTTGTGCCATGTATCAGCCAAGTGACACGCTCGAGCTCGTTAACAATACGCGATCGAGCTACTTGTGCCATGTATCAGCCAAGTAACACGCTCGAGCTCGTACAACAATACGCGACCGAGCTACTTGTGCCATGTATCAACCAAGTAAGACGCTCGAGCTCGTACAACAATACGCGATCGAGCTGCTTGGCCCAGAAATCAGCCAAGTGACACGCTCGAGCTCGTTAACAATACGCGACCGAGCTACTTGTGCTATGTATCAGCCAAGTAACACTTTCGAGCTCGTACAACAATACACGATCGAGCTACTTGTGCCATGTATCAGCCAAGTAACACGCTCGAGCTCGTTAACAATACACGATCGAGCTACTTATGCCATGTATCAACCAAGTAAGACGCTCGAGCTCCTTAATAATACACGATCGAGCTACTTGTGCCATGTATCAGCCAAGTAACACGCTCGAGCTCGTTAACAATACACGATCGAGCTACTGTGCCGTATATCAGCCAAGTAACACGCTCGAGCTCGTTAACAATACGCGACCGAGCTACTTGTGCCAAGAATCCGCCAAGTAATACGCTCGAGCTCGTTTACCTTACCCGACCTACTTGGCCCGGAAATCAACCCAAGTAAAACGCCTGAGCTCACTTGCGAGTAAGGGCTCGAGCGTCTTGGCCAAAAATCGGCAAGGCACTATGCTCGAGCTTAACTACAAAACCCCGGCAGCGAAAAATTCATAAATAAACGCGCGAGGTAATCCACATAGATCGTCATTTCATTAATAAAGCCACCAAACGAGCATATATTACATCCAGATTTCAAAGTACATTCAGTTCTCAAAACAAAAAAAAAACCTAAGTCAAAATGACGAGCCCTAATCGAGATCGGTGGCTTCGGCGGGGACTCCGGTATCCTGAGCCTCGCTAGTAGGGGTCTCGACCTCTTCCCCCTCATCATCGTTACCTTCATCGGCCTCCGATGCCGATAACTCGAGCTCAGCCACACAGTCGGCTATCGACCTGAGCTCGTCCATCAACGGCCTTAAGTCATCAGGCAGCTTTGCCCTCAGAAGTGCTCTAGCCAATTTCAGGCCGTAAAAATAAGAACCCGACCCATACTCCCAGAGCAGCGCCTTCTGCTCGTCAGAATTCTTGAATTCTTCAACAGCTTGGGCCGGAGCTCTCGAAAGCTCGTCCTCGAGTTCCCTCTTCTCGCGCTCGTACTTCGTGGTTGCCTGCTGAAGCTCGAGCTTGGCCTCCTCGGCCTCGTCCTTCAAGGCCCCGATCTCATCCCGGACCTTCCTCGTTTCAATTCGGGCAAGGTCGTGTTCGACCTCGAGGTCTCTGATAAGGTCGTCCTTTCGTCCCAGTTGAGACTCGAGCTCGTCGACCCTTTTCGATGACTCCAGGCTCCTCAACGATAAGCCTCGAGCCATGCTCAACGCCTGCACGTGAACCCCGATCAATATCAAAATAAACTTCTAAAAAAACAAAAACAATTTTTCACAACGTCGCTCGTGCGAAAACGTTATACCTTCAGCGTCGCGATCTCCAAAGCCCGAACGCTCTGGCCCATATCGACCTCATCCCTGTATTTCGCAACCATCGTCGGGATAAGGGGGCATCGGGCATGATCCTCGAGCGTGCCTGGAGGCAAGGGCTCGTCCTCCTCCAAATCCACGACCTCAGGAGTGCCCCTGACGGAGGAAGGTCGGGAAGATGGTCTCGGGGGAGGGCCGGGGCTTCTCGAGGATTCCCCCGGCCGGCTGGGGACTCGGGTGGGTCCATCACGAGGCCTCTTCTTGCCCCTAGATTTCTTGGTGACATTGCCAAGAAGCGCAGCGGGGTTAAACGCCATCTCCAAATCTGAAAGATATTAAAAAAAAAAAGAGGAAAGGCATTAGCTCGATCTGTGTTCGGGATAGTAAGGGCAAATACAACAAAGGAAATAGCTCGTACCCTCGAGTCCCCTTACGTTGGCGAGGTCGAGGGTGTCGTCTTCAAGCAGATAATTGACCTTAGCCGCCAAGGGCTCATGATTAACTAACCTGAGCCTATCCCTCTCCAAAACCTCAAAATAGGCCTGACCCTCATTAAAACTATCCTTATCGGGAACCGAACATTGGTCTGAAGGGATGATCAGGGTTCGAGGGCCTTACAAAGAAGTATCTCTCCTTCCAACCTCGAAGGGAACTCGGGGTACTGGGTGTCCTAAACCCCCATTTCGCTGATAAATAAACGAAGCAATTATACCCCGGTGAGTACTTAAGGTCGTAGACCATCTTTAGGAGGTCAATCCTAGGCTCGACCCCGAGACATCTACATAAAATAAAGAAATATACGAGCAACCTCCACCCGTTAGGGGTTAGTTGACCGGGACAAATGAAGTACGAGGTTAGGAAGGTGATAAAGAAGGGGTGAAGGGGCCACCTGAGCCCGGCCTTAAGGGCATCCCTAAAAAACGTCATCTCCCCTTCCCGAGCATCCAACACTGTCTCGTGGGGCTCAGGGGTCCTGATGTCACACTGTGGCATGACCCCGAACTCTCTCGCTATCTTACTAATCACGTGTTCCTTATACATACTAGCTATCCTAGGGTAAGTCAACACAGACTCGAGCCCGGGTTCAGAGGTTATGGGTACTGCCACAGGGACGAGGGAGGAGATATATGGGTCAGGTCTACTATGGTTCGAGCTCCTAGACGATTGGTCGCTGCCACTATCGCTCGACCCCTCACTACTGCTACTAGACATTATAAATAAATAACTTAAGAGCTCGAACACTTACCTCTCAAGGTCGACGCTAACAACACCCTATATGCCCCCGAACTCGATCTTCAAGAAGTTGAGAGTAAAAAGTGAAAAAAATGAATGGTAAAAAGTGGGGTATTTATAGGGGCCTGAGGAAGGTGAAAAGTCTTTCAATCCTAGACGTTGGTTCATGCCACGTGTCGCCAATCCTGGTTTTTTACCTGCAGACCTACACGATGTCGACATGTGGCGGCCCATCAGGGCCCAATAAACCCAGCCCAGTTCCACAACATTTCTATGCACCAGATCCCGTCATTCGGGGTTGCCCAATTATCGACGGGCTCGATGCACGGGGGCCTGTGATGATACCTCTATTGGTACCCGAACTCGACCTTGGTCCACCACAACTAGCCCATGGATTTGGCCCAGTGAGGTCGGTCTAGAGGCCCGATCTCTGTGCGATTGACGTGGTATGGAACCCGATCTCGAGCTAGACAACATATCTTATTGGGCTCTTATCCATAAACGAGGTCGGGCGCGAGACTGGTCCAGGTAAGTCTCTGCGTCACGTGCTCCCCTCCAAGCGCACGTGACCAAAGAATAGTAGTTCGACTAAACCATTGAACCCCTTAGCTCACCATAAATCTCGGCTTTGCCTAAAGGTAATACAATCCTAGTACAACACAAACTCCCTCCAAAAAGGGAATATCAATCCACATAGGACTCAATCATCATCATATATAAATATGTGTCCCATCATCATGATTAAGGTACGTTTTTGAATAAGCATTCAACATAGATATTCTCTTGGTCACTAGGCTAACTTAAGCATCGGAGGGGCTACGAGGACATACCTCGACGCCTTTGTTTCAGGTAGTGGAGGCAGATCGGTTGGAGCTCTTCAAATCGGTTCGGGTTGATCCAGGTACGATTTCTTGCATCATCAATATGAAAATTGATTATCATTTTGTGGGCAATAATGTGCCTACAAAAAACTAAGTTGAGATCTGCTATCCAAAATTGGTTGTCCAACTTGTTATCCACCAATGATTCGATACATCATTTTACACCGATTTTTAAGCACAAGTGGTTGTGGGAGAAAAGTTAGACGTGTTAATTTAAAGTGACGTGTCAATGAATCATTGGGTGGACATTAAGTTGGACAACCAAGTTTGAACAGTAGATTTCAACTTAAACCTTGGCATCTCTTTCGCTACATCTGAGCTCATCAATAGTTGACCAATGGAACTAGGCACCAGCTTTACACTACACAAAGTTAGGTGGTTGTTATACATTGTATCTATAGGTTGCAACACATGTTAGTTTATAGATTATTTTGTTAGTTTTGTCTTATGATCATTACATAACCTTTTGAATTATTCGTAACGACAAGGACAGTTTGAAACACAGAACTTCTACCTCGACGTGATTTGTACGAGGCCATCACGGGATTAGACGGTATCAATAATTTTGCTTAGGGGTGTCAATGAGTCGAGCCGAAAATCGGAGCTTCGAGCTCGGCTCGAGTAAAAATGGTTCGAGTTTTTTTACTTGCTCGAGCCGAGCTTTTTCTATGCCAAAAAATTAGGCTCAACCCAATCTTTCGGTTCATTTTTTTAATTTTTTTTTTCGTGACTACTGCCTGCAAACGCAGTCAGCTCTGTCAGCTGTGACAGCTGCATGCAAACTCATGCAGCTGAAATTAATTCTTTTTATTTCTTGCCTAAAACACGGGCTGGCTCGGGCTCGAGCCGACGCCCCAAAATGGGGCTCGGTGACCCAGCTCAGGCTTTTCCCGGGCCGAGCCACGAATCGACAGTCACAATGGCATTCCTAATTCTGCTACATGTATAGAATTTTTGTAGAGATAGGTTGACAAATGCATGCATTGTATGCATCTGAACCTTAGATGAAATTCAAATCAAGGAACCTCCATGGAGTAGATGATTACTATATGTTTTTTGTGCTCACTGCACATTAAAATTATTAAAAAAAAAAAAAAACTCGTCTATCATCCTCGCGAACACAATATTAATTTTTGTTCATCTTCTGTTATATACTTTTAAAATAACTTCTTTTAGTCAATTTAAAGTCTTACTTATAAATTAATTAATTTTAAATTACTAAAATACGAAGAAAAAAAAAATATTTGTTCATCATTTCAAAGTACTTTAAATTAATATATTTGTTCATCACTAACAATAACACAAATGGCACGTTCAAAGAATCTTACCAAAAAGAAAAGAAAAAAATATGAAAATTAATATACAATACGGCTCGATAACATCACAAACATTAGAAATATATATCTACCTAATAAAGAAGAGAGGACGGAAAGTTACATGAAACTACGTACCTTCTTTAGAACAACGCACCTTCTCATCTCTCTAAATAATTATATAACATTTCAAAAGTCCATTAAAAAAGAAATGTAATGTGTGAAAAGTATCTTACTTTAATTTTTTTTTTTTTAGTTTAGTTAAATTCGATCTTAATTTGAGAGAAATTCGAAGTTACTTAGAGCATCTCCAACGTTCACGGAATTATTTTTAAAAAATTGCTATATAAGAAAAAATAAAAAGTGTCTAGGAAAATATATTTTCGAATCTGATCAAGACTATGTTAAGTTGATCTCGCAAAAAAAGAAAAAAAAAATTATGGCCTCTAACAAGAAAATAAATGACGTTCAAACATATGAAATCGATTGGCACACTATTGTATCGAGAAAGAAAAATAAAAACTAATATGCCTACCGCTAATTATATTCAATTTCATAAGGTCATCACGGTATTCAATGCGCAACCAGACAATAACTGCTCACCTAAAAAGAATTTGTATTTACCTAATTATCAAGTAGCGAACTTTTTCAATAATAAGTGTGAGATCGCTGGTGAGTTGACAATTTTAGGTAAGAAATCTGGTGGTGCATCCCCTACATAAGCACGGAATGAAGACGGAAAAGTTACTAGTCGAGAAACTATGAACCTTCTTCTGAAGAACCTTACCTTGTCGTTTGCTGCTGCTCGTTCCGATTAGCTCAAAATGTTTGGCATTTCTTATTGTAGACGATGACTTCAAGTTAGACAGAAGTAAACATAAATTGATAATTCATAGCAATATTTAGCCCCGTTTGGTAGATATTAAAATTATATTTTTAGTAGATTTTGATAAAAATGTGGGTCCCATGAAATGTGTGGTTCAAATTAATTGGTGACTTTAGCTTGAAATTTTAATCCAAATCAAATAGGGGCTTAATTTTTAAC
The DNA here is from genome assembly GCA_019097785.1 of Fraxinus excelsior. Taxonomy (NCBI): domain Eukaryota; kingdom Viridiplantae; phylum Streptophyta; class Magnoliopsida; order Lamiales; family Oleaceae; genus Fraxinus; species Fraxinus excelsior. Next base: position 713,580 of record CM032644.1, read on the forward strand.
CGATCAAACTCGATAAAATAGAAAAAAAAAAGTATTATTGAACAAACGAAATTTATTGACCGATAACATACATATAACGTGTGGATACCGAACTACAGGCAAGTACCTAAATTACCTAATTACCTAAACTCGAGTTCAAAGGACACGATAATATCAATGAAAAAAATAATATTTTATATATAATTTCATTAAAACAAAAATCAAGAAAAGGAGGATGGAGGATATTGGCTAGAACTGGTCCATGATGGTGCAGGAAAACTTGTGTTATTTTGATTTCCTTGTGGCCGGAAATTAACTGATTGTCCACCGGAAGATGATGAAGAAGCATAAAAATTTTGATCCAACAAATTTATGGGAAAATTACCACTGCCTTGAAGTAATTGTGAGTATTCCAAATAATCCCTGGAAATGTTTTCAGGGATTTGGAAAGGCTGTGTTTGCATGAATGCTGGAGGAACCGCCGCCGTCAGTGGGGGAGGCATGGCGGCGATAGGTGGTTGTGAGGTGGCAGAAATGGCCAACTGTGTGGATTGTAAGAAATGGGATGGTGGCAAGTTCGTCACATTTTCAGGGAAATTGAGCTTTGCTCTATTGCCTCTGAACCTCAGGGCGGCTTCATCGTAAGCTCTAGCGGCGGCCTCCGCCGTCTCGAACGTTCCTAGCCAGACTCTGGAGGCTTTGTGTGGATCTCTTATTTCTGCTGCCCATTTGCCCCATGGCCTCTGTCTCACTCCTCTGTATCTTCTTGTCTCTCGTGTTTCTTCATGTGAATTGCCAGAAAGTTCTGTTTGTGGAGTTTGCTCCGCCGCGGAGGTGGCAGACGTGGTGGCTGTAGGTGTTGTGATACTAGTTCCTGCATCTGGATCTGCAAAAATAGCAGGTAGTACGAAATATACATGCAATAATAATATATAGAAGTAAAATCAGGGTTTAATTATAAAATAAAGTAACAAACCAGATTTGATAGAAGAAGATGATTCTCCGAAGCCTCGATGAACACTGTGGAATTGTTCTGGAAGAATATCTTCTGCATCACGTCTTCTCTTATGGCCGGCAAATGAAGGAAAATTAGATGAATAATTATTCCCCCAGTCTCCTCCGTAGCTCCGCCCTGATATGACATGCGTCAACGCAGTCACCATCGCCGACCTCTCTCTGGACTGACTATACTCGGAAAAAATTTGTGGCGGATGCGGCGGAGGCAGCTGCAGCCCGGATAATAGATAATTCGATTGTTCTTGATGTTGCATCTGATAGTACGGAACATCAGGAGTGGCTGCGACGGCAGGTGTAACAGAGATGGTGGTGGTTGTAGTTTCTGTATCATCTGGTGCCGGGAATCTGGCAAACCCACCGCTACCCCCTTGATTCGCCACCTTGAATGAGAACATGCACCAAACCCAAATATCGACGAAGTTTTCTTCAAACTCACAGAACGGAAAGAATTTTACTTTGCATGAATAATTCCCCCAGAAAATAACATGCAACGAGATTTAATCAATTCTTGAAACAAAATCGAGAATCTTTCTTCAGCAGCTTTTTGAAGACTTTCTTTTTCTCCATTTTTTTTTGAGTAAATTGTCAAAGAAAGGCAAACGAAGAAAGAAATGGGTTCAAACTTGTATTCCCGTCAATGGAACAGTGCTTTCTCTTGTTTGATTTCTGAAAAATGTGTTTAAATATATGGTAATTAGTATTAATTCTGAAAGAGGAAAATTTTTCTTTTTGTTGCTTTGTAAAAGATAATATGATTATGATGCTAACAAGCCATGTTTCAAACACCGTTTGACTGATCTGCCTTTCATACTCTATAAGGTGTATTATTGGTTTCTAGTGTGTGAGCAAGAGATATCATCCTTTATTATTGAGTTGTTCCGTTCATATACCAAACAAATAGTAAATTAAAAGGTATCGAAATTCTTTTATCGTAATTTTTTTACCAATTTGTTTTGTGTAATTATATTCATATCACAATTTTTATTATTTGTCGCATCATATTTTAACTGCTTTTAAAACCTCAACCTTTGCTCATTGTAGAATTTATATTCTTATTTTATGTATATATATCAAATTCTTATATGTCACGTTCTATTAATTAGCAAATCTCATGCTTGATGATGTTTCTAGTCAAAATACTCTATTTGAGCAGGTGAATATTATTTGTCGCACTTTTGTATTTTTTTTATTTTTAAAAAATGAAAGACAAATAACTCATTTTTACCCTCCAATGTACTTTTTGGATGGATGTAATACTAATAAGAGTTTAAAGATAAAACACATCGGAAAAAAGTTAGGAACATAAGTATTATAATGAGTAAATATTGAGGAGTTTAAATGTAACTAAATATGGTACAACTAATAAAAATTGTAGTGTGAGTATAAGTATGAATATAGGGCGGAACGGAGTTCGGGCAGTCATTTTTGTCCTCAGCCATGTTCGGGTATTTTCTTCCTATCCCCTCTTAAGGCCGATGTTGGGTTTTTTTATACCCAATAAATCCCGAACGATAATGTTAAACCGATATTGAATAAATTAATATCGACACCTAAGATTGATGACCCGACCTGAAAACTAGTTCAGGTCATTTGAAGTGACCTAATTTTAGTTATAGACGCTCATGGCCCATCCCACTCCTTTGGATGGCTTACGAGAATTGACCCACTACTCAGTATACTTGGCCCATGTATTGGATTGGACTTGGCCACTTTTATACCTAAAAATACCTATATATTGTTGCCTTGGTCTTGATATTCACGTGTGTTTTGCCGTTGTAATTTTTGAAGAAATGGCCTCCATCTTTCTTTGGCTTTGTGTGTACGGCTGCGTTTTCTCTTTTTGGCCTTTGTGGCTACAAAACACTTTCCGTTTTTCTGTCCTAAGTGGGTACAATCAATAGCAACTAGAGTGGGAATAGTTGGAGGTTTCGGGTTGAGTTTGGTTGGGTGATTGATAAGGTTGAGATTTGTATACAGAGCCCGAAAATTCACTTTGGTGGTCATCATTCCGCTACAATTGGTATCAGAGCCACGTTGGTGAAGGAATTTCGCCCAGAAAATGCCCAAAAATGAAGTAGAAGTTGGCAGAAACAAAGCAGTCCAAAACTTTCCAAAAACTGGACATGAAATTAACAATTCCGGCCAAACCAGAAGTCCATTGGTGAAACGGAGGCTAGAACCTTGATCTGCAGATGGAGGCGCTCTGGGTCGACCGTGCTTAGGGATAAGGGCCGACGGAGGCGGCGGCATGTGGCAGTTCCGCCAGCAACGTGTAGTGGCGTGTCTGGTGTCTTCTAGGGAGAATTTCTTTAGACATAATATTTATAACGTGATTTCTAACAATTTTGTGTTAGTTTTTTTTGTTTCAGGCTATACAGTGAAATCTGGACGATTTTACCCCGTACATTTGTGATTCAATTTTTTTTCGGTTGGTTGCTGCAGTTATTGGAGAGTTTAAGTCGAATAATGGTGGCTCTAAAGTGATAAATTCGCATATCTCGTAATTTACGGACTCAGATAGGTTCACTTTGTTAAATTGGCTAATCTCGTTTGGATTTTAGCATTAACGTGTTATCGTGTGAGGTGACATTATGATTGTGGTTACCGCAAAGGAGTAATGATTGCTTGTGCTAGAAATTTAGGGAAATTTGCTCTATTTTAAGTGTTGGATTTAACTGCAAGTTGACAATTGCTTTTGTGATTAATTACGTGAGAATTTGATTTTTTTGTTGACATACTTTCGTGTTGCATTGACTATTGCGTTAGAACACCTAGGCTTGACCTGTTTGAACATTCCCTTGATCCGTGATCTCGAGTCTCATAAAACTCTAGAAATATAGAACGGTGTATTTTGTTGCCTTAGTATTACTTTGTGTGGCCTATTTGTGCATTTTGGTTGTCATGTTTTTCAAAATATCTTTACATTTCGAAATTTGAATTTTTAATGGGAAAATTGACTTTTCAATTTGGCAACAAAAAATGAAGGAAATTTTGGTTCAACAAAAGATTTCAAAGGTCATAGATGGAAATTTTTTTGTAAATTTAACAGAAACACAAAAAAAATAATATGATGAACTTGCTTATACTTCAATTATTTTACATCTATTCGACACCATTTTGAGAAAAGTTGAAAAACTTGATTCTACTAAAGAACTTTAACAAAAGTTGGAGGACTTGTATTTGCTTAAGTCTACTTCTAATAAATTGTACTTGTTGGAAAGATTTTTCAACTTTAAAATGGACCCTTCAAATGATCTTGATGACAATTTGAGTATTTTCAACACATTTGTTCAAGATATAGTTAATTGTGATGAAATAATGTCTATTACGTATAAGGTCATTGTTTTGCTGAATTCTATGCTTGATTCATATAGAGAGGTTAAGAATGCAATTAAGTATGATAGAGAAATTTTAACACTCGAGATTGTCATAGATTCGCTTAGAAGTAAGGGGATATGGATTAAAACTGAAAAAGAGAATAAGAGAAGTGGTAAGTTGCATATGATGAGTAGAATGAAGTTTAAGCAGATAAATTTGGGTAGAGCTCAGACATGGTGATTCGTGTAGTGACTCGAGTGATGAGGGTGGTAAGAATAAGATCAAAGAATGGGACAAGTCTAGTGGTACACAATGTAATCATCTCTGCATGTGTGTGATTGCTCAATTCCGTTACATGGTTATATGTTGCATTTCAATGTGTTTGATATGTGTATTGACATGAATTGGAGTGATCTTATTACTTAGTGTAATTTTTTGCATGCATAATGGGTTGAGATGTATTAGCAATGTGTTGTATGTCTTTTGGTGAGATGCATAGATGCCTAGGGGTACATTGGTGGTTTGTATCAGGGATGTAGAATATGTCATTTGGATCACCAGTGGAGGGGTGATCAAATGTCTGAAATTCTTTATCTGTGAAAGATCCTGATCAGGTGGAGTGTGAGAGAGATGCACTTCTATCACTTCTGTTAGGTAGGTGGAGACCCATTATCCGCATAGGTTGAAGAAGTGATGTGTTGATAGATGATTATCCTAAGGACTTAGGATTTATAGAGATTTACCAATTAGACATGGATTAAGTGATTAGTCTAGTGAGTATGATGGGCAATGATGTGAGATATGTGTTCTTGAGGTGTGGGCAACACGGAATGGGATATGATAAATGTGGTAAGATCTTTTCGTGGGGTCATTTATGCATTTGTTGTATATGTGTTGACTATGTGCTTGATTAACTTGGTTTTAATATGTTGTTTTGTGTAAACGTATTTTTTTCGGAAAAGATCTGTGTTATCTTACATGATATCTCCATCACATGTTTATTTGCTCTTGATTGAGTGCTGCGATTATCTGCATCTACTTGAATATTCTTGATCTTAGTTTTGGTGAGTATACAGAGCAGGTCTGATATGTGTTACGGGTCCGAAACACGAGATAAAGTTCGTGATTCCAATTTTATTGGTTACCTTGATTATTCAAGTATAAATTATGTGGTTTGGTTACTTGTAGGTTGATTGAGTATTAATGTGGAGATTTCTTGGTTTTTTTTATACCTAATAAATCTCGAGCGATGATGCTAAACTAATGTTAGATAAATTAATATCGACACATAAGATTGACGAATCGACCCGACAACTAGTTAGGGACACTTGAAGCAACCTAATTTTAGTTAGAGATGCTCATGACCCGTACCACTCCTTTGGAAGGCTTAGAAGAATTGATCCACTACTCGGTATACGTGGGCCGTATTGGATTGAGCTTGGCCACTTTTATACCTAAAGTTACCTATATATTGTTGCCTTGGTCTTGATATTCGCGTGTGTTTTGCCATTGTGATTTTTGAATAAATGGCCTCCATCTTTCCTTTGCTTTGTGCGCATGGCTGTCTTTTCTCTACTTAGCCTTTGTGGGTACAAAACACCTTCCCTTTTTGTATCCTAAGTGGGTACAATCAATAGCAATCAGAGTGGGAATAGTTGGAGGTTTTGGGTTGAGTTTGTTTGGGTGATTGATAAGGTTGACATTTGGTATATTGAGCCCGAAAATTCACTTTGGTGGTCATCATTCCGCTACAACCGAGGTGAGGACGGATGTACCTATTTGTACTTTCCTTTCAGAGGATTATCTTTCCTATTTCTAAGGACCCGTCTTGCAAGGGTGTTATCTTTATTGGTCAGCCTTGATGGTTCGACTTCTGAATCTATCGTAGTGGAGGAGATGGAATGTGGTTAGCTTGTTCTAACGATCGCCTCGAAAGCTCTATGTTCTCGCCTATTCCTAGACGTGGTATCATTGCGAGGCCTATTTTTAGCTTTTAGGCCTTGCACTTCCCAGCCTATTGGAGGTACTGACAAACCTGAAAGGTCGCTTGGGCTCGTAAATGGGTGTGAAAGATTCATCACCTCATAGAATGGGTCTATAGCAAAGGGACATGGGTGTGGCTTTGGGAATTAACCTCAAATTTTCGTTTAGAGGAATTAACCTCTCTCTCCATCACATCTTAAGGTGGTCACTATGCATTCGTTGCTAGAACTACATTTGCTAGAAGAAGAGTTGCGATGTTTTGTTGTATCAAGTTTCTCATGTTGATAGCCATTCTGCCTATTCTCATAGGCGTGTAGGAGCTCTACTTGTTGTCAGGTGATGTAGCTTCCTCCGAGTTGGACCTCTCTAGCTATGACCTTGTTTCTGAAAAGTTGTGATATGATTAAGAGTAGGGGTGGGCAAAACCCGGTTGAACCGCCCAACACAAACCAACCCGACCGGGTTGGGTCGATTTTTTTATTGTTTTTACATGGGTTGGGTAGGTTGACTATGTAGACGGATCGGGTCGGGTTATGTGTTAACCCATAAAAATTGAATAAACCCGCCCAACCCAATCCACTTACTTTAAAAAAATAAAAAATAAAAAAATAATAAGTTTTCATGTTTTTTTTCTTTTTTTTCACCATGTTATGGGCCTTGTATCTTTTTCTGAATTATTACGTTACAAGCTTGATGAATTATGATATAGTTCTAATAAGAGGAGAAAGTAAGTTTTCTAATGTAGGTGATACTCTGAAGAGAATGAAACTATATGAACAGTCGAATTGCATAAATAACAATGATACACATGATTCGCCGCCCGCCGGTGAGAGAGAGAGAGAGAGAGAAGTGAGAGACGTAGTGTGAGAGAGAGAGGTGAGAGAAGTGAGAGATAGAGAGAGATAATATAATTTAGGGTTTGAAAATTAATTTTGGGGTGGGGTGGTTGTGAATAAATCAATTTTTATAATGTTATTATTAATATTTAATTAAATATAATAAATCTGTATTTATATATAAAACATCTGATTTTTGAAACTTAAACCTTGAAATCTGATTTTAGAAAATGGATCTTGAAAAGTAGGGAATTAGATAATTTGCACTTTAATTAAGTAGATGAAAGATGGCAGTGGATTTTAGCTCTTACAAAATGCATCCTCTAGTCAATATCTAATGGTCAACTTAAGTAAAATTAAAATTTTGACCGAAATTCAAACTTTTATTAATTATATTTATTTGGCAAAAATTGGTTACCTTCTCCACGCTTCTCAAAAGGTGAATTATATTGTTGAGAATTGTACGGTCAACTCGCGTTTCTTTTCTTCAAAGTCGTGCAATTAAACCCACCAATTAAAGGTAATATAAGAGTTGTCCACGTATACATGAAGAAACTGTCGAATATTTTATAGTTCTTTTTTAAGAGTAGAAATTAAAAAAAAAATAATAATAATAAAAAAAGAAATTATGCTTTTATCTAAAAACAATTCAAAGTGATCGATATTAGATTCTTCAGTCTTCGTCTTTTATTTTTAAAGCCAGTAGAAACTCATAAATCTAATACGAAATCTTGCATGAAAATATATTTCTTCTGTATTTCTTAAGTCTTTTTCTACCTTTTAACAGTTTAGGTATCAAACATTGACTAAAAGAAACTCTCTCTCTCTCTCTCTCTCTCTCTCTCTCTCTCTCTCTCTCTCTCTCTCTCACACACACACACACACACAAAATAAAAAAACTTAGATGGTTAGGTCATATTCAATTAGGGTTCTCTCTCTCTCTCCCACACATAAAAAAAAACTTAGATGGGTTGACCTAAAGAGGTTTTCAATTCATAAAAGTGATTTAATTTCAGTTGAACAAGTTAGATGAGAGGGTTGAACCAAAATTAACCCAATATTGAATAGTTCCTAACAATCTAGTTATGTTAAATCTTTTGTCACGAGCATCAAGATATACTGCGAAATATTCGTACAGTCGAACTCAAATTTATAAATAATAAAGCCTACTTTATTGTCGCTCGGTTTCAAGAAAGTTCGGAAATTTAACAAAAAAAAAAAAAAAAAATTAGGATAAAAATCTCTGCACTAATAAAAGCCAAGTTGATAAAATAAAGCTAACAAGTTTGGTTCTTTCCTAACCAGCTGGTTCAACTTTAACTGAAATAGTTAAGTAGAATAATTAAAAGATAATTATGAGAGGGATAAGGATGAGATTGTTAGGCAATGTGAATGATGAAACAGAGAATTATAAGTCAGAAGTCGTACGTGAATTGTTTGGGAAAAAATAGGTAGGGTTCCTAAATTTGTAGGGTACATATGGGCACCAGACTTTGAATCAGCTTCACTCAGTGCAAAAGTATATGGGAGAATTTGTGGAAAATGTTCTTATTTTTAATGTTTCAAAGTGAAGATGGATATTTGTAATTTGTAATGATTTTTTTTTTTTTTTTTTTGAATTTTATCTTCGTTTTTACTACTACTCAATCTTCATTGCATTATTATATTTTTCTTGATTTCGACGGATACGATTTTATTACCACCACAGTAAAGTATTTAGGACGTGTTTGGTGGAGATTAAAATCGGATTAAAATTGAAAAACTAGCCGTTATTATTGACTTTTATTAGACGAGTGAGACACAATAACGCCTATATTTTCAATTTTAATTGGATTTTAATCAATACCAAACAAGCTCTTTTGAAATATTGAATCACATTGCTTTCCAAAAACATCAAATCTGCATTTTTCTTGCACTTCAATGATCCCAATCCCGACTACAACGGAATGAGATTATTAGTCATAACGTAAGTGTCAATTTTTGTAAGTTTTCATGTCAAAATAGTGGCTCTAGGTGTCTTTTAATTTTGATGATATTTCCATATGAATTCCACCATATTATCTTACCATCTTTTCCTCTATTTTTTTTAGGCATTAACTATTGGAGGTTGTATGAGAGTTAAATGTGATTATAGGGAGTTGTAAGTTTCAATTTCGAGTTCAAATCACTCTTTCTAACTCTTTTAATGTCTTTTGGGTCGGATCATCCCACATAGATGATCCACGACCCATATTTTCTAACAATATTATATATATAGCTGAATTAAATCAAAATTTACGTATGGAGCAAGAGGATGTTGAACGAGAACGGGACTATCCCAAGTGCATTATCCTAGAACATGTTGGGATAGAATAAGCCTTAAGATCGATTCCAAAATAAAGCCGTGGTTAAGAAGAGGGGACTAATGAGTGCACAGAAATATGAAGCCGTTTAGATTTGAAGTTGATAAAGTTTTGGCCAGCTGATTCATCAGGGAAGCTCGCTACGCAAATTTGATAAACTTGTACCAAAGTGGCTTATGGAAAACCTACCAAGACTTGACGGTTATAGTTTTTAACCCAAAAATACTTTTCCACTTCCACGAATTGACCAGCTAGTTGATGTTATCACCGACTAGGAGTTCCTTATTTTCAAAGATGTATACTCAGGATATAATCAAATCTTAATCTACGAATCTAATAAAGCGTATGTCTTTTAAACAAATTGAAACATATATTGCTACAATGTAAGGTCATTCGGGGGTTAATTACCCCAATAGTCACTGAACTTTGGCCAAAGTTTCCACCAGGTCACTGAACTTTAAAAACTACGTGATTAGTCACTGAACTTTCGAAAAATCATCCAATTAGTCACTGAACTTTAAAAATCAGCACATTGGTCACTAAACTTTGTAAAACGTTTCCCAGATGATCACTGAACCCAGTGACTATCTGGGAAACTTTTTGCAATCAGTGACCCCGTAGAAATTTTTTGCAAAGTTCAGTGATCAATGAGGTAATTTTTAAACTTCAGTAACCAATTGGGTGATTTTTTGAAAGTTCAGTGACTAATCACGTAGTTTTTAAAGTTCAGTGACTTGGTGGAAACTTCCGATAAAGTTCAGTGACTATTGAGGTAATTAACCCGTTATTCGGTGGAGCAATATATATGAACAGGCTCATGAATAGGATGTTTACTGAAAAATAGGCAAGATAATGGAGGTACATGTTTTTGACATGTTAATTCAAAGCCTCTCACCGTGTAAAACCCCTCAACGAAATTTTAAACATACTTTGGAAGTACCGTATAAAGCTAAATCCTTTAAAAGGTGCTTTCGAAGTAGTGTCTTAAAAATTTATGGGTTAAAAGGTGAATCAACGACCGCTGCATTATAATGTGTTTTTGCATAAACATCACTACAATTTCTTATATCGTTCCCCTATTAGGTACAAAAGTAAGGTTCTCGAAATCCCTCGTTACTTCCCCTACTTTGAGAAGAACCAATTTATCGATTCACCATTTTCAAAATTGATTATATTGAAATGCAAGATGATAAATTTAAATGTTCACATTTTGACATGTAGTAACAATCATAGTATCTTTCTATTTAGCTTTCATGGATGTTTGATCGACTAAGCCCTGTTTGGTAGCCTTCAATTAAAACAATGTTTTGAATAATATTTTTTTAAGAATGAGTGGTTAAAAGATAAAATAAAAAAGTTTGAATTTACGTGTTGAATATTTTATTGGGTAAAATATGAAATTAAAAATGAGTATGAGAAATAAATTAAATTAAAATTAAGTGAATCAAATATGGGCTAAAATAAGGTAGGAATGGCAACGAGTCGAGCTCGAGCCCAAAAAAAAAAAACACTCGGGCTTAGCTCGAGCTTTTTTGGGTCCGAGTCAAGTTGAGTCGAGCCCGGTTAAAAAAAATAAGGCTCGGTCCTAGCTTTTAGTCCTAGCGTTAGCGGGCCGAGCCGGGGCCGGTTCGATTTTTTTGTTTTTTTAAATACCAAATCTACATTTTTCACTTAAAAAATTTAAAATTTGTACGATTTATATGTACTATAAATTAAAGAAAAAATTTGAAGAGACAAACTCATTAAATGCGTTCAAAGTGTTTTAATTTTCAACGGTGGAAAACAATAAAATGCATATATATCCTCGGCTAACGCTAGTATATCTTCATCAGGTGTTTCTGCTGCTACTACAGTTTCAGTTCAGCACCTTCTCCGCAAAGGCTCCAGTGTGCCGGTTCAAGTGGCGGTCGAGCGAGCTCGGTTTGGGCCTGTCATTGTTCTGTGTAATTCCGGCTAGGGTGGCCTTCAGGTGATTTGAAATGATTTTATCTTGATGTTGTTTTAGTTGTATTTGTTGTTCAATTATAAATTGTGGATCAATTGCGATGAAGTTTTGCTCTTTATGTTTATTTCAGTTAGAAATTGATTGGGTTTTGGTGCTATTGACCATTGAAATTTTAAAGATAATAAAAGTTTAATGATTATGGAATTTGCTTATTTCAGATGTGATGACCCTAATGCACAACACATGACTAGAGAATGACTGGATTATGGTTCCATTCCCCCTTGTTCGTATGAGTTTTGTGTTAATGCAATGCACATTATCTTTGGTTTGGTTTCAGTTGCGTGGGCCATGGAGCAGTTGAGTGGAGAACATAGTATTATTTTCTTGAATAGGATTTTAGTTTGATAGTTTTTTTTGTCTATTTGGTGTTAGATTCTTTGAGGTCCAGAAAAATGTTTTTCATGCCGAATTTCTAATTTGTGCCTGGTTGCTGGTGTACATAGTATCTCATTCTTTTCTACGTTAGTGCTTTAGAAAATAAGGTGTCCTGTCTCCTCAATGGCATTCTGTGGTATAAATTTTTCAATAAAAGTATGATTAAATTATGTTAAACAAATAAAACATAAACAAAAGAGATGATACTGATGATTCAATAAAAAAGGAACTTGAATATGTTCTTGATTACTTGAAAAAGATTCTTGTACTGCAAAATTATGGTGTGGCCAAAGGAGAAGAATCTGGAAGGGAACCTATCACATTTATAATTGAAACTGGGGTCTCCTAGAACAGTTTGCAGGTGTTTCGTATTAAGCTCATGGATGTATTTGATGGAACCTATGGCTTCCACCCCTCCTAAAAGAAGAAAAGAAAAAGGAAAAACATTCACGGTACAAGAGTCATTTTTTCTGGATACTGGGGACAAGTATTTTTTTGGTTTTTAGTTAATTCATATATAAAAGTTTGTTGAATGTTAATGCCTTTGTGTCCTTTATCAAGCAGGAATGTGGAAGAAGACAGAAAGCCTAAAAAAAATTCAGTGTTGATGTTACTGGAAGTTTATAAATATATATACCTTCACTTTTTTTTTTTTTTTTCCTACAATATTTTTAAACTCAAGTGCTTGGAGTTTTTCCTTGGGTAGGGTTAGGGGGTTGGGGTGGGATAAGAGGAGTTTCATGATTGCTGGCCTCTTCCAGAAATTAATGAACGACTAGAGTCTATGAAGTCATCAGCCTGGTGGTATTAGTTGGTGCTTTGTTAAGATTTGTGTTTAAATTTTTTTTTTTATAACCGTGGATGTCTGGGCCAGCTTGCGCGCACCTCGACTAATCTCACGGTGCCCTGAAGTTTACAATCGTTTTTCATCTCAATGGCCTTGAAGGGACTCGAACTGGTGACCATTGGGGAGCAAACCCAAGGCCTGACCAATTGAGCTACCCTGAGGGTTAAGATTTGTGTTTAAATTGGTGCGCTATACTCTTATGGTTAGTGCGGGCTACAGGCCCGTGTTTAATTCAGTCGTCATTGCTAATCCTACCAAAACTACAGGGAGGAGCCTAATTCATACTGAGTCTTAATATTGTAATTTTACAAGTTTCAAGTATGTTTGAGCGAATAATATGATAATATTGAATCTCTCTCTTAAGTTTTCTCCATCTATCTGTGTTCAAATCCTATTTGTATGTATGCATATAGATTATCTTCTTTGCACTTTGACAGACCCTCCACACGTTGCACAAACAAGCCTAGGTTTGTAAATTTTAAGAAATCTACAGTAAATCCTCCCTCCCAAGAGCGCATGCAAGAATAAATATTAACTTTAATACACGCATCTGGGTCAAACATAGGTTTAGAGGACGAGTCTCTTCAATATTTACCCTTAAGATCATAAATGTTTGTCTTTGCAAATAAATATTTGTTGTAATTGAAGAGGCTAGGTAAAGTAAAATGAATTATCCATTCATTGATGTGTGATGAATCGTGAGAGGATAACTATACAAAGTGATAAAGTTGACAATAAAAAATGATAAAGACTCTAACCTAGATGTTGTTTATGAGCCGGTAATAAGCTTTGATAAGGTGGTATAAGCTTTGAGGATTGTTATTGTTAGAGTATGGTGATCTGAATTCTGTTTGGCCCGACTCGAAAAGCTTGTGGTGCGACATATCTGGTGAAACTAATTAAAATTATGAGAAAAATGGGGGTCCTCTGCTGGACTTCATTATATGTTAAGCGTGTTTTATTAGGACTTCATTATATAATACATATTTAGAGAAGCCGCACATCTTGTATTCATCTCTGATATAGCGAATTTTCTCGTTCTCTTCCCGTGATTTTTCGTGTCTTGAGTTTCCACGTAAATCTTGTGTTTTTTTCTTATAAATTTTATATTTGCATATTCTCGCTTTTCCATAACAGTTTTCTTCAATCTTCTCTTTATTTTTCAGTTTATCCTTCACTCAAGATTCTGATCTTCGACAATGTGCGAGTGAACTTGACAATAGATAATAGCTTAGAGAGATTGTCAACCAGTTGATCAACAGAGAAAATATAGGAGACAAACAAAGGAGTCACTAGTAACGTGATTATGCACAAAATTATTATCAGTAGGAATGTGCTTCATGCCGGAGTGAAAAATCGGATTGACCGAGAGATGTGTAGCTCCGATGTTGTCACGGAATATGGTAGGCCAATTATGTAGCTGTACCTTGAGATCCTATAATATATTTTTGATCTGGAGAACTTCGACTGAGCAAGAGGCAAGGGCAAGATACTGTCTCAATGAAGGATCTAGCAACCATTTTATGCTTTTAGAGCACCAAGAAACGGGAGAATCATCAAGATAAATAATATAAGCAGCTGTGGAGCTGTGGTCGTTATGATTACTAGCAGGGGCGGACACAAGAGGGGGGGGGGGGGGGGGGCCTAGGGGGGCACGTGCCCCCTAACAAATTATTATTATTATTATTATTTTTTTTTTTTCGTGTTTGATATTGATTGAAATCTAAATTTTAATATAACTCAAAGTTAACAATAAATTTTAATAATATATTTCATAAAATCCATAACTGTTTTAACTTTTATCAAAATTTACTACAAATTTGATTTTAATTTCTACCAAACAGGGACAAAATCACAATAAATTTGAATTTCGATAACATGCTAATTTTAAAAATTCACCGACAATTGTACGCTAATCAAATCTACAAATTGCTTATGTAATCTCAAACTTATTTCGATAACTACATTATGGGTATATCGAATAATCCAAATAGATATCGAAAATAGTTAAAAATACGTTAAACGTGAGTCTTAAAGAAAAACGTCTAACTCGCATTTTTTCAAAAAAATTCAATTATTTCATTAACATTTACTATTTTTGCGATACACCTCAATGTAATTTTCATCATTTTATTAGGAAACTCTATATGGAATATGATATCAAAAAATTTCGAAATTTTACATCCAAAAAAGTCATATCCCATGTAAATTTTCGGATGCAAAATTACATGAGATATGATTTTTTTACGTAAATTTTCGAGTGTAAAATTTATCCCAACTTCTTTACAAGTTCGAGTGTGCCCCCCTAACATTTTTCGTCTGCGTCCGCCCCTGATTACTAGCCCAAACCCCCCCCCCCCCCCCCCCACACAAAAAAATCTCTTTTTTATAAGTAACAACTTATGTATAATAGGGAATATTTTTTAATTTAGAATCTAAAACTTTTCACACACTTCAAAAATGCTATCTATTTTGACATTTCATTTGCTTTTTTCAATAAAAAAAACACATAGGACTTTGCTATTTGTACATTGATTTTTACACTTTGGTTGACACTTGTTGATGTCAAGTGTCAATTGGATGAAAAACTGTTTGAAATTTAAACTGTCCAATTGGATAATGTCACGTGACAAAGTGTAAACCAAAGTGTACATGTAGCAAGATTTTAAAACATATATTGACTTCACTTCATTTTTTATTAAACATTTTCTATGTCAGTGGCCAATCAATTCAATGATTTGATTAATTCAACCAATAGAGTATTGAAATATATAATTTATTAAATATAATTGTTATAAAGTAAAAATAGATAGTGAGTTTTGCTCTCCAAAATTGGAGACTCAAACCGACGCTCAATATTAAAAAGTTAAAATAAAGAATCTCTTAAAATTTATTTTTAAGTATGGTTCTTTAAAATAAAAAAAATATTTTATATTTAAAAGGTAAGATGCTCAAATTGATATTAGATATAAATAACATTACTCCATTTAAAACCCAGCTTGAAATCAAGAAATTCAGACAAAACCCCATTAGCTTGAAGACTTCGCTTCGAGTTTTTCTCAAAGAGTAATTTTATTTACACTACTATTTTTATTTGTTGACTCACATTTTAATTGTATTTAAGGTTCTTAATTTTTGTTCATTATAACATTTATATTCTTAAATTTTTTTCATGTTATTCTTATCCTCAACATTTTCATTAGTTAACACATTTTGTATTTGAAAATAATTTTATAATTAAAAGTTCATTGAAATGGCTTAAAACAACTTATTTTTACATCATATTCTTAAATATATAAAAAAACGAAAAAAAATATTTTTCCCTCGTTTCAAAGAATGAAAAACAAAATATTTTGATATAAATCACCATTAAGGACAAACGTACTAATTAATAGAAGATAAGAATTTGAGGAAAAAAAGTTAAAGAAATAATCGTTACAATAAGTAAATATTAAGGAGTTTAATTACAATTAAAAGGTGGCGTATCAAATAAAAATTATGGTGTTAATGTAAACACCCTTGCTCAAAAGCTTGTTTACACTCGAACAAAAGTGGCATGTTTTTTTCCAAATTGAGTTTTGCCGTGTACATCCGTGACAGTTAGGGGTAGGCGTGGGTTAGTTTTTGCCACAACCCAATCAAGTGTCGGTCGGGTTGGATTGGGTTGGATTGGTCGGGTTGCCAAAAACTATCTTTAAATCTTTGTAGCCAAAAGTAATATTTGGCCGGATTATATGTATTGGATGGAATTCTAAAGTGTTAACCATACACCATACATAAAGGAATGACTAAAATTGTTCTTAAAACTATTTACCTAAAGATATTGTCATTCGTTTAATGCACAATTGTATACCTCACTATCCATACTAAAAATTAAAATAATAATAATAATCAAGCATAATATCCCTGTTAATCTGTCAAAATTTTTATACATTTGGCCCAAAAATGTAGAACAAACAGGGGCTTAAAGTCATTTTTATTTTTTTCGGTTGGGTTGAGTTGGGTCGGGTTTAGAGTGCCTACCCGCAGCCCGACCCGACCCCCCAACCCAAAACCGCCCAAAAAATGCAAAAAAACCGACCCAAACCAGTCGGTTTGGGTCGGTTCGGTCGATTTCGTCGGGTCGGTAGATTTTTTGCCCACCCCTAGTGACATCCCCCCACGAGAGGAGGACCCACGATTTTTTTTATTTGTGAAGGGTTGCTGTCATCCAGGGTAAACAGCAAAACCCTTCTAAACTTGACACTGTTGGTGTAATTAAAGTCAAAACTGGGCTTGCACAAGTAATTGTCAAGCCATATGCGCCTTAGGATGATCCAACAATGCATGAATTCTCACTCCTTGTGGCAATGCATAATTGTCAAGCATTTAACAAGAGAATCTTATTGAACAACATAAACAGGCAAAATCTCCGTTTGCATTCAATGAAATATGAGCTCGGATCTACCGTGTCCGTGTGATTACTTGATGTCCCCCAATACATTTTTGACACTAATGTGCCGAAGTACCTTGGACCCTGACAAATATTACAGGCAGATCACATATTTCCTCTACTATAGCTGAGGTCGAAGATTCAAAAGCTGCACTAGATATATCTTGAATGGTGCCTTCCAAAATACATGAATCACTGCAAACTATACATGAATTTCAGACACAATTCTACTCCATATTAACATCTACGAAATTCAAAAATCATAATTCCATTTGTCTCTTCAGTAGAAGAAAGAAGAAATTTAAAATCAAAATACAGAAAAAGTAGCAGAAGGATATTGGCGCCCCCTGTGAGTTCATATACGAATACTAATCAAGAAAAATTTTAAGCTCAATGCTTCAAAATCGTAATTCAAACAAGACTACAGACACAACATATCAGTCAGCCAAGGGGAATGCAGGATATATTCATTTCTGTGAAACTATCTTAAGCACCCTCCAAAATTTCTTTTCCCTTGTACAACTTCAAGCAAAACACAGATTAGCCAATCTTTTTACCACCTGCATTTCAAGCAACACCTTCATGGTTCTTTCTTTATATAATTCAACCAGACAAATGGTCCAATGAGAAGCTCGATTACATTATCCTGCATGCACAAGTCTTTTGATTCCTATGGTCAAATTCATCGTCCGATTCAACTTCGCTGCAAGCACATGGAATGCATAGTTAACACACTGGACACTAACATTTGGAGAAAGGAACTAGATTCTAGAAATGTAGAAGTGTTGGTAATTTCTCCTGTTCATAGTGTAAAAAGTAAAACAACAATCATCCAATAATTACCACCATGTGCTGATAACTAGTTTTGCTTTTGTTCATAATGATGCTTTTGTGCAATCTTTATACACATTTTTCTTAGTGTATGACAAGGACTTGGTCAATCATACCACAAGATTATTCAATGACATTTCAACATGTATCCAACCAGTATTGAAGATACGATGGAGCAACCTAACAAACAAAAACAATGTCAAGATGCCAAATTAACCACAATATGTAGCCTCCTGTAAAGTAGTAAAGGGATATAACAAGAAACTGAATCCAAAAATAGAACAAGAAAAGTAGTCATTAACTACAACCTCCTCATGTTGAACTCTACTTTAAAGAAGCTAAAAGACTTCAAGAAAAGCTGAAAACTTGCATTGGAGTTATAACCAGGTTTTAACACTCTACTGGGAAAACATGATTTTGCCTGTTCCATATTAAACCACTAAACTCTTTCTCCAGCTCAAAAACCCCCCATCATTGCCTCTATTGTGGAATACCCCCTATCCTTTCAGATTGGTGAAAACCCTTCTAGATGACTTTTTAACTGCAGAAGACAACATTTTCTCAATAAAACCTTGTGAAATGACGAATACACCCTCTTTGAATAAAACAAAAAGAAAAGAAGAAAAAATAAAGAATTAATTGCAACCATAGTCCCAATTTTTTCAAAAAAGAGCAAATGAGTCACAAATAAATAATTAAAAAGCTAAAATTACAAATTAAAAAACCCCTCTCTCCCATCTTCCTCCTACCGACCACCACCACCAAGATAGGCGGAATCGCTCCTTCGCGCGTCACCATAGTCTTGTAGGTCAAGCTATCTTCACATAATTGCAATAATATGCCTACAGCAATCTCCTTCTGCCATTGTGTTCCCACCTCCACTATTTCAACCAATACAGGAACGCCACCTTCCTCCACAATCGTCACCCTAGCTTCCAATGTTGACACAAATAGGCTCAACACATACACTGATTTATCCACCATGTTCGACCAAAAATCTGCCATTAATTCCACCAGAGGTTTCATAATCCCTGCTGGAACAACCCTAATTTTGTTCTCCACAAAACATAGAGATACAAAGCTGTGGAAGTATCTTTTTTACCTCGAAAATTGCAGCTCTTTAGCAAATTCACCAGTGGAGGAACCGCCCCCAACCGACCTATGGCGATTTTATTCTCTTCAATACGGGAGAACCGAAGTAGAGCGCAAGCAGCGTTTTCTCGAGTAGTTGGAGTTCCCAACTTCAACGCGCAGACTAAGGGTTCAATAGCCTCAAAAGATGCGATGAAATCCTTATTTTCATCAAACAGTGACAAATTAAGAATGGTTGTGACTCCATATTTCTATAATTGAGCATAATTTGATGAAATTACCAATACAAGAGGTTTAATTGAGCATCAATTGAAGAAGATAACTATGCCAATTTTGTCAGGATGATGTTGAGAATGTTAAGGATGAAGGATCATTTTGGACC
The DNA here is from genome assembly GCA_019097785.1 of Fraxinus excelsior. Taxonomy (NCBI): domain Eukaryota; kingdom Viridiplantae; phylum Streptophyta; class Magnoliopsida; order Lamiales; family Oleaceae; genus Fraxinus; species Fraxinus excelsior. The sequence continues at coordinate 733,019 of CM032644.1, forward strand.
TGGGAAGATATTGTGGATGTGTCTAGCTTGAGTGTGGTGGTGGGCGGGTGGAAGGAAGATGGGGATAGGAGGAAAGAAAGTTTTTATTTTTATTTTATTTTTTAATTTTAATTATTTATTTGGGACTCGTTTGTACTTTTTTTGAAAGAAGTCGGGATTATGTTGCAATTAATGCTTTATTTTTTTCTTCTTTTCTTTTTGTTTTATTTAAAGAGAATGGTACATTTGTCATTTCACAGGACTTTATTGAGAAAATGGAAGAAATGGTCGTCTTCCGCACTTAAACGGTCATCTAGGAGAGTTTTCCGCTAATCTAAAAGGAAATGGGTATTCCGCAATAGAGACAGGTAAGGAATTTTGCGCCAATTACCCTTTGAAATATTAACCATGTTATCACCATGAATCTGATGCTTCAATATGTGAATGCTCACAAGTCTGGGGTATTGTTTTTTAAGTCAACTGCTTGTGCTAAATTGCCTAAAGCACGATATTTCTTTTTGGTCTTTGTTCAACAAAACATAATGAAAATATAAATCAATACAGAACAGATGTAGAAGTAACTCATCTCGCTCTACAATAGTTGAACATCAAACTCAAAAAAAAAAACCCATTATATCAGTCCTCAATAATTCATAAAATCGTTTATAGTTTTCATGTGCTTAATCAACTAATCGTTATAACCTGTACGGTGGAACCCTCTGTTGTACACCAAATTCATTAAAAACAATGCAAACCAAGATACAGATACCACAGATTACAAAATATTAGCTGCAATGCTCACCACAACCTTGACATTATTGGTGTCAAATGGTCAATGTTCTCACCATTTCTAAACTAGATGTATGGAATCAGATTAGTAGAAATTCAGGCTCTGGATTATATGAATATGTTATCTAGTTGTATAACACATATTTAACATGGGCATGAGCATGAGCATAAGCATGACAACAAACAAAGCCACAAGGAAAATGAAATTGATGGTAGCAGGGAAGAAAAACTTCAAGTCTTAGATCATACTTGTTACATAAGCACAAAAGCACCAGAATGAAAACATGAGAATGGAGTTCCAACAGCCCATATGAAATTTAAAGAATGAAAATGCACATAAATTGTAAAATTTAATAATACTAATCTTTCATACCTCATATCAAATTCCCGGATCTCAAAGAGTTCACCTCCAGATGTATCTGTCCACTGCACTTTCCTCCTCTCCGTTTGACTCATAAGATCATTATTCTTCTCACATAAATTATCTTGTCCATTGCCAAAGCTGCCGTCACTAGCAGCAGAAACCGGAAAACTACTTGTAGGTTTCTTCATACTACTCTTCAGAGTAATACTGCTTATGTTACTAGCATCGTCATCAAGATGATCAGCCAGATAGGCTTGATCTTTACCATCATCATAGACAGGATGTCCCTGTGAGACTTCTTGGTGGTGAGTAGGCAATTGAGATGGGCTCTCGACTCCAGCAGTAGCGCGGCCAAAGCATACAAAGGAAGCACACCCGTGGACAAGCTGGTTCTTCCCAGTAGCCAGCTGGATATCAGGATCAGCCTCTTGGTCCACCAACTGGTACTGATTCCACGGTGTTACTCTCATGGGTTTATCTTCTTTCCTCTGACCCAGTAAAAGAAGGGTCAATCCCTTGCTGTATCCAGAAGCCGAAGAAGAAAAGAACCCTCCTCCTTCCACTGCCAATAACATCAGTTCTTCTCATCTGGGCACAAACCAATAACCTACTTTTCAGTTATTTCACCTCCAAATAACTTAATTGGCCTGACAAATGTAATATGTAACAGAACTTATATGTGTAGAAGCTTTGGGTAAACATGTGACACCATTTTCCAAAATTCTGAGAGACACTACCATAAAAACCAATCACCATGAGTGGCGGAGTCATCGTATACAGTGGAGGTCTAATTTAACTATGAAATTTTTTTCAAACGTAAATATAACAATATTAAAAAAAAAAGAAAGTCGTATAAAAGAAATTTTCTCAAATTTAAGTGTGGCCTAGTACCCCACTTGGCACCGTCAATGATTCAAGATTTACTGAACTATGATTGATCACAGATGAAATCATAGAAACGGAATATAAATGAACACAGGATGTTTTACATAACTATCAGAAAGTGTTTGGTTTCTCTAAATTAGTTTTTTATTATTTTTAAGTTTGCTTCATTCAAATTAGTAGCACGGTGTTATTCCAGTTTATCAGCCTTGCAACAATTCAAATATAATTTCCGTTTGTAACAAAACCATTTCAATGTTAAGTTAACTAAGCATCAACGTTTAAGATCCATAAAATAAACATTCAAGGAAAAAGTTGAAACTTTATCTTGTCAAATACTATTTGCCCATAAAAATGGATTTCAAAAATCCTTTCAGCCACAAACACTCGAAGCTACAAAATTCTTCAATAATAAACGCTTTAACTCAGATTCAACTCATCAAAGATCTTGTGAATAGGAAATTTTTACTCATACAAAACACAAGCATGAAAACATAGTAAATGTTGGCATATAGATATATTTATACATAATATTAAGAGACATACAGATCTGAAAGCAAGCCGCAAGAACAATTCACCGATCCGGCATCTGCCCACAAAAGTTTCTGAGTGTAAACCTCTAAATAGTAGGGTGCATTATTTAGCTTACACAGAAAAGAGGTACAAAAAGGGTAATCAGAATTTCTGGTTTTAGGGAGAGAAATGGTATAAATAAGAACAATGGCAGCCAATTGACATAGGAGGGAGAGAGAAGGGATAGTGCCACAGTGTCGCATGATAGCGATGGGTCCTCTTTATTTATGTATTTTTATTCAAAGGGTAATTTGTTTATAATTTGTAAATTTAGGGAAATGAGTACAAAACTATTTTTCACTATTAGGGTCCGTTTGATACGCCGTGAATTCCATTTTCCCACTTTTTAGCTGTTTGATGCGTCTTCTTTTCCAGAGAATTCGTTTTCCACCTATTTTTTAGGTACAATCATTTGATGCACAAAAACTTGATTTTGTTTTCCCACCTATTAGGTGGAAAAACATTTTCCACCTTTTTTTTTTGAGCAATAACAACAAATTCTAACTATTGCAAAAATGATTTTCACTTTTGTTGACAATTTTTATACAAAACAAAGTCAAGCGAATATGATATTTTTTTCTAATTGTTTAAAAAAAATTTTTTTTTTACTTTTTGGTAATTGGAACAAATTCTATACTTAGTGGTAGAAAAAATTATCATTTTAATGGACAATTTCCATAAAAAATGAAGTTAAACGGACACCAAACTTTCAACATTTTCCAGGTGGAAAATTATACCAATCAAACATAATTAATTACAATTCCCAGTAAAACAAATTCTAGGCATTTCAATTCCCAGTAAAACATTTCCTTTCCACCCATTTTCCACCTTTGCAATCAAACGGACCCTTATTGTACAAAATGTCTCTCTCCCATTTTTTGACATTTTCATCGTTAATCACACGTTTGATTGCACAAAATATAATTTTAATCCAATGGTTCGAAAAGTAATTTCATTTGTCATTGTGATGATAAATCTTTGATGATGTGACTACACATTACCCTTCATATTTCTCTCTCTACTCCCATTCTTTCATATAAATTGAATTGTCCAATGATTTATCATCATGATTATAAATAGGTTTAATAGTACAAAATGTTCCTACGTTTGACAATTCTTGTGGAAAATGTTCCTACTTTTTTTTTTCGTCCTTATTTCAATGTTTCATTGCAGAAAACATCAATTTCACCATTTTTAACGAAAAATGACCAATGTACCCTTTCATTTAAATAAAACAAAAAGAGAAGTAAAATAAAGAATAAATTAAAATCTTAGTCCTGAACTTTTTTGAAAAGTGCAGATGAATCCAAATAAATTATTAAAATATAAAAAATAACCATTTTTCGCAGAGTGCCCTAATTACAGCCACCAATTCATCACATTCAGGACAAAATTGGATCTGACCCATTGTTGGGTCAAGTGCACCAGGTTGAGAGGGAACTAGCCCAGGTGGTCGCCACCTTGATTTGGCCGGATGGAACCTGAATTGGTGGAAACAAGGTTGTGTAGTCGCGATTTTACGCCTACGAGCATTTCAATCGATTGAAGCCCAATTGGGGAAGACCCAAGGGTAGCCTAGGTACGCTAGGTGAAGGCGAACCTAGCCCAAGTGGTTCGCGACCTCCGTTTGTCCAGACGGCGTCGAAAACTGACTTCTCATCAGGCGATGTCGCGTACGTCACGACAGTGAGAAGTTCTGGGGTTAAATTCAGCACCTAAACTTGGTGTTTTGTTACAATTGATTGCATGATTGGGGTCGTCCAGAGGTGGGGGGTTGGTCAGGGATGAGCTCAAATCGATATGGTGGCTAGTAGGGAAGAAATCGACATTTTTCAGATTTTCATACAGCAAACTTTGAATCTTTGTATCGATCGAAATACTTAGAGTTACATAGAGATATTGGTATGGAATTGAAGATGAGGTTAAGGGCTTTCCATTGGTATCATTTTCCGATGGTTTAGGTGGCCGGAATTTGGCTCCATAAACGATGGCTAGAGGGGCAAAAATTGCCCCAAAATTAGAGTGCAAAATTATATTTATTTGGATTCATTCACACTTTTTAAAAAAATTCAGAAGTAAGATTTTAATTTGTTCTTTATTTTTCTTCTTTTTTGTTTTATTTAAATAGAATTGTATATTAATCATTTTACGTTAAAAATTGTGAAAATGATGTTTTCCACAATAAAACGTTGAAATAAGGACGAAAATGCAAAAAAAAATGAAACATATGGACGTTTTCCACAAGAAGTGTCAAACGTATGGATGTTTTCTTCTATTAAGCCATTATAAATAGTATTATTTGAGTTCAAATGGGGAAGAAAGATGAAAAAGAAATAAAATAAGACGAGAATTGGGGAATAAATGATATTTTACAGAATCAAATGTATAATTAAGGGTGAAAATATCAAAAATGAAAAATATAGACGTTTTGCACAATAATAATGAAAAGCATTGAAGTTTTATGATAATTACCTATTTTATTTTATTCTTTCATGTTTCTTTCCTCTTCCGAGAAATTACAAAATACACTCTGCATTCAGATTATTTACAATTTGCATACCATATTTTACGTAGTCATATTTTGCATACAATATTTTACTTATCAGGGAAAAAAAGAAAAGAAAGAAAAAACATACTGCTAAAAAAAAAAAATGTTAACAAAATTGCCATAATAAATAGCTAAACAGACCAAAGTTCTCCTAATTAAAAATATCAAAGCAAACCTTATATTTGGTCCTTTATGTTTGAATTAAAGGCATAACAGTTCTCCAGTGACCGTTTGTGAAAGCGCGTGAAATTTCAATGATCGTTTCTGCAAGTTTTAAACTTCAGTGACCGTTTTGTTATTTTTGCGTAAGTTCAGTGACTGTTTGTGAAATTAACCCTTGTGAAAAACGTTATTTTCATTAATTTTTACCTAATTTCTCAATTAAAATTTGTACTATGATAAATATATCGTTCTATTTAAATAAAAATTCCATTTTGTTTTTCAGAAAAGTATAAATTATCCCAAATAAATTAAATTAAAAGAGAAAAAAAGAAAAGAAAAATCTTCTACTTCTTTTTCCCTCTCTCTCTCCATTACCGAGAGCTTCGAGACCTAGGCCCACATCGACTCTTCTTGAGTGGTTGCGAAACCTCTCGGCAGATTGCTCTAAGACGTCAACAGTGTTGGGGGACTGAATGACAAAATTTTCATTCCCATCCAGGAAGCTCTTGAAAATTTGGGTGCTGCTCATCCGTCGAATGTAACGGTGATTTCTAACTCATCCACTGGAAAGAACTGTCGTGTCACCAGGGATTCACTCCCCAACGAACATGGTCCTATAACACCATCATCATCACCACCAGCATCACGTAACAAAAAAAAAAACCAAAGTGTTTTCGCGCGTTTTCCAACCGCCAACAATTACGAGAAAATGATCAGACGATTGTGTAAGGAACAAACCTCTTGAGACAAAGTCCCAAAAGGGGTGTGTTTACTAGTGAAGAGTTACAATTGGAAAGTAGACAAAACGCCTCCGAGGGGCGCAAGCACACGAGTACTGAGAAAGGATTAAATTTAAACTAAGGAAATAAAAATTACATATTCTCTTGTCGAGAGTTTTTGATTCGGGGGTCCCCTTCTTCTACGACTTTACTTCCTTTTATACTTCATGGGCATCTCTTGGTTGTCGAAACTGCTTGGAACTGCTCCATTACCTTTGTAACGGTCCACTTCTTTAGTGAGAAACTGCTTGTTTAGGGAGAAGTTACTTAGTAACTGTTGCCAGTACCTTTGCTGTTCACTCAACAGCTCTGGGTCGTGGGGCGTGTTGGGCTTACTTGACAATTGCTTCCGTAACTGCTGAATTGGATAAACTATACCTTTTGGACCTGTCTGATTCTGGGTGACTTGAGGATTTGGGCGACAATGAGGCTATCGCTCTGGGCGATTGTGCAGTACTACATTCGTTCAGCCTCTTGGCGTCCTGCGGTCTTGGGCGATGATACTCCTTTGCTCTCGGGCTTCCAATACTCAGGCCTTTTCTCAAGTTTCCAGATTGGGCTTTTCTTCCTGGGCCTTTTAATTGGTTTCAATTGGACCTTCATCTTGGGTTTCTCAATTGGACTTCCCTTTGATTTTGGGCTGCATTTTTCGTGTTTCAACAATTACCCCCCAATATGGCAGAATTAATACTAATCATTAATTTTGCCATATTCACTCTGTATTTTTCCCGCAACATTTGAACTTCCCCAGAATTTCAACCATCGCGTACGTTTTATCGCCTGAAGGACTGCGACGTTACAAACCCTTAAAACCCGAAAGTACGCGGCATTCTTCATTTACGTCTCTGCAGTCTTACGCTTCTCTCTCGTCATTTCACAATCTTCATTGCTGCAACCTTCAATTTAAACCAGACAAGTTTCGAGAGCAACTTCCATTCTGCACCATAATGACTACTTCTCAAACTCCCTCGGACAATATTTTCAGTTTTGAGGATTTCCAAACCCTTTTCACAAAACCATATGTGAACCCGTCTTTTCTTTCACAATCCAATGCTGACTGCAACGAGTTTTATTTGGGTCCGTCGTTTAATGATGCTGAAGCCATTGAACGGGCTGCGGTAGGTCATTTGTTCCCGTGTTCTGAAGATCTCCCTTTCTCGCAGTCTTTGTCATTGAGGCCAATCCATGATAAAGGTATTCGCACTTGGCCTAAAACTGATGCATCCTTCCGTAGATGGCATGCACGTATGGTGACTCATGGTCCCACTAAATTGATTTTTGAACGTGCTAAAATTTTGGACTTACTGGAGATTACCCTTTTTCCCCCAACGTATGACCCCGTGCTTTTTCCAATCGCACTGAGTTTTTGGTCTCCTGAATTTAATACATTTGTTTTCCCTCTTGGTCTCATGACCATTACCTTGAGAGACGTTGGGGCTCTGTTGAATCTCCCACCTCTGGGCGATACCATTTTTCCTGGTATGCTAATTTCTGGTGCTGCCCCAAAATTTGACAAGAAACTTACTGAATCTTATTCGAGCATGCAGGGCGGTTATGTCACTGTTGTCTCTGAACCTTGCCATTCTGAGCGAGTCGCTTTTCTCCAAGTCTGGCTCTGTAAATATGTTCTCTGTGTTCCCAGTTTGAAACCTTCCATGAGTTACTTGCCTTTATCTCATGAATTGGCTCGGGGTAGACCTTTGAACCTATGTTCATTCTTCCTGGCTGCCCTTTATAGGGGTATGGCTATGCTCCAGTTCCAACTGAAAAACAATGCATCTCCCACTGGTAGTGGGCCTTTATGGCTTGCTCAATTGTGGTTGAGATCTTATTTTCCCCAACTGGGTACCCCACCTTTTCCTCTTCGTGAGGTTACTTGCTACGGGCTTTTCATTCATCAATTGAGCCCTATAAATATGCCTATGAGAGACGTTTTCACTTTCTTTTATACTTTGAATTCAACCCTTTCGTTCTTCCCTTTTCCTTCTAAGCAAATTCCTCCCTTTGTACGGCCTCCTTCTACTTTGGCCGAGGCAGATGCATTTATGCCTGTTTGGGTTCAATTTTTGGTAGGGAGGGAATTGTTTCATGACATTCTGGTGGGGACCAATGCTAAAGCGGGGGTAGAGATATATGCGCCCCAATTTTGTGCTCGCCAACTTGGTTTTAGCCAAATGTGGCATGTCCCTCCTTGCTATTCCAATAACTTAACGGATCGCTTTTACATCCTCAACAAAACGGAAGCCCAAGCCATAGATGCCCGTGATAAACTCTTGGCCACCGGCTTTACTTTCGCCCCTTTTAATCCTACTGCCGTTACTCATCCTCTTTTTGATCAATTGTGGCCGTCGGTGAAACAAAGATTGTTTCCAACTTATGCGAATCGCGCTTTCCACCTGCTGGATAAACAAGGTAATACTCCCATTTCTGTTGTCCCTTTACCCAGTAAGGTCCCTGCGTCCCCCTCTCGTACTACACGTTCTGCTCTTTCATCCTCATCTTCGAAGTCTGCTGTTTCTAAAGGTGCCCCCAGTCGTAAACGGCCAGCTGCATCTGTAATATCTCTGCAAGATGATGACGCTCCCCTCATTGTTAGGAGAAAGGTAACTGAATTTCACCTACTTCACAGGCTGTTTCTTTTCATGCGGTAATGGTTTGCTTTGAAATTTTTCAGAAGGATTCAGCCTCTCCCTCCAAGGCTATAGTTTTGGCAGATTCTTCCTCACCCTTTCCTGTCGAAGCTGCGTCGCCCAGGCGTCAAGTTCCAACACCCTTATCACCAACAAATCCTCTTCCTCAGGGTGTCGACCCCCCAAGCGTGGAACTAGAAGGTAATGCTTACTTTTGGTGCCTTGGCCCTTCTTTATTGCTGCCGTCTCATTGATTTACTGCGGTGTGAAACGTGCAGAGACTCTTGTAGCTTCGTCTGGTGGGGAAGGTCCTTCCTGCCCAGCTAAAGGGAAATCTCCCCAAGTGATGGAAGAAATAAGGGGAGTGCCTGAATTTCCCACCACTGCCGATGAGATCTTTTTACTTCGCTCTTATTTTTTATTTTGCTTTGTTGTATTGAAAACCTCCAATATTGGTAACTTCCTTTGCAGGAATCCGATAGCATCCTTAATTCCATCCAAGACTTACTCACCTCCTGGGCACGCATGAAAACATCCTCTGCGTCATCCTCCACCCCTGCGAGCGAGAACATGACATTTCTCAAACAGGCATTGTTTGAGTATGTCTCATTTATGGACATGGAGGTTGGTCGTGCCAACGCTGTTCATGACAAAGCCAAGCTAGATACGTTGAGCGTGAACCTACTGCAGGCACTTTTACTCCCATCGCCCAGCATTTCCGCTGACTTTAAGGTGAAGTTAAGGGTTCTCCATGCCGACGTTGTTTCTTTGCTGGCCAAGAACGCAGAATTGAAGGCCAGAAGTGCTCAATATCTCCGCGCTTCTTCTGAGAAAGAGTCCTTACTCCAGGAAATCGACAAGAACCAGGCCGAACTGACTGAAGTTTCTTCAGAGCTTGTAGTAGAAGATTCCTTAATGTTGAGCCTGGCTGCTGAAATGAAAGAGCTACAAGCGAGAATGAACGACTGCAGGGCGAGGATAGCTGCCAGAGGCGTACTGCATCCCAAGGAATTGCTAAGACCAAATCTCTATTGGAGCAGTACCAAAAGTTGGAGGTTGATGATGACTTAGTGAAAGAGTTAGGTATCCTTTCCTCTAGGCAGAACGAAGAGTGGGATAGACTTAGGCAGCAGATGCGCTCAGCTTGGGGCGAATTGTAGTTAAACATTTACTGTTCAAATCTTTGTAATTCTTTCGCACTGACTGTCTTGGTTTTATATGACTTGATGTCATTTATCATCATTAATGAACAATTACTTTGGAGTGGCATTTACCTGTGATCGTCAATCTTCCTCGTACTTAATCTTTATGCTAACATCCATGCATATTCTTTTGGCCTTTAAATTTTCGTCCCTAAATCTTTGGGCCATATTGATTTCACTCACCGGTCATAAATGTGACTTTCCACATTCTGGCTTTTCACCTTCCAGCTTCTATAAATATGCATGTTTACACTCGTCATTTTCATCCTCATGCCTTTTCAAATTCGATTTCTTGCCATCAACACCTCCTGCCACTGCATGGCACTCCGATCGTTTACCAACACTTTCCTCTTCTACAGGGATGGGTTTCTTGACTCGTCCCTTTTGCTTTGATATCACTTTTGGTATGGGAGGTATAGGAAATGTTCTTGCAAACGGAAGCAATATTCTCGCCATCAGTTTACTTGTTGAGACTGAAGCAAGATTTTTGCCATCCTTTTGCTTGTTGAGAGTGCTTCTCCCCGCCTACCATTGTAGCAATGCGTTTTAGGAAAGGTTCAGGGGCAGTTCACCCTCTTACTCGGCCATAGACTGAAGGACCGTTTCTCCTTGCCTGCCATTGCAGCAATGCACTTAGGAAGGATGTGGTAGCAGTTCACCCTCTTACTTGGCCATAGACTGAAGGGCTGGCCGTATTGGTTTCACTCTTTTTGTTCCCACCAAACAGAAGACAATTTGTAACATGTTTTGTCTTGTATTTTGACTGTGTTCCTTAGTTATCGTGGAGAATGGTTTGTAAGGAACATTTGGTAATAAAGGACTTTATTTTTGAATGTGCCTTGTTTTTCTGACTTTATTTAGAACGTGATCGTCCAATTTACTTACTGCCTCGCTCGACATGATTACATCGCGATTGCACTTTTATCACTTATGTATCTATCTGTTCACTTTCCCAAAGGGAAGGAACATATTTCTTCAAGTACTTACCGTTAATAAATCTTATATGCCTAGTACCGTTTAAATCTTCCAAGTGGTAAGCTCCATTAGACAATACACTCTTTACTCTATACGGCCCATCCCAATTTGGCGACCACTTGCCATATTTTGGGTCTTTACTGTCTAAAGGAAGCATTGCCCTCCAAACTAATTCGTTCGCACTAAAAAACTTGGCTATAACTTTCTTGTTATAAAATCTAGCCATCCTTTGTTTCTGGACTTGCAACCTGTCTAGTACGTCTAACTTCAATTCGTCCAATTCTAATAAATTTTGAATCAACAATTCCTTGTACTCATTCTCGCTTAATTCGTGCTGCCGACGCACTCTTATAGATTGCACGTTGATTTCCACGGGCAATACAGCCTCCTGCCCATAAGTGAGTTGGAAAGGCGTAATGTTGGTGCTTGAACGGGGCGATGTTCTATAAGCCCATAAGGCTTTGTTCAAGCATTCGTGCCAAGTTCTGGCATTTTCATTTATCATCTTTCTTATGATAGATTTCAAAATCTTGTTAGATGATTCTGCTTGACCGTTTGATTGAGCGTAGTATGGTGTGGAATTTACCAATTTAATTCCAAATTCGCTCAAGAATTCCTTCACCTGATCTCCATTTAGGGAAGTCCCATGATCTGTCATTAAAGTTTGCGGAATTCCAAATCTGTAAATAATATGGTCCCAGATAAACTCTATGATGCTTTTCTGGGTGATTTCCTTTAGAGGCACTGCTTCGACCCACTTGGTGAAAATGTCCGTAGCGACTATAATAAAGGCGTGTTGTTTGGACGATGGAGGGTAAATCTTCCCTATCAAGTCTATCGCCCAACCTTTGAACGGCCAAGGTTTGATAATGGGTGTCATGTTGCTTACTGGTGCCCTCTGTATTGGACCATGTTTTTGGCATGCTAAACAACTTTTTGCATATCGAACACACGATTCACCCATCTTTGGCCAAAAATAACCACTTCTAATAATTAGCCATCTCATCTTTTGGCCGGCCTGATGGGCTCCACATATCCCTTCATGCACCTCAGCCATAATTGTCTTAACTTCTTGTAAGTTCACGCATTTTAATAACACACCATCAGAGCGTTTTTTGAACAATTCTTCGTCTATTAATGCATAGTTTAACAGACGTAATTTCGTTCTTCTATCAACTCCCCCATCAAGCTCCTTAAAAGATTCTTTAATCTCATCTACCCAATCCAGCTCGACCCCATTTTCTATGCATTGAATTTCGGTTTTCCTTGCCCTCCGCTGAATAACGGGCAATATAGTTCCGTATTCGTAAGTAGATTCTCAACTCATCGCCTTTGAATAGCCAGAAGCCAACTGGGCTAACTCGTTGGCCATGTCATTGTACATTCTATTAACACATTGAAGTTCTACTTGGTTGAATTCTTCCAACAACTCTTGGGCGATTTCGTATAAACTTATAATAGAATCACTTTGGCATTTGAAATCACCAGTCAATTGATGAATCACCAATTGAGAATCGCCCCTGATGATTACATTCTTTATTTTCATATCCACCATCAACTCCAAACCTACAATTAAGGCTTCATATTCGGCTTGATTATTATTACAGATTCTATCCAAGGTAAATGCGAACTTATAGCAAACCCCTAAAGGATTTATCAAAACCAATCCTACTCCTGCTCCTTTAGAAGTTTTCGATCCATCAAAGTATAAAACCCATGGTTTTAATTCAAATGAATCAACCTCAAGTTCTATTTCGTTAGGCACATCAAGGCATGGATGGTCGGCCAGAAAATTAGCCAAGGCCTGATTTTTAACTGCCTTTTGGGGCACATACCTTATTTCAAATTCTGACAGTGCTAAAGTCCAAAGACTCACCCGTTGGTGTAAAATAGGGCGAGAAAACATGTATTTGAACAAATTAACTTTGGAAATTAGATAGACTGTCACAGGCCGTAAATAGGCCCTTAATTTTGTACATGTGAAGTATAATGCGAGACACAACTTCTCGATAGCAGAATAATTACATTCACATTTGGTTAACCTTTTACTTAAATAATAAATCGCCATTTCTTCATCAAATTGGTCTTCTTGTGTGATCATCCCAGCTATCGATTCTCGTTCAGCCGACACGTACAACTTCATCGGTCGCCCTTGGATTGGTGACACCAACACTGGTGGACTTGTTAAGTATGTTTTCAGGCTTTCAAAAGCCTTTTGATGTTCTTCTTTCCAGACGAATTCGTCTTGATTTTTCAGCTTTAAGAAAGGCGAAAACGCTTTCGTTCGCCCTGCACAATTAGATATAAAGCGTCTTAGAAAATTGATTTGACCTAAGAACCTTTGCAGTTCTTTTTTATTACTAGGGGCCTTGGCTTCTACGATGGCTTTCGCTTTATTCTTATCAAGTTCAATCCCTCTTTTATGTACTAGGAATCCAAGGAAATTTCCTGCATTCACGCCAAACGCGCATTTCAAAGGGTTCAATCTTAGTTTATGCTGCCTCATTCGTTCAAATGAACATCGCAATTGTTCAAAATGGTCTTCTTCCTTAACAGATTTGACCACTATATCATCTACATAAACTTCCACAAATTTGCCTATCATATCATGAAAAATTAGATTCATTGCTCTTTGATAAGTTGCCCCTGCATTTTTTAGTCCAAACGGCATTACTACCCATTCAAAGCATCCTAAAGATCCAGGGTATCTAAAGGCAGTTTTGTGTACATCTTCGTCAGTTATGTAGATTTGATTGTATCCCGAATACCCATCCATAAAAGAGTACATCACATGCCCTGCAGTGGAGTCTACTAAAGAATCTACCGTAGGCATTGGATATTCGTCCTTGGGCGTAGCCAAGTTCAAATTTCTGAAATCTATGCATACCCTCAACTTGCCATTCTTTTTTAATACTAGCACTATGTTAGATAACCATTCCACATATCTGGTTGTTCTAATAAAACCTGCTTTTAGTAATCGCTCTATTTCTTTTTTGATCTCCGGTAGTACATTGGGAGCGAAACGCCTAGGAGGTTGCTTATGAGGCTTAAAATCTGATTTAGTCGGCAACCTATGTTCTACTAAGTTTTTATCCAAACCAGGCATATGTTCATACTCCCAAGCAAAACAATCCTTATATTCTTTTAATAAAGCGATTAATCTAGTACTAACCTCATGAGGGAGCATCTGGCTGACAAACGTTGGGCGATCCTCTCCTTCCTCACCAATGTTAACCTTGACCAAGGGGTCTTGAGCTTGTGCATATACTGACTTGGGGATCTTCGTCGCTTCGTCATCCACATCGCTCAGAGGAGTTTGCTCTTCCAGACAATCCACTTTATGAACTTCCCAGTCCAAGCTCTGCTCCATCTCGGACACTATTAATTTGTCCCTCAGCATCTTTAACGCCGCTTCTTCTTTCTTCACACGTTCACATTCTTTATTGAAAGCCATCAGCTTGGCTTTGAGGGCCTGAATCTCGGCCTCTTGCCTTTGGTGTTGAAAACTCATTTAAGGTTGTTTGGCTTCTTTTTGGCCAATTACTGGCTCTTCCAAGGCCACTATGTTTGGCCTCATTTGATTAAACATTTCAGTAAGTGCATCTACTGAAAACGGTTCTTCGCTTTGGGCAGTAATTTGAGTTCCTTCTCCATCTTGAACCACTCTGACAGGCCCATAATTTCCTTCATACATGAACCTCTCTACTGAATTTGCCTCTGCCACAAAGGGTCTATGATCGGCTTGCACCACCTCTGCTTCACCTTTGTCATTCCAGAAGACTAAGCATTGATGGAGTGATGAGGGAATACAGCGACTGCCATGGATCCAGTCTCTTCCTAGTAGCACGTTGTAACTGGTGGGGTCGTCTATCACGAAGAAAACAGTGGTCCTGGTGGTTGTCCCTACAGTTATATCCAATGGCATAACTCATTTTGCTGAAGTTGCCCCGCCGTTAAAACTTGTAAGAATGACTTCTGTTGGGATCATGTCGCTCTCTGTCTTAGCAAATTTCCTCATCATCCTAGCTGGAATGGTGTTTATAGCTGCTCCATTATCAATAAGTACTTTTACTACTGGTACCCCATTAACCAAGGCTTTGACGTACAGTGGTCTTAAGTATTTGGTTAACCTCATAGCTAGTTTGTTGAAGATGACTTTTTCAGCAGCGTCTATTTCCACTTCCTGCCTATTTTCTGGCGGGCTATCTTTTGGTGATAGATCAACGTGCAGCATATCGCACTGAACCTTCTTTTCTTGGGTTTTTTCTTTCTCTTTTTCCAGCATCTCTTCCTCGATTACCCAACCTGTAGGAGGAGGCATTATTCTGGGGGGTGATCCATATTTTTCAGAGTGAGGTACCCTCTTTTTCCTTTTGGGTGTCCCATACAACACATAGAAATCAAATGATCGGCCAGATGGTTCTCCCAACAGGTCTACTTCACGGACTCCTTCTTGGTGCAGTTGCTTCAACAGGGTATTGCGCGACACTCCCTTCTTCCGTCTCTCTGCTTCTAAATCAATTTCTTCTTCGATATCTGTCATACCATCATCCTCTTCTTCGTCGCACATTTCTCTAGATGTTTGACCTTCATCGCAGACTAGTACACAAGTTTCCTCCTCACTGTCCTCTTTTTCTTTGCTTTTGAATTCATCGGCCAACAAGTAGTTATTAGCCAAGACAGGAGGTAAGGTGCCAAACTGGATGGTTAGAGGTTGGTCAGGATCATCTTCGTTTTTCCTGTTTCGTTCAAACTTTGATATCTCAGACGAGCTTTCTGGCAATTCTCCCATTGATTCGCCAGTGCCTGTTTCTTCACTATCTTCAAAAACATTTTCATTGGCCATTCTGAGTGGTTTGGGTGTTCTAGGGCGTGATTCTCCTTGCTGTTGCCTCATCATCCGCCCGTAATTACGTTGGAAACGCCTTTGCTGGGTTCTAGTCATTTCGTTGAAAGGCACCACTCTCCATGCATTATACTGGAACGAATGCCATACATTGGGTTGGCGAGGCTGCGGCCTAAACGTTCTTCCTTGACTGGCCGATCCAAACCTTCTTTCTCTAGGTAGTCCTCTATAAAACGGCACTCTTTGCCCCCTGACAGGCTGAGCGACCGGCATGAAATCAGAGCGATGGTGGAGTGGCTGCGTCATGGGTGGCCCTGTATTCGCTTTCAACTCGTGTTTACATCTGTCGCACAGAATATCTTCGCCCTGTTTGGGCTCTTTCCCTTTGATGCGTTCAAAAACGCTAGGATGTGGTTTGGATTCTTCTTCCTCATCATCAATCACCAATTTAAACCTTGGCAATTTCTTTTTCAAACCAGTTGTTAACATGTTTATTGCCAGTGGCCGTGGGAAAGGATTTTCATCCACTGCCATCTTTTTCTTTTCTTCGAACGTGATTCGTCCTGATTCAATAGCATCCTGCAACATATGGCGAAAAACCACACAATAATTAGTCGCATGTGACCATGCATTATGCCATTTACAGTATTTTTTACCCTTAATTTGTTCTGGGTCTGGCAATTTGTGCTTGTCGCTCAACTTTATCTGCTTATCCTTATATAACTTGTCGAATATAAGGTCAGCTTTAGTTATGTCGAACGAGAACGTTCGCGCCTTTCTGTTTTCACCCTTTGCAAGATCGTCTTTGCCCATTATTTTTGGCTTAACTAGTATGGGACAGGTATATGCTTCTCCCTTTACTAACTCAGCCAAACATATTTCCGTTTGGTCATAATAACTATCATCGACAGTATGAACGTTGAAATTCGGGTCTTTGTAATAAGTCCCTTTACTGGAATTTTTCATCTGTTCTTCCTCTCTTACCAATCGCTCATACCTAACAACGTTTGCACTAAGTTGGAATAAATCTGGGAATTCCCTATCCTGGAATTTCTTCTTTAAATCAAAGCTTAAACAACTTTGTGCGACTTTAACAAATTCCTTTTCTGGCAAAGGCACAAAGCATTTACTTCTGGCCGTTTTGAACCTTTGTAGGAAATTTTCTGCCCATTCGTTAGGCAATTGACGTACATTCGCCTAGGGGTGTCCAAAATATCCGAACCGAACCGGACCGAACCGAACCGAACCGAACCGAACCGAGCGGTTCTTCATAAGTTAAAGACCCGAACGGGTACCCGAATCGAGAACCGAAAGGTTTGGGTCGGGTCTTGGGTCTCGACCAAGAACCGAAGAACCGAATGAGACCCGAAATTAAATAAATTTTTTATATTTTTTTATTGAATTAATTAAATTATTTTATTTTTTCTAACATTTTACAATGGTGGAAGATTAATAAATCAAGATTTGAATTTTTATCTGAGGTTGCAAGGGATGTTCCTGTCATTCCTGTATCTACAGTTGCTTCTAAGTCAGCATTTAGTACTGGAGGACGCATTCTTGATCCATTTAGGAGTTCTTTAACTCCTAAAACAGTTGAAGCCTTAATTTGTACACAAAACTGGCTAAGAAAATATTCTAGACTCTTGAAAGTTTTTCAAGATGGAATTTGCATTGAAGAAACAGAGTTCTATGAGAGCATTGAGACATATAATAAATATATATTATATTTTTTTTTATCAAATCTTATTAGTTGAATATTTTTTAGTTTATTTGTTTGTTAATTGTGCTTTTTCAATTCTTGTAGAGTTTTTTGTCATGGCAAGTCAAGCAGTAGCAGTTGATGATTAAATCAAATAGTTGGTAAGTATTAATATCTACTTTTTGGTATTTGTATGCATCGACAGCTAGTTATTTTTATATTTTTGAATTTGGTTATGTTAATTTGTAAAAATTACAAATGAAATATCATTAGTTATATTTATGTAGTGTTGTTGTAAATGTTAAAAAATTTAATTATAGTACGGAACCGAACGGAACCGAACCGACCCGAACGGTTCCATAATTATATTTGGACCCGACGGGTCCATTTATTAAATACCCGAAAATTCTGGAACCGAGCAGAACCGATCCGAACCGAGCAGAACCGACCCACGGACACCCCTACATTCGCCAAATCGGCCAGTGTAACCTCAGACTCAGTTTTATAAAATTGAGCATGGAACAATTGCTCCATTTGCTGCCAAGTTTGGACGGAGTTTGCTGGCAAATTAATAAACCAAGAAAAAGCTACCCCTGTTAAAGAACTTGGGAACAACCTCAATTTATGGTATTCATTCACCTCACCACTTTGCAACGTGAATCGCCCTACGTGTTCTAGTGTAGACACTTCTCCTAGACCAGTGAATAGTGAGAATTCCGGTACTTTGTACCCTCTAGGCCATGGATATGCCTGATCTATCCAATCAGGGTATGGCTTGGTATAGATTGGCCTAACCACCGGCCGCACCCCGACTGCTATTTGATCTTGCACTATTTCCATAATTTGGTTTCTTAGCACGATATTAGGGTCATATGGGTTTCCTATGGGTTGATTTACTGGCTGATTCGTGGGAGGCCTGGTAGTTTGCCCTTGATTGACAATAAAAGTGCCATTATTCGGGCTGTTATGACTGTTAAATTGAGTGTTTAAACCCTCATTATCTCTCACGTTTGTTCGGGACATTATCTCTCACGTTTGTATTACCCCCCAGGACATTATCTCTCACGTTTAAACCATTCTGTCCGTTGTTCGGGACATTATCTCTCACGTTTGTATTACCCCCCAGGTTGGACGTAGTGTTATTATTATTCAAGTTCAAGGTCCCGTTCCTCACTGGGTTCGAAGTAGAAGGGCCCAAAGGTGGCTCTAGACTTGGGCCGGAATTCATACCAAGGGAATTATATGGCGAAGTATGCCCCACGATAGTCCTAGACTGGAAGTGATTATCTATAGGCATAACAGGTTGACACATTTTGGCTTACCAACTTATTCATGATTTCATTCAACGTATTCAGTTGTTTAGCCATATTATCAAAATGTCTATTCTCATTTTGGGTAAACTTCTCCATATTATGATACTTCGTAAATTTACCTGTTCAACGACATCCTGCGTGAGTTCTCCCAACAATGCACGCATTGTGCGAGAGCTCAATTCTGTCATTGGTTCGTAACGACTGTGACTGCTTTGACTTTGTCCATCTGTTTGTGGAGAATGTTGTTGCTCCTCGTATCGCTCAACTACAGACTGGACTACTCCTTGACTTGCTGGTTCCTTATCGGAATTTTTATGAGGCATGATATCTTTTCTTTTTTGTATCTTCACTTACAAAACACCAATTGTCCCACCGGGCGTGCCAAATTGTTTTCGCGCGTTTTCCAACCCGCCAACAATTACGAGAAAAGGATCAGACGATTGTGTAAGGAACAAACCTCTTGAGACAAAGTCCCAAAAATGGGTGCGTTTACTAGTGAAGAGTTACAATTGGAAAGTAGACAAAACGCCTCCAAGGGGCGCAAGCACACGAGTACTGAGAAATGATTAAATTTAAACTAAAGAAATAAAAATTACATATTCTCTTGTCGAGAGTTTTTGATTCGGGGGTCCCCTTCTTCTATGACTTTACTTCCTTTTATACTTCCTGGGCATCTCTTGGTTGTCGAAACTGCTTGGAACTGCTCCATTACCTTTGTAACGGTCCACTTTTTTAGTGAGAAACTGCTTGTTTGGGGAGAAGTTACTTAGTAACTGTTGCCACTACCCTTACTGTTCACTCAACAGCTCTGGGTCGTGGGGCGTGTCGGGCTTACTTGACAATTGCTTCCGTAACTGCTGAATTGGATAAACTATACCTTTTGGACCTGTCTGATTCTGGGCGACTTGAGGATTTGGGCGACAATGAGGCTATCGCTCTGGGCGATTGTGCAGTACTACATTCGTTCAGCCTCTGGGCGTCCTGCGGTCTTGGGCGATGATACTCCTTTGCTCTCGGGCTTCCAATACTCAGGCCTTTTCTCAAGTTTTCAGATTGGGCTTTTCTTCCTGGGCCTTTTAATTGGTTTCAATTGGGCCTTCATCTTGGATTTCTCAATTGGACTTCCCTTTGATTTTGGGCTGCATTTTTCGTGTGTCAACACAAAGATTTTACCGCTTCTTTTCTTGTTCTCATCACCATCGCTTCAACTATCTGCATCTTCTTCCTCAGTAAAACCATTCTCCATCAAGTTCCATTCAAATCTGAGCTATTTAACTTTTTCACCTTCATCCATCCTTTGATCCGGTGAATAGTTCAGATTTGGTTTACTTCTTGGGGCATTTTTTTTTTTGAATGCTTGTCCGTTTCTAGTTCAACTGCATTTGGTTGCTTGGTCGAGGCATTTCGTCTAATGATCGGGTAATTTTGGTTGAATACCTTGTTGGTAGTGATTTTTCCTCTCTTGATTCCTGACATAAGAAAATGTTAATCACATTTTGTCTTGTTTGTTGAAGTAAAATGTAACGAACTTTGGAGAAGAAAATAGTGGTGGTGGCTAGGGTTTTTGTGGCGACGATGGCTTTCTTGGTATTAGCATCAATGGGCAATTTTATTTTTCTGGTTTCGTTTTATTGGGAATTTATTTGTATTTTTTTGAAAAAAATTGGGGGTATGATTACAATTTGTTCTTTATTTTATTTTATTTTATTTTTTGTTTTTATTTAAATAGAGGATATGTTTGTTATTTTATAATTTTTTATTTTTTATTGAGAAATTAGAAAATTGATGAAAATGTCATTTTTATTTGTAAAAACTGATGAAGATGGGTTTTTTTTAAATTTAATTTATTTAGAATTTATTTGTTCTTTATTTTTTTTATTTAAATAGAGGGCATATTTGTCATTGTATAATTTTTTTATTGAGAAATTAGATGAAAATTGATGAAGATGACATTTCTCACAATGAAACGTGGAAATATGAATGAAAATTCAAAAAATTGATACGAATGAACGTTTTACACACTAAAAGTCAAATACATAAATGTTTTGGGCTAATAACCCCCAAATTTTAAATATAGTGTATTATGTAAAATTTCCTTTATTAGTTATTTTATGTGTTATGAGTAATGAGCTTTTAGAAAAGTAAAGTGGGAAGGTGTGATTTAAAGGAGAAAGCTCGCTATTGTTTGGTTACATGGCTGCTTTATCTTTATTTGCACTAGCCTCGAAGGAAGTAAATGTGGGTCGAGTCGTCCAAGTTTGAAGGTAGACTTGTCAAGGCTCGACATGGTTCGTGTGAGACGGTTGGAGAGCTGGATATTCTTGAGCCGACTCTTTGAGAGCATGATTTGCCCTAGAAAATTGACTTTCAATTTTTTTGCCTTTCATACCATTATATTTTAATGGTAACAATGTTTTTATTATTTAATTAGTAGTTTGATCTTGTTTTCAATTGAGCTTTGGGAAAGTTCAAAAGTATACTAAACAAATAAATGTACATTCTCGTAGTTTGACATCTTCTCTACATAATAAAAGAGGTTTGTATTTTATCAATTTATTTCATATCATGGTTCGAGTATCGTAAAAATTGAGACTAGAGTTTTATCTTAAAAGGTTGTGTTGACGTTGAAAATTGTATGAACAAAATTCAAGTCAAGTTAGAATGTAAATAAAGATTTTTATTGATAATGACTTGTAAATTATAAGAGTAAACTACAAGTGTTTTTCTTTGTTTTTGTCAAATAAGATATTTGAAATATCAAGTGTTTAGAATCCCCCCTCTTTTCTTGAGGATATCTTCATCCTTTATATAGGAAGAGATGAACATGTATACATCATTTTCTTGTCTTATCAGCTATAGTACTGCGCTGATAAAGTACATCATTGGCACGTTTGGATTGGTTTAATGAGCTCGGTTTGTCAGGTCATCATGAGTTAGGAAGTGATGTCATGAGTATATCCAAATGTAATTGATTGATTGGACGTTTGACAGTGTATAAGAAATCTCTAATCATTATGTCTCCTAAATAACGACGGTCATTAGTACGAGCTGACCTCAAATACCCGACCTTACATTAGCATGGGCTTAATGCATTTAACAAAATGTATCCATGTTTCGTCGGTGTGAAACTTTGTTTGAATTTTGTCAAGACTCGCAATAATCTCTCTCAAAGAAAGACCATATCAACTCAAATCCTCGTAGACGGTCTTTTCTATACAATGAGCACTCTATTGGACCAAATAAATTAAAGCTCTATTTGACCACCAATGTTGGATTTTTTAACAAATATAAGTCAAACTTTATTATTGGACTCTTGCTTACGTAGCACATTTTAAAAAGAAATTAAATTTTTTTTTTTTCATCACTTAATTTAGTCCCAGGTTTTATGTATTGATACCTCTAATAAATGCTACAAAAGCAGTAGAAATTAGTGCAATAAAATCACGACTTGCATGATCTAGAGGTGTTAATCCGAGGTGGTCCGAGTTGGTCCGCCAACATGTGAGCCCGGTAACGGCCCGCGTGAAAAAAAAGCACGCCCGCTGCGGGTTCCGGGCCGGTTACGGGTCAGCCCACAATTTTGGACTACAACTCAGGTCCGCCCGCTGACCCATTCGGGTCGAGCCCATGTGGGTCACGGGTAGCGGTTCGTTTCGGTTTGACCCGTATAAATAAAAATATAAAATTTTTCATATTTATAGTAAAAAAAAAATATTTTTTTTGTTAAATGTAAACTAAGAATTGAACAAAATGATAAATTCATAATTATATCAAGAAATTTTTACATAGAATTCAAATTTAATGTTACATGAATTATTTATAACTTTGTAAAGTTAAATTTAACTTAAACAAATAACAACTAAATGCATGTCTAATTACTATTATCAAATATTTATAGCATAAGTACATCTCAACTAAGTTGACACCTACTTTTACCATAATTTATAGTTTAAGTACATTCTAATAAGGTTAGCACCTACTTAACTATAATTTAGTTGTTCAAAAATTATATTTTTGTTTTCCAATTAATCTTCAGGAATTGCAAAATTTTTGAAAATTTTTTGAATTTTTTTTTTTTCACGGGCCAGCGGGTTAACCGCGGCCCCGTGAAGCCTAAACCCGCGAGTCACACCTATTTGGCCCGTGAACCGCCCGCTTGGATCACGAGTCGATCCGGACCGATTTTTACGAGTTTGGCCGGCCCGTCCGTCTTGACACCTCTAGCATGATCCCTCATTCCCTACAATTGCACTTAGTACAATATGCTTGGGTAGTTTGTACAGGGCGACCAATTTTCCTATCTTTTGAAGAAAAATGCTCCATGTACCATTGCATTTATACTATGCATGACACGCTGACATGAAAAGTGGGTTTGAAAAAAAAAAATGTAAACATAAAGCAAACCAAATAAGAACACGGTAATTCGAGAAAAAATGAAACATCTCTAATTTTCATTGGGCACTCAAACCAGCAGTGAGCATCATCTACCAGCCCACCCATTAGGATTAAACAAAACTTTTGAACCGTACCGAACTCGAATCCGAACCCGAACCGAATCGAGCGATTTCTCATAAGTTAAACACTCGAACGAGTAATTCAATCGAGAATCGATCGGTTCGGTTCTCGATTCTAGACCCAGAACCGAATCTAAATAATTTTTTAAGTTTTTTATATTGAATTAATTAAATATTTTAATTTATTACAAATTAACTAATTTAGTGATTAATGTTTTAACTTCCAAACCAAGTCCATGCCCAGCTCAACCTAACTTAATTTCTAAATTCAATTTTTTGTTTTCATTTTATGACCCAATTATTAATTTCATTGTTAGTCCAAGATCTAGGTATTTTTAAATTTTTATCATTCCCTTTCCAATTTCATAATTTCATTCGGTAAGTACAAGTCCACTAACCCCAAATCATTTGATAAATTTATAACCTACATCTACGAATGAACGTGTCATTAGTTGTATTTATATAGTGTTGTTGTAAATATTAAAGAAATTAATTATGGTACGAAATCGAATAGAACCGAACCTGAACGGTTCCATAATTATATTTGGATCCGACGGTTCCATTTATTAAATACTCAAAAAATTTGGTTGAACCTAACCGAACCGGACCATGTCCATCCCTACCACCCATCCCATATTCAGTCACCAGTTGGGGTCGTCAGTTGCGACCCATATTCTATCAAGACTAAACCCTTGTTTGACACTCATTCTATTTCTCATTTTTCTCTCTCTTTCTTCATTTTAACCACACATTCTATCAATAAAATAATATTACACATAAACCAAAAATTTCTCCTTACTTTTTAACCACATATTCTTCCATCAATCACTATTCCAGAATTTATTTTTTTCCCAAAATGGGTGTCAAACACAAGCTAAATGTTATTGGGCAGTTAAGGCGAGTTAAATCCGGAAGCAAACAATACCAGAAAGTTTCATTGATTCAAAAAGCTGAGGCGGTTTGAATCCAGAAGCAAACAATAGCCAGGAAGTTTCATTTATTCACAGAGATGACAAACAAAGTTATTTTCCATCCTCATTTTAATGTGAAAATGGGGGTGATTATTAGTTCATTTTATTCTTCTTCTTTCCTCAGTAAAGCACTCAATGATTCGTTGTAAACACATGATGAATATGCTAAAAGTCTGTAAACCGATTGTGAATCTACGGGATAATAGATAATTGGTTGGGTTTTGTTGGAGATTTATTGGCCATGTATTGATCTGGGGTCCCTCGACTTCCCCCTACCAATGTTGGCCCAAAAGCTGGAGCAGGGTTCATCGATGCAAACTTTCACCAGCACATTGGCCCCAAATATGAAGGCAATAGCAATGGTGCAAACTTCCCCTCTTTGGATTAATCGCAGTAGGGTACACCGTATATACCAGTCCAAATGTCAACAATATCTCCATCACCAACGCATTCCATTCTCCTACTCCACCTGCCATAGAATATCCTTGTAGCTTTTGCAACCACAATCACCACATGCTTAAAAGTTATTTTGTTACACCGTATATAACATAGAAGCCACAAACTTCAAAAAATGAAGGCAATCCGGTTACTTATAAACACAAACATGTGTTAAGACATCAAAGTAAATAATTAAGCAAGGTGGGTTTTTTTCTTTGTTTACCAAATCATTTACTGATGGTAATAACATCTTTTGTTGTTCTATATAAACAATACTTTCTTAGAATCTCCACAACTTTCTGAACTTTAAATTATCATCAATTTCCTGACCTTTAAATTACTTTAGCATATTAAATAGGTGACCAAATTATTTAGTAACAATTTTGTAGAATGAGTGATTATCTTGTATAAATTAAAAATTATTTATGTGAATTAGTTTTAACATTCTTTAATTGGTTTTTTTATTGCAACAAATGGAATTCACAAGAGGTGGATGATCATATTTTGTTACAATCTGATAATGGGAACATTTTGAAAAGTGTAAACTTAGTGGATGACGGGATTATAGGAGTAGATGGTTGCAATCGTGCCTGCGGTGGGTATGAAGGTCAACGATGAAAAGAAATGTTTGATTTTTACAAAAGATATGCATATGACGAGTTTCCAATTAGAAAAAGAAATAAGCAAAAGGATGATGATGGAGTTGTCAGGTATGTTGTGCTCAAATGTAGTCGTGAAGGACGAAGAAACAGTAATCCAAGAGGTTCTTTGAAGCCGCAAGCTACCATTCAAATAAGTTGCAAAGCTAGACTTACTACTTCTACAGATGCATCTGGAATATGGAAAATTAACACAATCAATCTCAATCACAATCATAAAACAAGTCCTTCGAAGTCAAGGTTGTACCGTTGCAACTGAGAATTGAGTGCACATGTTAAACGACGGCTTGAAGTGGACGATATGGCAAGGATTTCGTTGCACAAAAGTAACACCTCCGCAGTCATAGAAGCAAATGGGTATAAGAATATGACTTGCATGGAAAATGATTGTTGAAACTATGTTGAAAAAGTGAAATGATTAAGACTTGGAGAAGGAGATGTCGTAGCAATACAACACGCTCGAAGAGAAAATGTGCACCTAGGAAACTTCAAAAGAAAGCCCTTTAGAATCGAGTTCCAGTAATGTAAAGGTATGTGTCAAAATTATTTTGTATATTATGAAAGTGCATAAGGGTAATAATGATCTATAATTTGTTGGTTATGCAGGCAAATACGAGTTTGGCCAAGGGAATGAGATTGAGGGCATGCGCATGTTAAATGGGAAACGGTGCACCTATCGTTTAGGCACACCATCAAACACAATACTACGTGCCTTCACCAATCTCATATTCACAACTCTTACTGGTTCGTACAATGAAGTTGTTCAATGTATTTGATTGCTACATTTTTTTACTTATATTTTTAGTTTATATAGGGTGATGGCAACAATCATGTGCTCACACAACACTTACAGTCTCCCAATTTCATCCATCCATCTTCAACAACTGTTATACTCAATGGTCAAGGTAATGACTTGGTTAAAATACATAATTTCGATTCCTCAATTTCTGTAGTTCGTGTATTAATCTCTATATTTTACAGTAGGAAATGCAATGCCATACTATTATCAAATGTACCTAACCAACATGGCGCAAGACTGTGACCTTGGATGAAGACAATTAGTAGACCAATTTCTAGTGACTATATATGTTATGTCCCAACATATTGTTTGAGCTGCAATCATGTAAAATAACTTGTGGTCCCAACAATGACTTGTAGTTTATTTGTTGCCTAATATGTAATACAGACGAGAGATGTTCTGGTGTGTTTATTTTGTTGCCTAATCGCTTGTGTCATAGTTAAGAAAATGCATTTACAGTTCACTAGACAAACATTACAGCAGGGAACACCAAATGAATGGTTCCTTTGATTTGCTTAAGGCTGTCACATTCAACCTACAATGTACACCAATTATAGGTCGCTAATATAAACACCAGAAACATTACACTACAATGACTTGTTCAATTCAGCAACTACAATGAACAAAACGTACATTACACATCAACAAAGGTAGCGATTCAAATGGCAAAAACTGTCATTGTTACCATAAACAACTATACGTTTAAATCCATCCTAAGAAAATGTAAATACTAATCAAGCCTTTCCCTTCCCTTTCATATCCACTTCTATACATCCATTGTCTTTGCGTAGTATCACATTCACAGAAATTCCAATATCTTGTTCTTCAATTACCTGACACAGAGATTGGGACATGCGAGTTATACGTTGAACTTCTTTGAGTGCTGTAGAATTATTTGAGTTAACTGTAATGGTACTTGACTCTCCTTGTACGACCCATTCCCAGTATCTACACTTAGCACTACAACAATTGAACAATTTTTCCTTGTTCTTCGTCTCCCTTTCAACCTCAAAACACTTCACAAAGCCATATTTACACGAAGGGCATCGCCGTTTGTTCGGGCAATCCGCAAAGAAGTGCCCCCTTCTCTCTACAGCTATGATAGAGTTCGAAATTCTTTTATGTCATTCTAATACACAAACAACCAACATATTACTAATCAATACACATTAACCGCAAAACACTGTACAATCAAAAAATTTGTAGAACTGATAGTGAAATTTGAACTTATAATGAGCAACTAAAAATCTGAAAATTGCTAACTTCGAAATAATAATGAAATTTGGTTTACACTGTCGTTCATCATCCATAATGAAATAAAAGGTTTCTTGAGACCAAAAATATCATATTTGCATACCATGTGTTGGAGATGTCGCTGGAGGCTACAGCGATGGACAACATTGTTGTATACGGTGGAGATTTTCTCCTTCGACTTTAACAAAAACATTACTAATCAATACACATTAACCACAAAACATTGTACAATCAAGAAATTTGTAGAACCTATAGTGAAATTTGAACTCATGATGAGCAACTAAAATTCCAAAAGCTGCCAACTTTGAAATAATAATGAAATTTGGTTTTCCCTATCGTTCATCGTCCACAATGAAATAAAAGGTTTCTTGAGACCAAAAGTATCATACTTGCATACCGTGTGTTGGAGATTCCGCTGGAGGCGACGGCGATGGACAACTTTGTTGCACATGGTGGAGATTTTCTTCTTCGATTTCAACAAAACAAACAAGCAGTTGATTAAATGAAAGTGGGAATCCTGAACGTAGAGACACTTGATGAACGTAGAGACGCTTGATAAATTGAGCATCGTCGTTTTTGAATATGGAATCTAGTGATTGACGAGAGGGTTTCCATTGCCTTCAATTGTTCTCAAATTTTGGAGGATTTTTCCAATTCACTGAAAGTGATATGGGTTGTTTGATTTTGGAGGTTTTTAATTTTGGGTCGGGTCAAATTATTTACCATCCGTTTATGTTTTTTTTTTCTCTTTCCCAGTGACCACATCACCGTGTAAACAAGCGGGTAGTCCAAAATGTACACGTAGCGCAGTTGTGTTTTGAATTATCTCTTTAATTTCAAAGCTATCTTTTGGCTCATCCCTTTAATTTCAAAACGTACACCACCTGGATTACCAATTGTAGCAAATCAAAAAACATGCAAAAGCACGTGATTGTCCCTTCACAGCCTCGCTCATGTCATGTCATGTCATGTTACGGTTGATGCATCGTACATTCCCCACCAGTCCCCACTATCCTTAACAGAAACAAAAGACTAATACAAATGAAAACTTTCATTTTGGTCCTCATCTACTCATCAAGTTACAAGTTGGTCCTCAATATTTTGAAGTGGGTCCCTATTAAGCCTCCTGAATAGTTTCCGTCAAATATTTTGTTAAAATGACGTGTACAAATCCTACCAATCATTATACTATTTTCTGTTATTCAAAAACAGTAATTTCTTTATTTATGTCTATTCTCTAGGTAGTACATTAAACTTTGATCACACTAATTAAGCTCATTGAGCTATAATTAAAATTTTAAGTATTTCCATGCAATCGTGACTAAAACCTCTTTAAAGAAGTCTCACTCCTATTGGGTCACCTATAAAATTATTTTTTCATGAAAGAATCGTCACTACTTTAGAGGGACTGCTACTCCGATTGTGATGGTGTGAGGCAATGATTGTTATGGTGGTAAGATAGGTTTGAACCAAGTGATTGTGATGGGATGATCATTGTGTTGGCGGATGTGGTTGTTGAGTTGATCGACGTTGATGATAATACACATAATACGTTAGACGTGTTATAAAAAAAGTGTGACACGTTCATTACCGTAGTGCAAAAAGTATAAACAATATTTTTGTAATTAAAAAATTGAGTAGGTTTTTTTGGAAACAACTTATTTTTTAATGTATTTGTTTAATCTCCCAAATATTATGCACCTAAAAGTTTCACTAATTCCTTCATAATTGTTGTTAGCAGTGTTCTAAAAGATGTAAGGCTATCAAGTCCCAAACTCTATGTGTCTAAACATTCTCTTATTTTTAAATATTATTTTAATTATTCAAAATTTTATACATCAAACAATTAAAATCATAAATACTATAATTATTTAATAATTCTTATAACTAGGCAATTTTTTAAGTTTTCAAAAATTAGATAAATGAAAATCAAAAGCACAAGACCCTTTTTGAGGTAATTAAGACTAATAAATCGTTCAAAATAATTTAGAAGAAAATTACCCTAAGGGTCCGTTTGATTGCACCATGGAAAATAGGATGAAAAGAAAACGAATTCCAGGGAAAATATTTGCCTAGAACTTGTTTTATGGGGAATTGTAATTAAATGTGTTTGATTGGTATAATTTTCCATGGAAAATGTTGAAAGTTTGAAATTCGTTTGACTTCATTTTTTATGGAAATTGTCCATTAAAGTGATAATACTTTCTACTATTGGGTTAAGAATTTGTTCCAATTACCAAAAAGTAAAAAAAAAAAATTAAAAAAATTAGAAAAAATTACCATATTCGTTTGACTTTGTTTTGCATAGAAATTGTCAACAAAAATGAAAATCTTTTTTACAATGGTTGATAGAATTGGTTGCCATTGCTAAAAAAAAAAAAGTTGGAAAATGTTTTCCCACCTAAAAGGTTGGAAAATATTTTCCACCATTCGTGCATTAAAGGGTTGTACCTAGAAAAAGGGAGGAAAACATTTTCCGTGGAAAATTTAGCATATCAAACAGTCAAAAAGTGGACTTCCAGGGAAAATATCGCCAATCAAACGGAGCCTAAATAATTTAAATACAAATTTAAAAAATCAGGTGTCTATTTTTTTCTTTCAATAATCAGGTATTAATAATAATAATATATTATTTATCTCTCTACTCTCCCTCTATATCCCTCTCTTTACAATATTGGTTGCATCTCTCTCTACTCTATATGTTCGACTGTCGTCTACCATCTCTCATTCTTTACAGCAATCAACGCTGCTAATGGCGTCACCACCATCCGTGTTAAAAAATATTGTAACTGAACCTGCATTCGTCGTCGGTGATTTAGGGGTATAAATCTACGTGTGGTGGTAATGCAGTGGATGTTGTGGGAAGGTGCACATGACGTTGGTGACGCGATTGATTTTGTGGTGTGCTGGCAATTTTCTGGTGGTGATACGGTGAAAGTTGTGGTGTACAAATTTACAAGGAGAGGTGCAGGTGGTAGTGGTGCAATGGATGCTATGGATTTGCTGGTGGTTGTGTGGTGGTGTCTTGTGAATTTGAGGTGGCGTCGACATTTGGATGGTGCTGGTGGTCGTGGTCGTGGTGTGGAGTAGAGTAGAGTGGGTGAAGAACAATTATGATCAATTATTTGATTTGTTGTGACTAATAAAATAAGTAATTTATGACTAATAAATAATACGTGACATAAAAATGGGTGATTTGTGATTAACAATTAATATGCAACCAAAAATGTGTGATTTTTCGATTAAATTTGCAATCATGAGCCACAATTTGTATTTTGTGACTGTGATTTTGTGTGATTTGTAACCAGTACATGATTATGACCATATACAGAATATTTTTGTGTCATTGACTTGTTTAATTAATTAATAAATTACAAATTTTTATCAGAATTTTCTTTTTCACGAGTTTTTATTTTTTATTTTCAAAATGTATATTCAAACATATTTAGTTATATATTTTTCCCATAATTTAGTGCTATGCCCACATTAAGGATTAATAATAGAAAACATTATTAGAAGCATTTTCATTTATGATAGGGAAAATTGCAGTCGAGGTATCAAACCTTTCAGTTTTTTGTAGATTTTGTTCAAATCTTTCATTTGTACCACACACGATACCAAAAGTTTCAAAAATATGCACCGGAGGTTCAAATGGACGGTTTCTGTCCAGTTGACCGTTAGTTGACCAAAAATAGTAGATTTTGGCCAATTTTGACAAAATTAGGAAGGGTAAAATCGTAACTTAACAATTTCCTCAATTTCTTGACAATCTATACCATAATTTCCTAAACTTCTTCACTCCATAGTCCACACATTCATCTTCCCTTTTGCTCATCACTTCGTTCATCACTGATAGGTTTCCCACTTCTACTCCATTAGTAGTAGCTTCTACTTCCAGAATCTCTTCCTCCGTCGCCGATGTCGTTGGATTGAGGAGGAGCCCATTTTCGTATATTGCGTTTTGTGCTTCCAAGGTTCGAGGAATGGAGGAGATGCAGAACGAGAAAAAAGGCGATGCAGGTGCGACGACAACAATGTCATCCAAATCCTCATACCGCCATGGGACTTTGTCATCTCAGACTTTCCTTGATGCTCGATCTGAACAATGTAGTCATTTATTTCTCTTGATGCAATTTAGATAGGAAAATTGAGTTATTGGGGCCAGGCGAACCTCGAGCAAAGTTATACGACCATGAGTAACCATTTAATTGCTCCAATTGAGGTTGGAGCAGTTCGATGAGTCTTCGTGGCTGCAATTTATAATGTTTGGGTTCTGAGGAATTCTACAAATAATGGTGGCGATGGTGGCCGAACTATGAGGCGGCGGTCCTGAGGATAGCGGTGGTGGTCTGCGGTGGGTGCGAATGGTGATGAGTGGAGTGGGAGGAAGAATGGTTTTTGTATATTTATTTTTGTTTTTTTGTTTTTTTAATTAAATTTATGGTGGCAGCGGCGGCACTGTTGATGCTGGGAAGGAGAAACTAATTACAAGTTTTTATTTTTTATTTTAATTTGTTTAATAAGAAAATTGTCAAGTTACTATTTTACCCCCTCCCGATTTTTGTCAAAATTGGTCAAAATCTACTACTCTTGATCAACAGGAAGAAAACCGTCAATTTGGACCTTCGGTGCATATTTTTGAAATGTTTGGTACCGTGGGTGGTACAAATGAAAGGTTTGGGCAAAGTCTGCAAAAAATTGAAATGTTTGGTACCTCGACTGCAATTTTCCCTTTATGATATATTATCTATTTATTGAAAATCGCAGAAAATCTTCCTATTTGAAACCTTTTGTGCGAAAATCCCCTACCATCAAATTTTCCGATAAAAAGAGTAAAAATGCCGAAATTAAAAAGTAACAATTGCAAATTTAGTATCAAAACTTTTTATTCTTTTACAAATTATACCCAAAAAATTTTGTGTACTACCTACAATCCCAAACTTTTATAACTTTATTTTCCACCCCACCCCACTTCATCTTCTTTCTCAAAACTTTATTATTTTATTTAATCCCTTCCTAAACTCTCCTAACTCTCTCAACCCAAATTCCTCATTTCTTTTTTTCAGTCCTAACTTTAAAACCCTCCTACTCCAATAATTGCCATTTTTTCTCTTTTTGATCACGTCGAGCATGATGATTGTTTCACGATTTTAGTATGAATTGGAGATGGGGTTTTAGTGTTCTGTGCAATGAAAGACTTTATTTTTGTTTTGGAATTCTTATATACCATTTGATTGTTGTCGTGATTTTTAGGATTATAATATGGCTGTGGTTGGATTCTTTTTTGCTTTATGAAGTGCATGATTTGAATTTCCCCCCTTTTCAGATGCATTCTAGTTATATGTCGGAATCTTCCATGGACAATGTTAAAATTTCTTTCTACTTCTCAACTCACGAGTTCTTTCCCATAAATTTTGTATTCCGAAGAAAAAAATCTCTAGAAGATACAAAAAAATTTGTAAGAAGAGTGTTGGTCTGCATTTATGCCTACTTAGTTGCTGGATTGAGTGATATTATAATTTGCAGTTCTCCAAATCCTCATAAGAATATAGCATAAAGTTTTAAAGGTTTGGGGTGAGAAGAAGAAATGAGAAATTTGGGGTAAGAGATTTAGGAGGATTTTGGAAGGGATTAAATAAAATAATAAAGTTTTGGGGAAGAAAAATAAAGTGGGGTGTGGTGGAAAATAAAGTTTTAAAAGTTTGGGATTCTGGGTGGTACATAAAAAAATCGGATATAATTTGTAAAAGAATACGAAATTTAGATACTAAAATTCCAATTATTACCTTTTACTTTTTGAATTTTTACTGTTTTTAACGGCAAATTTGACGGTAGAAAGGTTTTTCGCACAAAATATTTCAAATAAGGGATTCTCTACTATTTCCAATAAGTATGAGGTATATTGCAAAGAGAAACGTTTCTAAAGGGGTTTCTGCTATTAATCCCCCACATTAACTATTAGGTTAAAAAATGGCTCTAATTAATATTGAAAAAAAAAGTGGAAAAATATGTACGGCTATTGATATCTAAGCCCTCTTTAAGATGACAACTCTTTCCAGACCTTGCATATACAGGGTGTTTAGAGAACGCCCCGTACCTAGACGACACATTTTCACATCTTTTACTATATTGATCCCAATGATACCTCACATGGGCATTTGCCAATTTAGAGCATGTTTGATCTCCATTAATTTCAAAATATTTTTCTTTCTTTTATTTTCTTTTCAACCACACATTTTCAATAAAATAATATTATATGCAAATTCAAACTTTTTCTTATTTTTTAACTACACATTATCCATCAAATCACTATTTCAAAATGCATTTTGGCAAAACAAAGAGGCTCAAACAAGTACTTAAGAGAGAAATTGATGGAAAATGTTCAAACTAAAGAAACACCTACACATTTTGAAAGAGTTATTACCAACTTACTCCTTTTGTAATTGTAGAAAGCATGTTAACCATGGCTGCCGTTTGTCTTTACTCTTGTATTTTTCATCCCAATTAGTGAGTATGATTATTATGGACATTTTGGATACTTTTATAAGCTGATACGTCTTACTTTGGGGGTGTGAGACGGTTGGGGTGAGATTATCTTTATTTGAATTTTATCGTTTTATCTCTTTAAAAATATCCTGGCCGCGAATCTGACCACCGAGGCCTGAAACCGCCTAATTGGAATGGCATGTTGGGCGTGTTTGAACCTTGCCCAGGCCATTTATGAGGCTCATTCCACCTTTACGCGTCTATCCTTTGGTACTTTTTATTTATTTATTTGCATTTGAAATTTGTTCCTATGTTTCATTCCGTTTATGTTTTCCTAGTAGAGTGGTATGATTGGGTTTCTCATGCATTCCACAAACATTTTTGCATCATCTATAGATTGCATGCTTGAAATTGCAAGTTTGTAGTATGTAATTGGAATTTTTAGCTATTATTTATTTCAGCTATAATGTTAAAAACCAGCATGAGGGAGAAAATGCATTTCCAACTATTATTTATTTCAATGTTAGTCACTGATAACCTCCATATCCGAGCTCGAGCTTTGATGGGCCCAACCTTAGGCCCCCACACTTGGCCTAATTAGATGGGCCGTAGAGTTCGAGGTCAAGGCCCGGGTGCGGGATGATCCACCTATCCCTACCCACTTATCCCATCGACTTTGGTATACGAAAAGTACAAACTCCTAGTTTAGCACAAGTTCATTCCCCAACTTGTACAATTCTAATAGAACTCAAACACCCATAATCAACTATGGAAAGTTCAAACCTTCTAGGACTCCACCATCACCCTCTATAAGTATGTAACCCTACCTCATCATTCAGGTACGTCTTTACAGCATTCAACATAAGTTTCTTGAGCACTTAACTGACTTAAGCATCGGAGGGACGGCAATAACACACCTCGACGCCTTTGTTTCATGTATTGAAGTTCAGATCCAACAGAGTTCTTACATTCGGTTCGGGTTGGCTCATGTACAAATTTTGGTAGCATCATTGGCGCCGTTTGTGGGAACCGCTACCAGAAGCCATGGTTAACACACGCTCAAGACATCTTCTAACCAGCTCATCTGCACCTAACCAACCCGCCGCTACAGATATCCCGCTCCCCCAGGAGGTTACATATGGGGAACCACCGCAATAGCTAACAGCAATAGCTCCAGCCATGTTCAAAGAACTCCATCAACAAGTGATTGCATTGACTTGGCTACTACATGAGAGAGGTATCCCTACTAACACCGCGGATGCTTGTGTCCCAGACCCTAGCCATGGTGAACCTGACACACCAGGCCAACCTCAGGCACCCATCGATTCGAGATCGATTGCAATAGACTTAGCCGATTTAGCAAGGATTATTCAAGAAGGAATCATGACCGAGATGCTTCAGAAATCCCAAGCAACAATAGGTTTCACCCCTTTCACCCTCGAAGTTTTGACGTATCCTCTACCGGATCATTTCAAGTACCATCGGGTGAAAGAATATGATGGGACTACTAACCCCACCAACCACCTCAACATATACACCGACATTATGAACCTACAATTCGCACTCGATGCTGTAATGTGCAAATCCTTTCCTCATACGTTAAGTAACGCCGTCCGGGATTGGTTTTCCACACTAGAGCCCAACTCCATATCCTCTTTTTCAGACTTAGCCGACAAGTTCTCCTAGTTCTTTGCAAGTAGCAAACGTATCAGGAAGATTGCCGCATCACTCATGCAGATGCGTCAAAGACCTAACGAGACTCTTCGCAATTTCATGACCATGTTTAATAAGGAGAGACTTTTGATCCCGGACCTACATATCACAGCCGCAGTCTCTGCCTTAACGTACGTCGTAGGATGTGAGGCGTTCAAAGTGTCTCTGTCAAAGACACCTCCCAAGTCCATAACCGATTTGATAACCAGGGCGAAGAGGTACATTAACATGGATGAAACAATGTTTCTAAGGAGAGATGGCCTACCAACGAAGAGGTCCGATCTAAAAGAGGCCCATGAGTCCACCCAACGTACAGATCTTTCTTGAAGCAAGTCCAGGCAAGAAGCCCTCCCGACATCCTTCACCCAATTGAACACCACGAGGTCAAATATCTTGATGGAAATCAAGGATCTTAAAGAGCTGAGGTGGCCTCCCAAGCTACAATCTCCACCCGAAGCCCGGGACAAAAGCAAATATTATAACTTTCATAAAGACCATGGACACACAACGGAAGGATGCATTGCCTTGAAGCGGGAGATCAAGTCTCTCATCAGGAGTGGTTTTCTAGGTACACATGTCAGTCGAGATAAGCGCCAGCAGAACAATCAGAATAAGGGGAAACCCCTGCTAGTGGAAGGGACCAGCAACCAACTGCAGGAACCATTAACATTATTATCGGAGGGACAGCCTCAGAAGGGGACTCTAGCAACGATCGAAAGCAATATGCGAGACAATATCTTCAGGTCTTAAACATGGATATCAGCAATATGGAAGTCATAACTTTCAGATCAAAGGATTTGGAGGGTGTGTCTTTCCCTCACGACGATGCCCTGGTTATATCAGCAATCATCGGCAACTTTGAGGTGAAGAGGATTTTGGTTGACAACGATAGTGCGTATAACGTGTTATCATAGGAAGCTTTCAGTAAAATGGGCATTTCAGCAGAGCAGCTTAAATCCGTCAAAACTCCTATTCAAGAGTTTAGAGGAGGTATTGTCGTTCCGGATGGTGTCGTTAGTTTAGATCTTACCTTGGGATCAGAAGGGAGGTAGGTGACTCAGATTACGGCATTCCAGGTCATTCGTGCTCCCATGGCTTACAACGTCTTACTTGGAAGACCGTTGTTGAATGGGATCGAGGCGATCGTATCAATATTCTACCTAGCAGTAAAATTTCCTACGAGCACATGGGTTGGAGTAGTTCGAGGAAGCGAAACAATGGCTAGACAATGCTATGTCACCAATGTTTAGGAGATCAAGTTCGACGTCATGTAGTTGTTCGAGACGGAGCTAGAGCTCGACCACCGGGGAAGGCTCGCACCAGTGAAACAATGGATGAGATCGAGCTCGAGCCTGGCATGAAAGTTACTATTGGTCAAGGTCTTGACGACATCACCAGGGGTCAGCTTATTGGTTGTTTGACCCACAACATTGATGTATTTACTTGGAGTGTAGAAGACATGCCTAGAATAGATCCCGCAATTGCAGTACATAAACTCAACATAAACCCGGGGCAAGACCTGTAAAGTAGAGGAGGAGACAGTTCGCGCCAGAACGGAGGGAGGTCATATGAGAAGAGGTAGCAAAACTCATCGGTGCCAATTTCATACGGGAAGTTCAATACCGTGATTGTCTCGCCAATGTGGTCCTAGTTAAGAAAGCCAATGGAAAGTGGAAAGTCTGTATCGACTTTACAAATCTAAACAAAAGCATGCCCCAAGGACAACTATCCCCTACCTCGAATTGACAATCTTGTGGACATCACCTCGGGTCATAAATTGTACAACTTCTGATGCTTTTTTGGGTACCATCAAATTCTAATGTCAGATGAGGACCAGAAGAAGACCTCGTTTATGGCAGATTCGACCATTTACTATCATAGGGTCATGCCATTCGGGTTAAAAAATACGGGAGCTACATATCAAATACTTGTGAATAAGGTCTTTGCCAACATGATAGGGAAGAATGTTGAGGCATACGTGGACGACATGGCTGTTAAGAGCAAGCAGGTAGATTGTCATGTCTCGGACCTAGAAGAGGTATTCACTACACTACAGAGGTACAATATAAAGCTAAACCCCGCTTAGTGTGCATTTGGAGTGGCTTTCGGTAAGTTTATGGGATTCATGATCATACATAGAGGGGTAGAGGCAAATCCTAACAAGATACAAGCCTTGGTGTCCATGGAACCCCCGAAATGTAAGAAATATATACAGAAACTGACAAGTCGGGTAGCAGCACTTAACATGTTGTATCTGGGCCAGCAGATAGATGCTTCCCATTTTTTAAAATTCTAAGAGGAACCAGTGTTTTGATTGGAGTGAAGAGTGCAATACAGCCTTTCAGGAGCTCAAGAAGGCATTGGCGGCCCCGTCGATTCTCACCAAACCAAAACCTGGTGATACGTTGTTGCTATATTTGGCCGTCTCTGAGAACGCGGTGAGCAAGGTCCTGTTGAAGGAAGTTGGAAAGGTCCAGAGACCAATATACTGCGTGAGCAAAGTACTCCTTGATGCCGAAACATGGTACACATTGGCTGAACAACTTGCTCTTGCCTTGGTGGTTGCCGCTCGGAAACTCCGTCAATACTTTCAGTCACATCCAATTGTTGTACTCACTGATCAGCCGCTAAGACACATACTTCAGAAACCCGACGTCTCCGGAAGATTACTTAAATGGGCAATTGAGCTAGGGGAGTTCGATATAGAGTTCAAACCACGGCACGGGGGCCAAAAAGCACAAGCAATGGCAGATTTCATTGCAGAACTTACACCAAGAGCTCGGGGGCCAAAAGATGGTGACCCGAGCAAGACCTTGGAGGTTTGGGAGATATTTGTTGATGGATCATCGAATAGTTCGGGCTCAGGCACCGGGGTTATCATCACCAACTCGACAAAAAACAACTAAAACTCAATGTGCGTTCAGGTTTGAACTCGAAGCCACCAACAATGAAGCAGAATATGAAGAGTCATTCTGGCATTAAAGTTGGCGCATGATCTGGGGATCGAGAACGTCCAGCTGTTCAGTGACTCGCAACTTGTGGTTGGCTAGATCGATGGTACTTTTGAAAGAAAAGACAAGAAAATGAGTTTATATTGTTTAAAAGCGCATGACCTCCAGAAAATGAGCTTATATTGAAGAGCTGCAATGTGGTTAAAATTGC
The DNA here is from genome assembly GCA_019097785.1 of Fraxinus excelsior. NCBI lineage: Eukaryota > Viridiplantae > Streptophyta > Magnoliopsida > Lamiales > Oleaceae > Fraxinus > Fraxinus excelsior. The sequence continues at coordinate 771,756 of CM032644.1, forward strand.
TAGAGCCGATAATTCAAAGGCCGATGCCCTATCACGATTGATTTTCATGGGGATAGACGGACTAGACAGAATGGTGCACGTCAAGATAGTGGTAGAGCCAAGCATCAACTCAAAACCGACCGTTATGGATATCGATCACGAGCCCTCTTGGATGGTCTCGATAATGGAGTATCTGAACAGTGGAAACCTTCCGTCTGACCCCCGGGAGGCAAGAAGCATTAAGACAAGAGCATTGAGTTATTGTATTATTGGGGGGATCTTGTTTCACAGAAGTCTTACGCTGCCCTACCTAAGGTATCTCAAGCCCTCCGAGTCTCTCCAAGCCATAGCAGAAGTTCATGAAGGCGTATGTGGAAACCATCAAGGGGCTTGTACGCTTGCCTACAAACTCATAAGGTATGGGTACTACTGGCCTAACATGAAGAAAGACGCATTGGACTACGTCAAGAGGTGTGACAAGTGCCAGAGATTTGGTAATGTGATATATGCTCATGCCGAGGAATTAACATCCATCCCATGTGCAGCCCCTTTAGAGCAATGGGGAGTCAATATCCTTAGGCCTGGGGTCAACTAAAATTCATCGTTGTAGCTGTGGAATACTTTACCAAGTGGGTAGAAGCCGAACCTTTGGCAACCATCTTAGAGCCGAAACTCAGGTCATTCGTGTGGAGGTCAATTGTTTGTAGGTTCAAGATACCTAAGGTATTAATAACGGATAATGGGAGAAAATTTGACAACACACAGCTCGAGCTCCTTCAACTTGACTCGAGCTACTTGGCCCAACATCGACCTCGTAACACGTCTCGAGCTCATTACAAATAGGACTCTAGCTACTTGGCCTATCACCGGCCTCGTAACACGTATCAAGCTCCTTCAACTTGACTCGAGCTACTTGGTCTATCATCAGCCTCGTAACACGTCTCAAGCTCCCTCAACATAACTCGAGCTACTTAGCCTACCATCGACCTTGTAACACGTCTCGACCTCTCTCAACATAACTCGAGCTACTTGGCCTATCATCGACCTCGTAACATGTCTCGAGCTCATTACAAATCGGACTCGAGCTACTTGGTCTATCATTGGCCTCGTAACACATCTCGAGCTCCTTCAACATGAACTCCAACTACTTTCCAAAATTCAGCCAAGTAGTACACTCGAGCTCTATCAATATAACCTCGAGCTAATTGGCAACCATAAGCCAAGTAAAACGCTCGAGCTGTATCAACATACCTCGAGCTACTTGGCAGGAAATCAGCGAAGTAAAACGCTTGAGCTGTAGAAAACCAACCAAGTAAAAAACGCTCGTCTCGAGCTAGTCGTCATAAGAACAAACCAAGTAAAACGCTCGATCTACTCCCTAAACATCCGATCTAATCATCACTCTCGAGCTTACTCAAAAAACAAGAACAAGCCAACACTCAACCTAAGGGTCTATGGCAGTACTCGAACAAAGATTAACCTCGAGGTTGGTCGTACATTACACAAGTTAAAAATGAATGAATGAAAGAAGACGTGAGCTAAAAGGAAAATATCGATCATTTAATAGACCAAGGTCTAGCAATGTACTTAATTACATTTTTTAACAAAAAGTAGAATGGGGGAGGGGTCCAAATCTAAGTCAGTTGGGGCTGGGGAATCGACGTTGTTGGGAGTATCAGCCTCTTCATCGGCTTTATCTTCGACCTTAGACTCTGACAACTCGAGCTTGTTTGCAAGCTTGTTAATCGACCTCAACTCCTCGATAACAGGCCCGGATTCCTCGGGCAGCTTGGTCCTCAAAAGAGATCGGGTCAATCTCAGGCCATAATGGAACGACCCCGCTCCGTATTGCCCCATCAAGTTCCCGAACTCATCTGATTTTTTGAAATCTTCCACAGCCTGAGCTTGTGCCTTGGACAGTTCCTCCTCAAACCGCTTGTTGGCATGCATGAATTCGAGCTTCGCCTCGTCGATAGTGATGGCAATGGGGCGGGTTCGGGGTGGGGCACCCTCGCCCCGCCAATCCCCGCCCTCGTCCCGCTCCGCGCCCCGTCCCCGCCTTTGACGGGGCGGGGACGGGGATGGCGGGGCGGATTTTTGCTCCATTTAGTTTTTTTTTAACCAAAAATTTCCAATTAAATACAATTCAAAATTTTATAATCCAAATCAAATAATACTTAAAATAATTATATCAATATTCAAATCAAACAATGAAAACAAACAGTGTTTCGACCTCATCCTTTATTATCCCCAACTTGATCACGAACTTTCCTAATCTCGATCCTGGTTAGGTCACGCTCGACCTCGACCTCAACCTCCCGGATCCTTTTTTCCTTTTCCTCAGCCACGGCCTCAGGCTCGGCGAATTTACTCGATGCCCCCAATCTCCTCATAGCAAGACCTCTTGCCATACTCAAGGCCTGCGAAAATAAACACGACCTTAAGCTCATATTAAGTGCGAAAAATACAATTTAAGAGACAAGATCGAGGTCAGGGATTGCCTTCAAGGTCGCGATCTCCAAAGACCTCACCCCTGCACCAGGGTCCACGTCCTCCCGATACTTGTTGACAATGCTCGGGATAAGGGGACATCGAGCATGTTCCTCCAATGCTGCAGGAGGGAGGGGTGTATCATCCTCAAGGTCTACAACCTCGGGCGTTGTGTGAGGGGTCGAGGAGCGAGCATTCGTTCGTGGAGAGAGCTGCACAAGAGGAGCTGAGCTCCTCGACGTCTGTCCAACTCCACTTGCTACCCGACTCTGGGCTCCATCACGAGCTCATTTTTTCCCCTTTGACGGGACAGGAACCTTGGGCTTTAACCCCTTGGCTTTAAGATGCGCGTTCTCGAGCAACTTGGCTGAGTCAAATGATATTTCCAAATCTGAAAGGAAAAATTAACAAGTCATTAGCTCGGGGTTAGTTCGGGACAATCAAACAAAAGGACAATCAAACAAAAGCAATAAAGTTTCAAACTCATACCCTCGATTCCCCTCACGTTTAGCTGCCGGGCTCATGGTTAACTAACTTCAGCCTCTCTCTCTCTCTCCAAAACCTCGAAGTAAGCTTAACCCTCATTAAATCTATCCTTATCAGGGACCGACCACATTGGCCTAAAGAGATGGTTGGGGTTTTGACGTTTGGCAAAAAAGAACCTCTACTTCCAGCCTCGAAGAGAGCTCGGGGTTTCCAGTGTTCTAAATCCCCCCTTTATCGATAAATAAACAAAACAATTGTACCCCGGGGAATATTTTAAATCATAGACCATCCTTAAATGGTCAATCCTGGGCTCAACCCCGAGGCACCTACACAAAATAAAGAAATACACAAGCAACCTCCATCCATTGGGAGCCAACTGACCCGAACAAATGAGATACGAGGCTAAGAAATGCATAAAGAACGGGTGCAAGGGGCGATCTAAGACCGGCCTTGAGATCATCCCTAAAAAACGTTATCTCCCATCCCGAGCATCCAACATAATTTCGTTGGGCTCGGAGGTCATAACATCACACATATGCATGAGCCCGAATTCCCTAGCTATTTTAATGACAGCGTGTTCTTTGTAAATGGTCGCTATCCTAGGGTAGGTCATTACAGTCTCGACCTCGGGGTGCGAGGTGATGGGCACAGCCATAGGGACAAGCGAAGTACTATCAGGGTCGAGGTTCTTAACGTTCGAACTCCTAGGCATTTGGCTGGAACTACTGCTACCCGATCCCTCACTACTATTACTCGACATTATAAATAAACAAAAGCTCGAACACTTACCTCTTAAGGTCGATGCTCACAAAACCCTCTAAGCCCCCACACTCGATCTTCTGGTAACTTGAGAGTAAAAAGGTGAAAAATGAAAGGTAAAAATGGGATATTTATAAGAGCCAGATGAAGGTGAAAGGTCTTTCAATCCTGGATGTTGGTTTTAGCCATGTGTCATTCATCCAAGAACGCTGCCCTCTTACCTACATGTGGTCGACACGTGGCGGCCCACCAGGGCCCATCAATTTGACCCGGTCCGACTACAGCTGTGTACGACTGAGCTCGCAACTCGAGAGAATTCTCTTAGCTACGGCCTCGATGTACAGAGGTCAATGATAACTTCCATATCCGAGCTCGAGCTCTGATGGCCCGACCTTGGGCCCCCACACTTGGCCCAATTAGATGGGTCGTAGAGTTCGGGGTTGAGGCCTGGGTGCGGGATTATCCACCTATCCCACTGACTTTCGCATACAAGTACAAACTCCTAGTTCAGCACAAGTTCATTCCCCAACTTGCACAATTCTAAGAGAACTCCAACACCCATAATCAACTATGGAAAGCTCAAACCTTCTAGGACTCCACCATCACTCTCTATAAAGTATGCAACCCTGCCTCATCATTCATGTACATCTTTACAGCATTCAACATAAGTTTCTTGAGCACTTAACTGTCTTAAGAATCGGAGGGATGATAAGAACACACCTCGACCCCTTTGTTTCAGGTATTGAAAATCAGATCCAGTAGAGTTCTTACATCTAGTTCGGGGTGGCTCAGGTACGAATTTTGGTAGCATCAGTCACCAATCTTCATTTTGTGCCAAATTGGTCATTCACTTAATGACAAATGTAAGGTAGTCGACATCTTGTGTTCTTGCTACTTCATTAAAAATCTGCAAGCTACTTACAAAATGTTGGTTAAGAACAGTTTTCTTTTTAAGTGGAGAAAAATATTAATAAAAAATGAGGGTTTGTAAATACTGAAAATTCGTGCATGAAAATTAAAAAGCACCAAAATAGAAAATGGCCAAATTACATTTTGATTGAGTTCTTTGACCATAGGATTGCTACAAAATGAAGAATTGAAATGGATTCAATCATGTAAAGATCTTGGAAATTCTTCTCGCAAGAATTCTTGAACCGAAAATCAATTTCTAGCATGCTGCATCTTCTTTCAGAAAGCAAAGTTTTTGAATGGGAATCTTCATTTAGCCACACAAGAAACGGACGCCCAAAAAGCATCGAAACAATGGCCAGTCGAGGTTAAACCGTTTGAAGTCGAGTCACCATTCAGGATCGAACAAATGTTAACGTTATGCACATATAATTGTACGTTGGCAGAAATTTGAGCATAAACAGACATCAGTATTTGACCAATACGAAAATCATAGGATTCCAATAATTGTAATGTTTTCAGACTTGCATTGAGGAACATAAAACACACTCAAAAAGTCTGGTATTTAAGGTTGTTTCAAATGGATATAGTACAGCCTAATTCCTTTGCAGCAGTATCAAGAAACATTATAGGCAGGCCAGTCGCGAGTCGACTGTGAGCTTCCCATGTCAAACACTTTCCAATGTCTGCTCGCCAGTCGCTAACGCCCATATTCAGATACTGATAAGGTGGACTGCTAATGCCATTTATATCTTCTTGTTTGCTGCTCGATTTTATTGAACTGGCATGTAGAATAGCTCGAAGAACTGATGTACTAAGAGCTCGAACATGAGCGCTTGGATGAGAAACACAGCGAACTGTAGCAGGTAGTCGACACTGCATATTTAAGTCCAGATAAACAATTAGTCAAGGTTTTTCAATCTGAAACCATAAGAATAATAGACTTGTGTTTAGCCACAGGAATCGTCGTGATTGTTGACGTCTCTAATAACTTGGATTTTTAGGTGGAGGTGGTTGAGCATAATATCAGAGGTCCAGAATTCATCACCATTCATCTATGAAAATTGTGTGATTAAAATGAAAAATGAATCTGGCACACATAAGGGGATGTGTGAAGACTAGACTATAATAAAAAAATGTGTCCATCTTTCGCACCCTAAGCTATTTGACGAGGTGATTTAGCATCTTGCACTTATGGTGCATCACCTTCTCAGTGGGAAAACGAGATCGGAGATTCCACTCTACAAAATGTACAACTGCAAGTGTTTGTGTGAGTATGTCTATGTATATACAGCACATTTTCAATACAAGAATGTCATCTTGTACTAACGTAATATTTCCTTTATTTTCTTGCTTGTGTGCGCACGCATAAGGCTGGGAAGGATAATGGGGAGGGTGATGATTGAACACAGTATAAAACCTGCATAGAGAAACCCTCTCCAACTCAGAGAACTCCTTGGTTGCGAGTCAACAGAAGTTTCTTTTTTTTTTAAATGTACCGACATAATATCATTAAGCATGTAAATAAGAGAGGTTTTTATACCTTCAACAGGTTTGAAAGGCCATCTGCGACTGCCATTCCTGAATCTCCCCACTCAAACACTAGTTGAACTGCTCTAGCGGTTACTTCCAACAGCTATCCAACATTTTAGGGTGCAAGCACGTGAATATATCATAAAAACAATATGATACAGAAATTCATCAGCTCGGTATGTTTGGCAAATTTTGAAAATAGGTAAAAGTTACATCTCAGTAACTTTTTGTTTCCAAACAAGCTTGGATAACTTACTTTTTTAAGTGAAAAAAGTATTATTTATATAAACTTACCTATTTACTAATAAAAGAATGTGTTGGTTAACTTTTTAAACATTCTCTTAATGTCAAAAGAGAAGTAAATATTTCTAAAAAACACATCACTAGAATAGAAGGCACTTGAAGGGTCAGATTGGTGGAAAAACAGATTTAACGGCGAATGAAAGAGTGGAAAATGGGGATGTTACTAGACTAGTAGACTAAAATACAAAAATTTTACCTCCAGCTGTGGTAAAGTGCATGCTTCTCCATCAACAAGCATCCCATCTGTGGCCCGTAGGAGGAGGTCGGATGCGCTCGCAAGTATTACCAAAGATTCGGGTGCTTCATGGTTTCTCATTAACTCCACAATCACTTTTACAATTCTTTGGTTGATCCTCCACATCTTTTGACCAAGATCATCATCTTTAGCAATCCATGGCTTCAATTCCCTCTCCGCCTGACAAATACATTGTGGCAAGGAAAGTGACTAAACAAATGATAGCAACTGAAATTAAAATAAAGCTGGAATATGAATTCATAGCTCGGAAACCTGATATAATTCAGTTAAGTCATTCCTAATTATTCTATGTAGAAAAAGAAAGAATACTGATTTGTCAGTGACTCAGTGGCAATTCCGGAATTAGAAATCTATTTTTAAAAGCTCAGTTTCAGAGGAAACTTAATTCACAAACTTATTTTTGTGTGTAATTCAAGTAAAACAAAATCTGGACCTGAAGAACAACAGCTGTTGCAGCTTTTGCCGGTGATGCTGATACTACATTACAGAGTGCATCAACCACCTGTAATTGTGTACAGAAAATAATCAAAAGAGCAATAAACTTATAATTCTTTCAATGCATTATAGCATAAAAACCAAGTATTCATCAGTTAGTTTTCTAGCTGGGGTATTACTTGCAACTAAAACTCGAAAAAATCAAGTGTGTTTGCTGTGAAGGAAGGTTCGGACAGTACACGAGACCAGATTTTAAATTCTTGTTCTTCATTAATATTGTCCGGTAGTATCTATAATCTACTTTACCAAACATGTTACGGATCTGGTTTCAAATGGAAACATCATCTGAGAATGTATAACTCATCTGATCATAATATCTAGTCGCCATCTTGATAATTGGGTTTTATTTTTTCATGGGAAAATAGTCGTAAGTCCCGAGTTTCTCATGTACATGATCTATTATTTTTAAAATTCTCAACATATTTCGAGAAGATCGTTTAATAAGATTCCACTAGAAATAAACAAAAGCTTGCTAATTTTAATTTTTCAAGTATGGTCTAAAATAAACCTAGGACTACTTGCAAAAACTTCCATTTCAGACATTAAAATTTTTAATAGGAAACTGGACAAATAATTATCCCAAGGCAAAAACAGAGTGACCAAGACAAAATTTTCCAGAGTTTTACCAAAAGAGAGAGAGAGAGAGAGAAATAACAGCATATGCAACAAAGGAACAAGTAATCTTCTATAATCAATATATGCCAGTGGGCTTGAGTAACAGAATCATAGAGCTGTCAGCAGTTTTTCTATCTTCTGTTTGGGCACTGCATTGAGTGTTCATTGATGAGATTGGATATTTCTCTTTTTGTAGTCTTTATTATTTCTTATGGATGGATCTTTCATGCTAGCCTAGCCATACACATTTCTTTTTCTTTCTTTCATTTTTTCCCTTTCGGTTAATAAACCCTCCTTTTGTGCATAAAAACAGAAATGAGATATGCAACCTGTGTGTAAATTATAAAAGCTTAAAATGTCATTAATAACCATGACACGTTAAAGAGTGAGTCGGGCACGTTACCTGCCTCCATCCTTGCTGTGCAGAAGTACTTTCAGCACTCGGTTGTGTTTCAGGTGATGCAATTAATTTTTGCCAAAGCAATGAAACGACTGAAAAACATAATTCTTGTCTCTCTGCCAGGACACACCTAAGAACTTGCACACTGCAACTAAAACCTATATGACTGTCCATTGTCAAAAAGTATGCCAAATTTGAAGCATCTATTGGGAAACTTGCAATTCCTTTGCCCGTTATACACCTGTCAACTTCTGCAGAGTTGGAAGACTTCTCAAATTTCATTAGATTTTCTGTACAAGGCAAGTTTTCACACTGCAGTCTACAGCTAGTACTTGTAGTGTGTTTTTTCCCATCAAAACACGAAGGTGTTTCCTTCCAAACAGGTGTATGCAGTAGGTGTGCTTCTAATGGTTCTGCTTTATTGACAATGGATGCAACAACCTTGCTATGAATATCAATGAGGTTGAAAAGGGAAGATGCCCGAGAGCAAATTCCATTATCCCACTTGCATCTTATCAAGATGGAAAGAGCATTCATGCAAGCCTTCGAACATCTAAAAAGATCTGAAACATGAGCTGCAACCATAGCAGCAGCCACTATTTCATTTGAACTGTAACTCCATGATGTGCTTATAGAAGATGGCTTCAAAGAAAAAAGTGCCTCTAGAATTGTCAATAATCGACGTGTGTGATGAACAGCAGAGTCGATACCATTTCGTAACTCACTGGGTGGATCATTTACTTTTGCAGGTTTAGCTGCATCACATCTGGCACCTAAATGATTGCCCCCTTTAGAAATCAAGGGGAAGAGCTGAAGTTCACAGGATAGTGCACAAACTGCAGCAATAACATAAGAATCAAATGCAGCAACAGGCCCCAGTTTTTTCGCCCGTTTATTTGCCGTGTCTCCTTGTTTTCTGGTGGCTTCTTGTAAGTTGTCCATTAGTTCTTCAGAAATGTTTCGATCTTCACCTTTAGGTCGCTTTCTTCCGCTCAGCTGTGCTTCATGACTGACACAGACAGTTAATACTATGAAAAGAAGCCGAGAGGCAAGCTCTACAGAGGCATATGACTCCAAAAATAGTGAGTGAACCATCGTACGGAGCTCAGCCACCGCAAGATTCTTGGATGCAGACCCAAATTCGTATCTTGTTTTTCTTATTTGTTCTCTAGAAGACTCGTGTGGAAACGTCCTCTGAAGAATTGCTTCAACAGTGGCAGCAAATATCTTCATGAGACATGTTTCAGAAGGGCTTCCGCGAGGAAGATACTCAAGTACTTTAAGAAGAGGAATATACAAATTCCATGATAATATAGGAGGCTGTAAAGGTGTTGCGACAATGATTTCAGGAAGATCAATGGCAGAGGAACTTAGAGGAATCAAGCCATAAGCAGCTTCCCATATGGTACATATTCTCCATTCAACTTCGGGGCCGTGGGCACAAAGCATTGATGCAATCCCTTGGGCAGTAGCTTCAGTTGTAGCTTCCATTGCAGGTACTTCTTTCTTCTGTTCAAAATATTTCAATGTGAAAAAAAATGTGTAGTAAGCAGAGATTTCATTACGAGCATTAAAAGAATATTGAAGATGAAACTACCTGCTTACGTTCACATGAAATGTAACTGCCCAGTGGTTCATGTTGAACTTCTACACCATCAACTTGTCTCAATGGAGGAAACAACAAAGCAGGTTGAGAAAGTATTCGGAAAAGCAAAGCAGCTGCAGCATCTGCAGCAATTCCCGCTCTCATTGACATTGCAATCCCAATTGCACGCAAGAAATGCAAATGCATCCAGTTTCTTGGAAGCTTCACCAAAAGTCCAAAAAATTAGGATTTCTATATAGTGAATCAAAATCATTATTTCGCTATTAACTCTCACATGAACAAAAGTTTGATGGGTAATTGGCGCAAAACGTCCCTACCTATGACGGGTTTTGTGAAAAACGTCCCTACGTTTGATTTTTTGGTGCAGAACGTCCTTACCTTTGCATTTTCTTGCGCAAAACATCCTTTTTACCCATTTTTAACCTAAAATGACTATTATACCCTCCTATATAAATAAATAAAAGAGAAAAGAAAAGAAAAATAAGAAATAAATTGCAATCTTACTCCTAATCTTTTTAAAAAATGTAAATGAGTCCAAAATTTATAAAAATATTAAAAAAAGAAAAAAAAAACTTTATTCTCTTCCAACTCTCTTCTCCTGATTAGCTGTAGAACAGGGACGGGTTTCCAAAAAAAAAAAATTCAGGGTCTTTAACGTCTGCCCAACTGTCTAGTTTGAGCTCGGGAGTAAAGGAATCAGGCATGCCTCTATTTTTTCTTCTTCGGGGTTGAGAATCGTCGGCAGTCATGGAGGCAAAGCAGCTGGTCAACTGGTCTAGGGCTCGAATCGAACATCTGCTATCATGCGGAACTTCACGGACTCAGGGACGGAGGTGGCGAAGCAGCTGCGGCTTGCGAGACCTAAGTCGGAGGAGGCGGAGGGAGGTGGAGAAGGCTGAATTGAAATGGCAGCTGAAGGCTAGAGCTGCGAGAATGAAGGTTTCAATCAAGACCGACCTAACGATCATTGGTGCCTTCCATTTACAAACCTCAATCGCCTTTTCTGTGATTGAGATTAAATTGACTTTCTGTGATTGAAATTAAATTGATTTTCTGTTATTGAGAATTCAAAAATGGTGGAGATAATGAGTTAGAGTTGAAAGGGGTGAACTTTCTGGAGGCTTGATGCCGAAGGTGGAGGTCAATTTTGGGGTGGTTTAGCAGCTGGAGGTGGAGGGGAATTTTCAGGTGGCATGGACGTTGGTGGCGGTGGAGGATGTGGAGGAGAGAGATTGTTTTTTCTTTTTTTAATATTTTTATAAATTTTGGACTCATTTGCATTTTTAAAAAAGATTAGGAGTAAGATTGCAATTTATTCCTTATTTTTCTTTTCTTTTCTTTTCTTTTTTATTTATTTATATAGGAGGGTATAATAGTCATTTTAGGTTAAAAATGGGTAAAAAGGATGTTTTGCGCAAGAAAATGCAAAGGTAAGGACGTTCTGCACCAAAAAATCAAACGTAGGGACGTTTTCCACAAAACCCGTCATAGGTAGGGACGTTTTGCGCCAATTACCCAAAGTTTGATACATAGGTTCATCACACGGTTACCTTTGACGTATAAGACATCAGAAAATGTCGAATCAATATATATTCAGGAAATTACGAATTAGAACATATTGGACATAACATTTCTGCTATTGTATTATAAGAAATACAGATTAAAAAAAAAGGAAAATGTTTCCATACCCAGACCGGCAATCTGCAATATAAGCAAAATATTGGTTTGCATAGATGGACTCACTAATCTGAAAGAAAGGCAAGTGAAGTGGGCTTAAACCGGTACAAAATACAGAATTACGGAAAACCAATCTATGTAGAAGCTACAATTATGAATATAGAAACCCATAAAACCACTCCTCGTCATCTTCCCTCGTGATTTTTTTTGCATTCTCTAACTCTTCTCATTTAGAATCTTTTCTGCATCAAACGACTTGCTGAATACAAAGGTGAAGCCACAGTACTCTTTCAGTCAGACGATAATGGAAACTTGATACTCCTTTCAACTTGGTTCTTGTAGGGAAAGTTTCCACAGTAGAGACTCTAGTGGGAGAGATTAAGAACGTTTTTGCATCACTCATGTCTGTACCGTGTTTATGGAATTACATTTTATAGGAAATATATTAGATAAGAAATTTTACATGGACAACCGATTTCAGACAAAACATGAAATCTTATTTGCCGAAAATTTGGCTATGCCGTAATGGACATCTTGTCCATCTCTTTGGTAAATGAAGCCCTTTTTCTACTGTTTAGAATGTCCGTGAGCATCATGAGAGGCCTTGTTTCACCGCACTCGCAAGCAATGAAGGCAGCAATGTAATGAGTCAAGATCCAGTGATATTAGACGGGGTACATAGGGACAAAAAAAAAAACTCTGCCCCTTCCCAAAAAAAAAAAGAATAATAATAATAGTAGTAGTAGTAGTAGTAGACTGAGAAACAAAATACCAACTGACAACTTGAATTCCACTTACAAAGGGTAAAGAAAATTTTATAGGGGCTTAGAGTCAACTCATTTCTCTTCTAAACTTTCATCTCAACCTATCAATACTGGGATGATCCAAGTCTCTCTTCCTAAAAATATTCTTCCCTTCCCTTTATCACAAACAATTTATATTGAGACGACATATTAAACAGAACTGTCTTCCCATTTAAATCCTTTGGGGTTTTATAAGAGCCATTAAAATCAACCACAGGAAAAGTACTAGCATCTCACAGTTTTGTCATGTATCCAAAAGGACAAGAAGATTACAGGGAACCCAAGAAACAAGTCCTCTCTCACCTTTTCTCCAGCCCCAGTCCCCTTCCGGGTCCAACAAAAGATAGAAAAATTAGAAAAGAAAAATAATGATGCATAAACTATTTTCTACTACCACTCACAGATTGCTTGAGGATTAGAACTGAAGCCAAAATATAAGACTGATGAGAATGAAAATCGTTTAGCAGCAGCAGACTATTACCAAGTCTTAAAACTTTAGAAATGTTGGCAATTTCAATTCTTTCTACATTCCATTGTATAGCGGTAAATAAAAGAGAAAAGTAAAACAATTTTAAAAAAGTTATTCATGAATGACTTGTATGGCAAACCTCACAGGAAATGAAAATGCAGTAGCTGTACATTATATCCTAGCTGATGGAGTCTTGTTTGATCTGGATTCATCTAACAGTTATAAATTATCACTAGATATAATAAACAAATATTTGTTGCATTTGGGATTCCGGCAGCATTAAGCGACTCAGATTACCAGTCAAAATAAGAATGGCCTAGCATTTCCCTATCTTGATTCTAAGCTAGAAGTCTAATAGGCTGTGCTGCTTGGACTCGGGTGTGGGTGTCAATGTGGGTATGTATTTAGGAGTGGGATATTTTTCCTTTTCTAAAATCTAGGATAAGGGGATTAGGATAAAATGATCTAAACTTTGGTCAAAAGTACGTGGCTACTATTATATGAAATAGATTACAAAGAGACTAGAATGCCCTAGAACGTAACCCCATCGAAAAAAAGACTTGAATTCCCTTGATAAAGAAGGCTAAGTTACTATAGTCTCTAACAGCCCTGGTCAAATTACGATGCTAAACATTTTGATATTGCCAAAAACATAAACAAAAAAGACGCATGCATGACTTTATGCAATCTCCAATTGTCCATTATGTCAGGGTTCATGAGCCAAACTTGTAATTGTAAACCAGCTGTATAATGTAAGATTTGCCGCTCCCCTTATATGTCAGGGCTAAGAGTTACTTGACAGTCACCTCCACGCAAGGCTAAAGTGCGTCAATATTTAAAAAGGAGTAATCGGGTACTAAGGCTTTTCCCCTTCCTAGAGTGACAAGTAAGCCTCGTGGCATTTTGAAACGTAAGCCTCATATTAAACCAAAAAGAAATGTCAAAAATTTATTAAAATGCAAAATAAGCTCATAATACATAATAAACAATATTCAAAATTCATAATAGAATAATTTAAAGTGTCTAAACAAACTAAAGAAAATCTATAAAGAAACTTTTACTTTATTTGGCTAACGTGTGTCAAATATACTCAATAATAGACTCGATGCCCCTCTTTGTGAAAGGTTCTCTTATTAAACAGGACTAAAATAACAACTAAATATGGAAACAATCAATTACAATATTAGTTAATGGTAAAAATAATCTATCTATATCTAATACAATTATAATAATATAATTGTAATCTTCGACGATCTTCGGAATCTTATTCAATCTTCTTGACATCTCCCTCAAATTGATGGTGGTAAAAG